>OZ012739.1:513899296-514373494 GCA_963859935.3 Lathyrus sativus | reverse complement strand
ATCATATTCAGGGAGCAACAAACCTTGAAAATGAAGAAGTTCAGTTTACCCTTTAGTAAAAGAAGGAGCTGAATCATATTTAGGGAGCAACAAACCTTGAAGTATGAAGAAGTTCGTTTACCCTTTAGTAAAAGAAGGAGCAGAATCATATTCAGGAGAGCACAGATCTTGAAGTATGAAGAAGTTCGTTTACCCTTTAGTAAAAGAAGGAACAAAATCATATTCAGGAGAGCACAAATCTTGAAGTATGAAGAAGTTCGTTTACCCTTTAGTAAAAGAAGGAGCCGAATCATATTCGGGAGAGCACCGATCTCGAATTATGAAGACGTTTATTTCATCCTTTAGCAAAAAAAGAAACCACATCATGTCCAGGGAGCACAGACTTGAGACATGAAGAAGTTTATATTATCAATCAATATATTATCCACAGATAAGCAGCAGTCTCTTTATTTGAGAGCTTATCCAGTTTGGCATATAAGTCCCTTCCAACGATAAGTGGCAGTTCTCTCTCGAGAAAGCTTATTAGGGCATTTCCCAATTAAAGTCCATTTATTTTGGCATACAGCCGGTTTTACCCTGTATATTTTCTACGAATTCCTAAATTCCGTTTGATCCTGTCACGAGGGAGAGTTTCCAGAAGCTCGGATGTTATTCTTTGCTCAATGCTCCAGCATCTTGTTAATCGATCCTACAGTCGTGCAGATCCAGTCTGATTTTCTTACTCTAGAGTATTAGCCGGTCACGCTTGAACCTGTTGATGATTACTCTTAAATTTCCCCAGTGGAGGCCGTCTCACCGGTGCCATCTCCATTGAGGATCCCGCTCTTACCATTCCTTTTCCTAAAGTGATGATTGGTCGTACTCGCACCAGTTGACTATCACTTTAGAATTTCCCCGTGTCGTGCTGTCACCCAGTGCGTCGTAGTCCCGGTGTGGTTCGTTTGTCGCGTCTGTCCCCTATGTCGTCGTGTCGTATGCATCTATGCATTTACCATTCCATCGTACGCACCTTACTAAATTCATGGCATTGTCAACATTATAGTTTATTTTCGTTTTGGCCATAGCATTGCATATCACTGCATCTAAGGGCAAAATTTTCGGTTATCTATATTTAAATCCCTCCACCATGATTTCTCGAGCCTTCGTCGCTCAAATCATCCGGTGAAGCTATTTAAATAGGGGCAACTGTAATACCCCAAATTTTGCCCTCAAATTAGTCGATTCAGGTTGCATGACATTTCATTTGTGCATCAGCTAATTACTAATGGGTTACGTAGTTTGTCTCGTTTTGTAGGAACCGCGTCTGGTACACTTTAGTTGTTGAAGGGCAAAATGGTCATTTTCACATTGTTTGGTGACAGTCCTTGAAGCTGAGTTATCATCAGGAATTTATTGAATAATCAGGACCTCCGTCTCCGAGTTCTTTATTTTCTTTGAAGATGAACAGAAATTCACGGTATTCGCATCAGGATGTTCGAGATACGGTAATTAGTTCAATGGGCTGAGACTCTGTCGTCAGTGGATTTCTGAGGCATTTATTCTGTCATATGGGTTGATTAGTTTGAGATATCCGTTTGGTTTGGTTCAAGTGGGTGCAAGAATCCGTTCTGAGGAATTTGGTTTCAATAGATATTTATTTTCTGTTTCTTCTGTTGCCCGCTATTTAAATCCTTAAACAGAAAGCAGTATGAACGTCGGCTCAAGTCCATATCAGTTTAATTGCATTTTTTTGGCCAAGTTGGTTCACGGCAGGGGATTTATTCATCAGAAACATAATTTGAATTTTTTTTAGTGCGGATTTAGCTCTGTTCACTGTTAACCGGATTTCTCTGCTTTTTGCTATTTTACTTCGTTCAAGGCCGGTACTGTTTCTATCATCAGGCACAACTTAAGTTGGGCAGGAAATTTGGGCCATTTTGATCTGGTTGACAAAGTTCAGTCGAAGTTTGTGTCGAAAATGAGATTAGTCGGATAAGTTGGAGGAACCATAAATTAATAGAAATATATACCTTTTTATTTCGTTTGAATCATGTGCATTGTATTTCATTTTAAAAATCAAAAAGAACAAAAATAATTTTTATAATCTTATTTCATTTAAATAATTTTATTCTAATTTAAACCTTGCTCACTTTAATATATTGTTTCATTTTAAACACTTTTAAGTTAATCACATTTGCATGCTAAGGAAATTATTTGTTTCACTTTAATATATTTCTATTCTTTTAACCAAAGTTAGTTTTTAATAATGATGTTTTTACAATGAATAATTAAAGGTTTTGTTAGAAATAATAACAAATTTTTTTAAAAAAAGGAATAAACAAATTAAAGATTTTACTAATAATAATAAAATTTACAAAAACATAATGAATATAATATTACAAAAAAAAATTAATAAATAAAAATTTACAAAATATATAAAATTACATTTTTGCATAAAATATAAAAATTCCTAAAACTTCTCATGTTCTTCCGATTATCCGACTACGAGTTTCCGATCTCGTTTCGTACCTGCAAAACAAGCAAGCAAACTTCATCGGTTAGTTTGACAACCCTCAGAACAATGTCATCACCGGGTGTCGGGAGGGCACGACAAGTTGTCGCAACCGAACTCCCATTTTCTGACTCCAGCCTCGGCTACCAACCGGCAGCATCTGTTCTTTTATTCGAGACAGCCGAGAAAGAAGAGAAAAAGAAGTATTTTTTGGGCCAAAACTGATTATTCGGATAAGCGCTTATTTTGAAAAGTGATTTTCCAGCCAAGGGGATTTTCTTTCAATATCCAGTTTGTCAAGGAAAGTATTTGGATATCCTAATCCAATCCAGGAATAGATATCCATTCTATCAAATAAATTATGGATATCCATTCCAAATTCAACAAGCAAATTGTCAAAGCAAAAACCCAGTCAGTTTCAACAAACAGCAACAAATATTCCGCAAGATCAGCCAAATTAAACATACAAGTTATCATCGAGCCCAGCAATCCGAGTCAACCCCAACGACAGCTTTTCCGGAAAATCACCGTAACTCACGCTAGGTCGAGCGATTCAACAACAAGATATCATAACCAGATCGAAAAGCCCAAAATCAAATGAGATATAAATATCACCAGAAAAGGGATTCAAACCCTAAGTTCAGGCCACACAAAAATAGAACAAAATAACACAGAACGGCGCCGTCACCAATATCAGTAGGACCATAACACCATAATCAAAATACCTCAGAGGAATCATAAACGAACTCACCAAGAAGAAAAAACGGCGGACTCAGAGAACCTCAAAGGGGCTTCATCATCGTCGCCGGAGGTTCAAAAGAAGCAAAGGCTTCATCATCATCACCTCGAGCATAGAAAGAAGAAGAGAGAAAAATTTTCAAACGATCATCCGCATGCAAGAGCCTTAGACGAGATCGGAAGACTCAGACGAACACTACAAGGGTTCGTCATCATCGTCTAAGCGCACAAACGGTCGCAAGCTCAGATCGCCATCATCATCACCCCCAAACGGAACAACGAGCATAAACGGCGCCATAAGAGAGAGAAAGAACCCAGAAGAGCTTTAAATCGCCATTACCGTAAGTTACCACTAACAAAGGCTCTCAGGCCTCAGTGTATATCATCATCGGCGGAAAACGGACGAGAGCAACGGAAACGGCGGCCAACGAAAGCGTTACCACCAGAGTTCGTCATCCTCAGAACCGAAGATCATCAGCAACATGCGTTAAAGTCGCGACCCAAAAGCACATCCGCAAGTAGCATCATTAGAAAGGGTAAGATTTTGACATGTTTGTTTATTTGGTTTCATTTCAGGGATGAACAGAGAAAGAGGATAGCGAAGTCATGCAAGGAGAAGCAATGAAGTTTCGAACAGCTCCGAGTCATCACCGCCGCTGGATGAGATGAAGTGGAAACGGGTCATATAACCCTAGCAGACTTTCAGCAACTTATGTTGCCGTTTCCCCTTTCTTCCCTTTAAATTATTTTTGTTTTTAATTATTATTTCTTATTTTTTAATGTTGTTTCACGTTTTACCAGATTAATTAGCAACTTCATTTAAATTGGTAAGTTGGAATTTGGTGCAGCCTTTAAAATCTAACCGTTAACATAATTGACAGGTCCTGTATGGTCAAAACGTGAGGCATACCATTTATTTTTACCTTAAGTGTTATAACCTTTAATTTCATAATAATCCATTTGATAATTTAACGTTTGGATTTAAGATTTAATGTTTAGTCCAAATTTTCAAATACAAAATGACCTTGTTAATAAATTCAAGATTGATTTCTGCTTTTCATTAAACATGATTATTAAAATTAGGAGAAATAATAATAATAATAATATTTTTTGTTTTAGATTAGCCACCACCTTTTTTTACTTCAAATTTTTATCTTCTTTAATTCTTGAACCTGTATGTTACTTTAATACAAGTTTTGATGCTATCCCACTTAATAATCTTTTTTGTTTCTAATATTTTCTTCTTTTAATTGGCAATTGACATGATTTATAATTTCGGTCTATTTAACTTTTGTCTAATGGTACATTAGTCCAACATTATGTCATGTTCGGTTGTAATTTCGCGAGGCAACCGTCGCATGTTATTTCGTCAGTTATTTTGTTCCCAATTTCTTGGTTTGTAATTTGTGCGAGCTATCGTCGCAGTTATTTATTTTTCGCATTTTTTGGGATTTGTAATTTACGCGAACGGCCGCTTTCTTTACCGCTTTCTTTACATTTCTGCACTTTATTTTTGCCATATAATAGTTTGCCATGTTTGCATGTTTTACCGTCTTGCCCTCCGAAGGAATTAGGTAACAGTTTGACCGCCGAGTCAATACCATAGTTTCAACCGTTTCAAACCCTAATTGGCCTAGGCGTCCGCCATGGACGAAAACGCCCTTTACCCTAGCTTTAGGTCAAAGAGTCGCCGTACTCTGTTTAGGGTTTCCCGCCGTGGAATCCCTAATTTAACCCTAATGTCAATTAACAAATTCAACGTAGAAATAGGAGTTTAAGACTCCACGTAAGTGTGTCCTTAAGATACGTTTACTCCCCCTTGAAACCTTGACCACAGTCAAGATGTTTCTAACCTCCCTTTCGAGGGGAACTACGATTACTCTGATTCCATTCCCTATCCAGGATACGTAGGCACAAGATGCGACGTCTTGCCGAGTAAACTTAGGACTAACCCTTAGGTTTTTAGGTCACTTTATCCTTTAGCTCAATATATATTAAAGCAGATAATAAATAATAAAATAAAAAAACATACAATAAACAAAAGGTTCCTGTAGAGTACTACAGAAGTTTAGGGTGCTAGTACCTTCCCTAAACTTAACCAACCCCTTACCTAGGTCTCTCCCCGCGTTGTGTTTACAATGCAAAAAATAGGTTTTCCCTTTTTGACCTTTTCCTTCGGATAAATCAAAAAGCGGTTGTGAATCAAGAATTGTGATTCAAACTAATTAATAGTTTGATATCCTATTTCCACCGCAACAACCATCAATAGAACTTAAGGAGCTTCCTAAGAATCTGAGATACGAGTTCTTGGAAGAATAACTAAATCGTCCAGTCATCGTCAGTTCCACCTTAGATAGTAAAGAAACCAATCAACTCTTAGATGTTTTGAGAAAATATCCCTCAGCTTTAGGTTATAACATTTTTGATCTTAAAGGGATAAGTCCTTCTGTGTGTATGCACTGGATTATGCTAGAGGAAGACTCTAAACCTTCTTGAGAACATCAACGAAGGATAAATCCTATAATGAGCGATGTTGTGAAAAGGGAAGTGTTAAAGTTATTAGAGGCTAGAATAATATACCAAATCTCTGATAGTAAGTGGATGAGCCCTGTATATGTGGTGCCTAAAAATGGAGGTGTCACAACCGTATAAAATGAAAGAGGAGAACAAATAGCTAAGCGTATAGAAAGCGGTTGGCGTATGTGTATTGATTATAGAAAACTAAACAAAGTAACTAGAAAAGATCATTTCCCGCTTCCATTCATAGACCAAATGCTTGAACGTCTAGCAAGACATTCAGGATTTTTCCAAATTCTTATTCACCCTGATGATCAGGAGAAAATAACCTTTACTTGTCCATATGGAACATTTGCCTACCGACGAATACCATTCAGACTATGCAATGCCCCAGCTACTTTCTAATGTTGTATGATGTTAATCTTTGCAGATTTCCTTGACGAGATCATGGAAGTTTTCATGGATGATTTCTCGGTATGTAGATCCAGTTTTAGAAACTGCCTAACCAACCTTGAGAGAATCCTAGAAAGATGTGGAAAAGTCAATCTTGCTCTAAACTGGGAGAAATGCCATTTTATGGTCACTTAAGGAATAGTATTAGGACACATAGTTTCCGCAAGAGGCATTGAGGTTGACAAGGCCAAAATAGAAGTTATAGAAAACCTACAACCACCGAAAACAATTAGAGAGATTCAAAGTTTCCTTGGACACACCACTTTCTACCAACGTTTCATTAAGGACTTCTCCAAAATAACCAAACCCTTAGCCAATCTTCTTATGAAAGACGTTGAATTCAATTTCGACGATAAATGTCTTGAAGCTTTCAAACACCTTAAACAAGCACTAATCTCCACACCTATTATGCAACCTCCCGATTGGAATCAACCTTTCGAAATCATGTGTGATACAAGCGACTATACTGTAGGTGTTGTTTTAAGGCAAATGAAAGATAAGAAACTTCATGTAATTTATTAAGCTAGTAGAACACTAGACGCCGCCCAGCTTAATTATGCCACAACCGAAAAGGAATTCCTCGTCATAGTTTTCACTATTAACAAGTTCTGATCTTATCTAGTCGGAGCAAAGATTATTGTTTACACAGATTTACGCTGCTATCAAATATCTATTAAGCAAAAAGGACGCTAAGCCTAGATTACTTTGCTAGATCCTTTTGTTACAAGAATTCGACTTGGAGATCCGAGATAAGAAAGGCACCGAGAACGTGGTTGCAGACCACCTTTCGAGGCTAGAATACTTAAAACCGGACCACATCCCGATAAACGATGACTTTATTTATGATAGACTTATAGCAGCAGTTAGAATCAATCATAGTGATGATCCCGACCTCTACTTGGAATTAAACATTGAAAATGCCCTAACAGTTACAAACGTACCTTAGTACGCCGACTTTGTAAACTACCTAGCTGTCGATATCATACCCCCTGACCTTAGCTACCAACAGAAGAAGAAGTTCTTTCACGATGTGAAACACTTTTATTGGGATGAACCACTCCTGTTTAAGAGAGGAACAGACGACATATTTCGTCGTTGTGTCCCAGAAGAGGAAGTAGAAAACATAATCAAACACTATCACTTTGTACCTTATGATGGAAATGCAGGCACATCTAAGACTTGCGCCAAAATTCTTCAAGCAGGCCTTTTCTGTCCAACGTTATGGCGCGACGTCCATGCTTACATTGTCAGATGTGACCGGTGTCAATGCACTAGGAATGTCTCGAGACGTGATGAAATTCCCTTACAAAATATCTAAGAAGTAGAACTCTTCGATGTTTGGGGGATAGATTTTATGGGACCCTTTCCACCGTCAATGGGAAATAAGTATATTTTAGTAGCTGTTGAATATGTGTCTAAATGGATCGAAGTTGTGGCTTCACCTACCGACGGTACTCGAGTAGTCATAAAATTATTCAAAAAATACATATTTCCTAGATTTAGAGTACCTCGCCTCGTTATAAGCGATGGCGGATCACACTTTATATCAAGAATATTTGATAACCTTTTAAATAAATACGGAGTTAAACACAGAGTAGCAACACCCTACCATCCACAAACCAGTGGACAAGTAAAAGTGTAAAATAGGGAGATTAAGCAAATATTAGAAAAGAATGTTTCAATATATAGAAAAGATTGGTCTCTAAGACTACAAGAATCATTGTAGGCTTACATAACCGCTTTTAAAACTCCTATAGGAACAACCCGATACCAGTTAGTTTACAGAAAATCTTGCCACTTACCCTTTGAGTTAGAACATAAAGCTTATTGAGCCATCAAGGCCCTTAATATGGACTATTTAGCAGCCGGTGACAAACGCATTCTCGACATCCATAAATTAGAAGAACTACGTCGTAATGCTTATGAAAATGCCATTATCTATAAAGAAAGAACTAAAGCATGGCATGACAAAAGGATTGTTAAGAAAGAATTCAACATAGGTGACCATGTACTTCTCTTTAATTTTAGATTATGTTTATTCCCTAGTAAGTTACGCTTAAGATGGACTGGCCCTTATGAGGTCACCAAAGTCCTGAGGCCTGGGGCAGTAGAAATCCGAGATCATTCATGTAGTACTTTTATAGTAAATGGATAAAGGTTAAAAAACTATTATGGAGGAGACATCCCTACCTATTACTCTGTCACACTCTAATCGAATCACCCATTACCATATCTACTAACTAAACTCCATAATCGTCGAGCTACCGGCGTTAAATAAGCATTGCGTGGGAGGCAAACCACAACCATTTTTATTTCCTTGTTATTTTTATTTTTTAGTGTCAAAGGTGAATTATTTACATTTATTATCTACTTAACATGACTAACTTTTGTGATGTTTATGTTTTCGGTCTCAGATCCCATCACTCTCGATAGCATTCTCCACTAACATTATTTTTCAGGATGCAGAACCATGATGATATGCATGTTGTGTTCAGGGATGATAAGCAGAGGAAACAATTTGTGATCCTTTACGAGCGACCCATGCTCCCAACAAGATACCCTGACTCCAACTGCCTTGAAACCTTAGGACTTGAAGACAATGTAAGATACCTCAACCATAAACTCCAATGGGAAGAATACTCGGATGCAATTAATGTCACGTTTAGGAACTTAACCTTAGAGTTCCTCAACTCTCTCATTTACGAACCCTATGCTGGTAGAGGATTCAAAAGAGGACATATTAATTTTAGATTATTTGGGAAGGAATACATTCTCAACCATAAGATTTTTGCTAACCTGTTACGATTTCAGCATGGCCTAGATGTTATACATGATATATCACAAGTAAATGTTATGTAGGATGAAATGGATAATTTGTGGAGTCAAATCACTAGTGGAGGAGGCACTGATCCTTCTACCTAACTGTCAACCAAGATCCATAACCCAGCATTTAGATACTTCCAAATGATTCTAGCTCAGACCTTCTTTGGAAAAACCGAAACCGGTATCCATGTAAATGCTGAAGAGATCCTTATGCTCTTTTGCACCTCCCAGTCACGTCCTATAGCCAGTGGAAATTTCCCGATGGATAACCTTAACCTAACCGCCAGATCTTCAAAAGGACCAATCCATATAGGAGGTATAGTGACACACATAGCTTATGCTTTAGGTCTCGCCCTAAAATTATCTCATCTGACCCCATATTGTGGCTACACCCTCATTGATCTAAACCATTGTTTGGATCGAGGCTTAGTGGGAAGAGTTTTCTATGGTCCTGCCGATTTCAAACTCCTGATATACCATGAGACCATTCATTACTTTGGATTATCAAACCCGATTCGAACCAATGTCCACAATAAAGAAAATTGGTCGTATGCCCTAGAAAGCCAGGACGAGACACCTGCCAGACTTAAGACCCCACCTGTCCCTGAATACCATCCTACACCTCTCTCAGAAAGTACCACATTATATTCCTCTAATGTTCATATGCAGCAACGAGACCTATATACTGAGTTCGTCATTATGTGCAAGGATATTTTTTCTCTTCGCGAAGAGCTTACTGAGTTAACCTTACAGATGGAAGTCTCTGATGCGACGCATGCCACCGAATCCGATTGCATGTATCAGAAAATCTATAGTCTCAGACGCCAGCTTGCAGAGGTGCAAGCATCCTGTCTACGTGTGAATCAGGGTATCTGTCACCACTCACTTTAAAGGAGTTACTAGCGCACTGAGGACATTGCTCACATTGACTGTGGGTGAGACTTTTGCTGTGTTACTATAGTGATTTTTAACGCACTGCTAACATTTTTTTACCGCACTATTATGGCTATTTTAATTCACCCCAAACATATTTTTTTATTTTCGCATATACAAGTTAATTTTCAAATTCATCAGGAAATTTTTTAAATATTTCATTTTTTACATGATCTTTATTATTATTATATTTATGTCTAATGCACATTTTTATCATTTATACCTTGTAAAAATATTATCTATGTTTCTTGTATGTACAAATATCACAGAAGACACTACGTACACCCCCCAAACGAGGTTTCGAACCCAACCAAGGCCCAAACCATGTGTTGGGCCCAGAAGACAAAGATGGCGGGCGCCATCTCCCCATAGGCGGATGCCAAGACGTCGGTGACCTTTACGGAACAAAATTGAGAAAATCCTCATTTTCTCTATCCTCTTCATCTTCAACCTCCAAAAACTCCCATTTTCTCCACTATTGACCCCATTAAAAACCCACTCAAAATCATTAACCCCTCATTCAACCACCATTTCCAACTATTCCACTCACTTCCCCATCTATAAAAATCCAACCTTTCATCCATTTTCCACAAAAATCCTCAAATCCCAAAATCCACTAAAAGCATCATTTTCTTCAAAACAACCACCAATAAAAATAGCAATGGAGCCAGGTTAGGTAGTTTTTCACGAAGGAAGAGACAAAGATAGGCAAAGACAGAAGTTTGAAGACTTGCAGACACACGAAATTTTTGCGACAAGGTATATTGATGAAAACTGCCTGTACAGTCTGGACATTCATTTTAGTGTAGTTTATCTGTTGAATAATTTGCATTTGCATGAAATTTTTATTCATAGAGAACCCACCTATGAGAGGTTGACTCATGAATTTTTGAGTTCATTGAGTTATACTGTTAGAGCTAACACTACCAGCACCGTCAGTATGGTGAAATTTAGAATGTTTAATATGGAATATGAATTTACCACTGATGCGCTGATAGGTTTGTTAGGATTCCCATTCGGGGAGGGTGCCATTTGTGAGGCACCTTTAGGCACTAAGTGGCAAATTGAGGCTTTCCAACTGTGGAGAGACCTGACAGGTCATGCCATTAGTTCCTTCAAGGGAAACTTGACCTCTGACATACATAACCCGATCATACGTGTTTTCCGTCATTTACTGGCTGATATCATCTTTGCTAAAGAAAGCTCTAATAAGTTAAATTCCAAAGAGTTCATTTTTCTGCAAGCTACTCTTTATCGCAGGAGATTGAATCCTGTGCCTTTTATGTTGGGGGATTGATTACCTCCATTGCACGTGCCCTCCAACTTGACACCGAGATAGCCACTTTAGAACCACTTCCACCTTACACCATAAACTTAAATATTTTTAGAGATATACAATTGTGCAAGGTGAGGAAGGAGGGAGGATACACCCTCATGGTTTGAAATATGGCTATATCGAGCGTAGCCTTACCTTGTTCTCATTGTATCAATGTGCGACACCAAAAGAACTGGATGTATGATTTACAGGTTGACCCTATTCTCGGTCCGTTGCCACCAAACATCCCGGAGGATGAAGGTAATGAGACCGACGACGAATATGAGCGGATGAACCAATCCCCCGTTCATGATATTCCTCCTCAGGCATCACCTACACACACTCCACCTTTTACTAACCCTTCTGCAGGCGCACCTTATGGATTCTATATCACATAGGAGATGTGGAGGCAGCAACAAGCTCGCGAAGAGGAACGTGATGGCCTGTTCTATGCCATGTATGAGCAGCAACAAGACATGATGAACCTTATGCGTGAGTCACAATAGCAGAATGAGAGATCCTTGCATACCATGATGGAGTCTCAGCTCACCGCCACATCCCTCCAGCAACGCCAGCAAGCTAGCTTCAACAACCATTACAGGCTGATAGAAGCCTTTCAAGGTTCCATACTAGGAAACCTTCATGAGCTCCGTCAGGCTAACGAAGCACTAGCAACAAGGATTAAGCGACTTGAGATTTCACAGAGTTCACGACACCGAAGTAGAAGTCGTCATCCTTGACATCTAGAGCAAGGAGGAAAGGGTACTGGTGGCCAGCAGTAGTCATACCCAGGTTCCACCTATCTCTTCTTCACCTTTTATCGAAACATTGGGGACAATGTTCGGTTTAAGTGTGGGAGGATATATTTACTATTTTTACTGTTTTTATTTCCCTTTATGTTTTTCATTTCATTTCCTTCTAGTTTAGTTCTTTGTTTTTAGCTTGTTTTTAATTTGTTTTCAATAATTACATGTGTTTGACGAGTCGTATGTGTAGTTTGTCTATTTTCACCCATTTCTTTAGCCATACCAAAATTTTTGAATAAGAAAACAACTTTTATTTTGAAAATTTGGGTCGTTAGACAAATTTAGGATAGTTTGCAGAGACTTGGGAAAACTTTTGAAAAATTGATATTGTCTTGACACTGTAAGTTCTTAATTATGGAAATCGATCTGGATACTTATTATGCGGTGGCCTTAAAATCTCACCCTTGAACTAATCCTTAAGCAGTTTATTTTAGCAGTCAACACCATCTTAGGTACCGCTAAGTGGGCGAACCGATGCAAATAGGTGAATGATCTAATGAGAGAAAGAAAAAAATACAAAAAGAAAGCATTTTGGAAAAAGGATCTGCCTTCTAAGTTGGATAACCCTCACCCGATTACTTAGCCCAACGGTAGCTAAACTTCAAAAAAATGCTTATGTGTCTATGTTAAAGAAAAATCATTGAATTGGACACAATATTGGATCACGATCACCAACAGGTTTGTTCACCATGCGAGTACAAGATAACGAGCTTAATGTGATTGTGCCTGAATGAAAAAGAATAAAGAGAGATGAGTGAATTAGGCCTAGGTATAATGACATGATGCATATTGGTTTGTATAGGAAAGAAACTTATGACCGCAACCCGTAGAAAGTGTCACTATGATATCCTTGGTTCCCTAGTTAGTACCTATTAATGCAACTTTGATCGAACTAAAAGTCTTTAGCATGAATTAAATACTTGTGTGTTGTTGTTTTTCTTTTATGCTCATAAGAGTTTGCTTAAGGACAAGCAAAGGTTTAAGTGTGGGAGAATTTGATAACACTAAAATACACTGCGTATTTGGCTCGGATTGCACATGTTTATTGTTGTTTAATTGTTATTTTCTTGCATTATGCTTGTGTTTTTGTCTTGTTTTCAGGTACATTTCTTAATAAGAGCCTTTCGTGAAGAAATGGAGCGAAAAGAGCATAAAATAGAGTTTTGGGTGAAAATTACACACACGGCATTCCACATGGCGTTGGCCATGGGGGTAGCTATGACGTGTAGGGTTTCTCCCACGTTCTAACCGTCACTTGACCATGTCCACCATCTTTTGTACACATGGCGGACGCCATGTCTAGATGGCGGGTGCCATCTTTATATTAGGTCGCCCGGTCAAGGACGGCTGGAGCATGATGCCATGACAAGAGATATTTCCTCCATACGATTTCTGAAAGAGCTACGTAACTTTCAAGGCATTGTTACACTATAAATAGGACCTAGATCTTTAGTTTTAGGCATCCAGTCTTAGTTCTCAGCATAGGCATACTGTTGTACCCCAAAATTTGACCAATCTTTTCTTTCTAACTTGGCTTATGTTTCATATCATTTAGCATTTGCATTTGCATATCATCTAGGTCGATCATTTCTCGCATACTGTTCATGTTATCAGCCGAATTGAATTTATCGGGATTACAGTCGTATTGCTCACATTTTAGACGATTTAAACTAGTTCAATTGATAAGTTCCATGTCGAAATCGAGCGAAAGTTGCTCTCTTCTTGGAGATTCAGCCCGTGCTGATAATTTTGGGTGCATTTCGGTGTTCGCTCGTTTTTATTTCTTGGATTTTTGTGATTTTATCTCTTTTCATTTAATAGTTATTTTTCTATTTAGGTTTATTTTATTTATCTAGATTTTAATTAATAGAATAGATCTTTAGAATCGATTTTTATTTGTTTAGAAAATAGAGTTTAGATTAATTAATAGTTTTTAGAATTAGAAATTTATTAGAGTTAAGATTATTAGAATTAGTTAGAATTAATTTAAGTTAGTTAGAATAGGTTTTTTTTTAATTAGAATTAATCATTATTAGAATTATTAGGATTAGATTAGTATTTTATTTATTAATTAGAATATTAGTTTTTAGAATGTTATTAGGAGTTAATTAATCATCAGTTAATCCATTAACACAGAATTTAATCCAAAAAAAAAAACAGCATGCCACGTGTCGGAATTTCAGTATATAGGCTCCTATTCATTTACTTCAACCTTTGGTCCATAAACCCTAGCCGAACATCAACCCGCCCCCTAGTGTTCATCTTCTACCTCAGAGAAAAAACCCTAGCCTCCATAATTCCTATTCATCATCCTCTTCAGAATGGACTAACACCAATCCGCCTCCTTCCTTTTTTGTTTCCAGCCGCCATCACTCCCTTTTCCATTCTTTCCCTACCAACAAAAACCGTTCATCATCTCCACTCAACCAACTGAACCTCGCCGCCGAAACCCACATCTGAAACCCATTTTCACAACTCAACTTCAACCCTCACTTTCATCCACTCAAACCCATTTCCAGACAAAACCCACACCCTCAAACCACCGCGTGAACCCCACTTCATCACTTCCATCTCACAACCATCAGAAACCTTCTTCCAGTTTTCCAACAACCGTAAAACCATTTTCGAAACCCGTCCTCCATCATCCTCCTTCAACAACACCCTTTCGAAATCCAAATCCCCTCCACCATAACCTCAACTTTCTGAAATTCTTCCACTCCCTCCTCCGATTTCTACTCCAAACATATCCTTCACCACCGAAGCTCATAACCTCTTTCGCCATTCACCACTTTTCACTCTACTACAAACTCATTGCGACTTCGAACCAACCATTATGAAGTCCCTGGTAAAGCATTCGCTAATGAAAAACCCAGAACTCAAACAACAGAAACAGAGGTAGAACTGAGGGAAGAACAGACATTTGAGAGTTGAGATAGCTTCAAGATGAGATGAGGGATGTTTCCTGAGAAAATATCTGAGATATCTTCAAGATGAGATGAGGGATGTTTCCTGAGAAAATCCCGTTTGATCTGACTGGAATGGTTTGGGTTTTTGGCTTCTTTTTTTTTTCATTTTGCTGTTGGTGGTTTGGGCTCAAAAAGCCCATAGAGCCATGCAGATTTACTATACCCCTTCTTTTCTTTTTTTAAAAATAAATATAAATATTTTAGTAAAAAAAAGATTGTTAATATATTATTAGTTTGTAAATATATTGTTAGTTTAATTAGTTTTTAAATATTTTTCTAACAGTTTTTAATTTAGACTTATATATTTTTTATATTTAATTTCTTTAGAATTTTGTAATTATATTAATTAGCTTTTTCTATTTTTCTAAATAGTTAAGTTTTAGTTTCTTTAGAGCTCTTTAATATTTTCTTGGAAGTTAGATTCTGGACTTTTTCTTATATCATTGGGCATTTAATTTCACTTTCATCTGTTTGGGTCGATGAAGAGACCTATATGTTTTTCTGTCAAATTATTGATGAAAAATGATAGATCCGAGACCACTTTTCTCTTCACTTTTCATTTTCGATTTTTTATTCATCTTTATTCATTTTCCATCGCTTTTTGGTCGATGACGAGACTTTCGTGAGCCGTTATTAGTCAAACTATTGATAGATAATGTTGGATCCGAGATCACCTTCTTTCTCTCCTCATTTCTTCTTCTTTTCGATTTTATTTTCAATTTCCTCGATCGATGAAGTCTTGTATTCGTAAGCGTCGGATTATCAAAGTCGATAACCTTCCCGATTTCAAATCTATGGAAAATGACCATTTGAATCATTTTCTTTACTTTGGGATCGCGATAGGCTACCTTCGATTAATTTACATTATGTTTGCGATTAAGACGAGATCCCACTCTTTTTGGTCCATGCGAAACGATTAAATCAGAGAATGATCCTCAATATCATTTCTCTATCTTGTCTTTTGCACGGATATCGATTTACGCGACCTCCTATAGTTTGAATTTCATCATAAGTCGAGCTACGACGGTTTAGCGTCACATTGTGTCCCGAGTCGATTCACTAACACTGTCAAACCATCTTTAATAAGAGAATGAAGTTCTCTTTGTATTGAATTAAAGAGAGAGGATTGAGCGTAGACTTCCCTCTCTGAGTGTCAGGATACTCACTGTAGAGTGTGTGGTCTCAATACTCGTCTTTTAATACGAAGACGCTTGTATTCACCACAACTTCTTTTCACACCTTTTTCTCCTAAAAACCTTGGTCTCGTACCGAGTGCATGTTCAAATTCTTTTCACAACAAAAACTTGAATGGTCGTGGAGTGGTTAGGCGTAGGCCTTCTCCTATCCCGAGTGCTAACATTACCGTAGGGTTCACTATCGTAAAGCACTTACCATTCAAGATCAAAAACACTTTTAATAAGAGAATGAAGTTCTCTTTGTATTGAATTAAAGAGAGAGGATTGAGTGTAGACTTCTTCCTCTCTGAGTGTCAGGATACTCACTGTAGGGTGTGTGGTCTCGATACTCGTCTTTCAATATGAAGACATGCTTGTATTCGCCACACCTTTTCATAACAAAACTTTGAGATAAAGAATTGGGTACTGCCCGCAAGGGGTTCCTATCTGATGACATATTTCAACCCTAAAAAACAACTCCCACAAATCAAACGTGATATCTTGCCTCGCATGGCGAAAATGAATCTTTCAAAAAAGATATGTTACGCCCGTTCTACCGCAAACAAGTAACGCCTAAGTCTTCAACGAGCGAGCATCAATACACCTAAACTACTAGAATGCACTACGTTAACATCATCCACAAAACACCGGTTACCCGTTGCATGAACTACGTTGCTCTGATTTCTCATACCAAATGGGAATGCGTAGGCACAAGACAGTGATGTCTTGGCGAGCACCCTTTTTCTTTTTCCCCCTATAGTTTCACGAACTACGACTGCTTTGATTTCTCATACCAGATGAGAATACGTAGGCACAAGACAACGATGTCTTGGAAAGCATATTCCCCTCTTTTATCCGTAGTCCCCCGAACTACGTTGACTCTGACTTTTTCATATTTGTTGAGAATACGTAGGCCTAGGACCGCGAAGTCCTACCGAGTCCTTTCTTCCCCGTTACCTCTCTTTCCCCTGTTTCTAACCTCTCTTGGAACACTCTTTATAGCAATATCTTTAAACAAATAACTTCACACATAGACAAACAAATGGTTCCCATCGAGTACGATGGATGCAAGGGGTGCTAATACCTTCCCTTCGCATAACCGGCTTCCGAATCCATTCTTTGGTCGCGAGACCATCTTATCCATTTCTTTCTTAAGGTTTTCTTGATATTTTCCTTTCCCCTTATGGGATAAATAAAGTTCAGTGGCGACTCTTCTGTCTTTCATTTTCGCCTCCCTGTCGTTACATTTTTCGAGTAGCGACACATACATTCAATTATTAAAGCGATAAACGGTCACATCGAGGGTTATCGCACCATTGTTGTAACTGAGGTTGGAGCATTGTAGCATAGAAACTTTAAGCTTGTTGTCATTTAATTTCCAGCCAGATTTACTTTCCCGCATTGTACCAGATTCAAGTCTCCGATTTGGAGCAGGTTTTATTTTACTCGCACTTTTATTATTTACTTTCCGCTTTGCTTTAATTTGTTTAATTTCCGCACGATTTATTTATCACTTTTTATTTCAGAGATCTGTTTCTAAGAGTGAACTTAAGAGTGACACTTTGGTTTTTACCTTTGGAAACCGATCACGCATTTATTTTTTGCACGATTTATTTATCGTTTTTTATTTCAAAGATTTGTTCTCTAAGAGTGAACTTAAGCGTGACACTTTTGTTCTTACTTTTGGGAATCAATCACGCCTTTATTTTCTTCATGATTTATTTATTGCCTTTTTTTTCTTCCAGAGATTCGTTTTCTAAGAGTGAACTTAAGCGTGACACTTTTGTTCTTCTGAAAACCAATCACGCATTTATTTTCTCGCACGATTTGCATATTGCTTTTATTTCCAAGATTTGTTTTTTGAACAGAACCTAAGAGTGACACTTCCATTCATTTGAAGACCAATCAACACGTTTTATTCCCCTAAATGATTTATTCTACGAGCAAATTATTTATTATGTTTAGCACTGTCATGTCCAACTAAATCTGTTGTGTTGGGATGTGAGGACCGTCGTTTCGATGGTACTCCACATGTTCTATTTGTAGAAACACTTTAGGGGTTGTTTTGGATTTTAATGCAACTTTTCCAAACTTAAATTGATCGGCCATTACGTGAACGAGACTGTGTTTATGTTTACGTAATAACCGTGACTATGTCGGGTAAGATCGAAAGTCGTCCGACACTTTAGATAAGAGTTGGTTAGTTATTAATTAATTAGGAAAGTTTGGTATTATTAGAAAGTGATTTTAAAACTATTTTCGGACGCGTTTATAGATTTAGGACCCGGTTGGCCGAGCATATGCCAAAAACCCTTTGATATTGAAAGTTTCCAATCAAAGACATTTTTTTAACTGAGTCTTAAAGGTATTTATATAAAAAAGGACTTCTTCACTTTAATGCAAGATGCGGCCAGTGCAGCGTGAGCGACTGGTATAGATTAAAGGTCAGGTCTGGTTCCGATTACGCTAATGCAACGGTTCCTTTTTTATTAACTTTTTTTCAAGGAAGAAAACATTACCCCATAAGTATTACTACTTATACAATAGGAGTATTGTTAGATCTATGAGAATTACATTCTAGTATGCCTTTATTCTAAATTTTAATTCATTCCTTAATTTTTTTTCTTTGTGCGCAATACTCTCTGTTTTTATTAGCTTTAGATAAACACCGTGACAATAGTAATCGATAGATTGACATTAGTCTCTATGGTATCGATAATCTTTTATATTACTCTGACGTACTCCGTATACTTACGGATAACACACATAAAGGGACGGGGGACTAACCCTTAAGCGAGGACAATCCTCTGTAATACAGAGAAATTACCCGACGGAAATCAGAAAGTCCTCCTTACTAGACCATTCTAACTCCCGTAAAGGAAATATGCTAAGGGGAAAGAAGATAGGATATGCCAAGCAAAAAATAAGCGAACGTTGTAAAATTTTGCGTCTGTAAAATCCTGACAACTTATCACCCCATCACAAAACGAAAGTAAGTCACCTTCGTAGCTTTCTCCTCATCCGTAAGGGAGCTATATGAAACATAGTAAAAATTGGCTTTCTTATCAAAATGATCCAGGGACCAAAACATCCGGGTTATGTCAATTCAGCCAGACGGCCCCGAAGCAGAAGTAAAAAAATTACAAAACTCTGAGTGAGTTATGGTGGAAATAAGAGTTGCCATGAAATAATTGGGCTTGAACTTCTTCCAACTCTCAATATAAAGTTGGAAGATTTTATCATCATTCTAGCAAACGGTTCACGGGAAAAAGGTGGATGAAGACATTTTGTAAGGTGGAATCTGCTTGTCCCTTGTATTCATGCCAATGTTGGAACACCCTTGCAGAAGCACATGAAATTGGGTGGAGTTAAGTAGGAGAAACTTGACTGTAGTCCAATACTTCATTTTCAAAAACAATCAAAGGGAGTTGAACGCCCAACTTCTGAAAGATGCAATCGTAAAAAGAGAGAGAAAACATCCCTCGAACTTGCTGCATATCCTTTTGTTATTATGGATAGTGGAGATGATCCAATCTGAAGGTGAACCCTCGTTGAAGGTGGCCTTCTCCATGACAACCTCCTAGATATAAGTAGGAACTATCCCTAGTTATTCAGAGTCCACCCAAGTATAGTTATCCACATCTGTTGGATCCATCAACTCCTAAGGATAGCCCACTTCCATCTCTGCATCATAAAATAAATCATTTTAGACAACAATAATAGAACATCAATGGGGTAGACTTTTCTTGAAAGACAAGATGGAGCAATTAATCTCACCGCTGCTATCTCAGATAAAACAAGACCCAAATTGAATTTGGTGCAAGCAAGTGAGGTGACATGAGTGACAACTTCCCCCATCAATGAATCATCCTCAACATCTAAAGGATCCAACAATGACCTAGAGCTACCACTAGGCGCATTAAGGGCATGGATGAGAGAGTCTATCCCGTAGAAATGTTTACGAGTTCTGAATTCTCAACTCTTGCAGACGATGAAGACTCATCACTATCAAATCCAAAAACATGTTTTATGGGTGCATCTCCAGGGTTAACCATAACTACGCATAATGGGAGGATATGATGCACCTTAATAAGAATGAACTACAAACAAAGAGGCAACGAAAGGCCGAAATTGTCACAGCACGCAAACAAAATACTGAATTAAGGAGGAAAGTCAGATTCCAAATGATAAACAAAGCAAAAGAAATGTTTGAAAAGAAACAATCCCTTTTATAATACAATCAACAATAAACCAACAACCCAGCTCAACAATTAGGAAGAAATTTAAGGGTGATGGATTAACTGTTCATTGGGATTAAAAACGAGTTTAGACGCACTCGACCCGTATGTGGGGGAACCACACCCTAATCTGTGGACCTAGAGCCACGTCTGATGGAATATCAATAAATCATTTCATTTGTTATTGTAATTATTTATTTTCTATTATTAATATTTATTTTGTTTTAAATTATATGATGTTTTGACTATTTAATATAGATTAAAAAAATATAATAATTTTATATGGAAATAAGAAATCATCTCAACATATACAAAATTATTATTCATTATTTTCATTAAAAATGTAAAATAATTCATAGTTTGATACAATTTTGTTTGTTCTTTTGCAAAATGATATAGGAAGCAATATTTTATTCAGGATCCACCCAAAGATATTTGTTTCGGTTATCAAAAACTTAGTTCACCAAAGTCAATTTCTTCACTATCTTTTGAGTGGAAATACCAATTAAATAATCATAGTTGTAGATAATTTATAGTGTACACTTATTTAACAAACTTTCTTTGGATGATATGGTGGTGGACTTCCAAGTTCCAACAACCTCTATCATCTTTGACAAAAATTCTTTTAAATTTTATATTAAATAATTTCAAAATATACTTATAAAAAAATTAATTAAAATTATTTACTTATTTTATAAAATATATAAAATAATAAATTATTTTAATTATCACTATCATATTATTAAAAATATATATATTTTTATTTTAATCATCACACTACGTTTGCGCGAAAATAGATGAGGACCAACAAAATCTTAAAAAAATAAAGTTGAGAATCAGAAAATTAAATTTAAAAATAAAAAATGTTTAAATAAAAAGTGAAAATCACTTAAATAGGAAACTTAAAAGTGTATTCAAATCTATTTTATATAAATATTAACTTTTAAGATTTAAAAAACAATTTTAATTAATAATTGAAATTATTTTATATGTTAAATATTTTTTAGTGTTAAATAAATGATCAGATGTACATGCACTTATTAAATAATTTTTTTTACCTATTATAACATTCTCTCTATTTTAAAATGACTGTTATTTTATGAAAAAAATTTTGTTTCGAAATAAATGTCATTTTTATTTTTCAATGTATTAATAATTATTATTTTTTTAATTATGTTATATAATTATTATTGAATATACTATTTTTAACATATTAATAAAACTAATTTAATAAAAATATAAAATATTTCTTATGACAATATTATTATATTTTTTAATTTACGTACAAAAACTTTAAACGACATTCATTTTAAAATAGAGAAAATATAATATTTCTCTAAACTGAAAAAAAATAGTCTATGTACCATTTTATGTTTAACTTGTACAGTTTTTGAAATGTACCAACTTCGTAAATAAAGAGGTAATCCAAGGTCATATACGTAAATAAGTAAAAAATGTATATGCTAGTATGACAATAATGTAGAAAATTATACCCATAGCATAGCTCATGATTATTAATAATGAACATGGTGCATGTGTATAGCTTAGGCGCATTGTAGACACATTTTCTTTTTAATATTTCTTTTAGAAAAATTATGAATGATTTACTATATAAATATGAAATCCATTTTTAAAGTGTAGAATTTATATAAACTTATTTATTAAAAAGTAAATATTTGAGAAAATATATAAAATAGAGTAATTATAATAGAGATGATAAAAAAATTCATATATGTAAATTTATGCGAACAAAATCCATCACAAACTTAAATGATTTATTAAATGTCCACAAATAAAATTTAACAAATATTTATTAAATTACTCTTTAGTTGAGGGATACAATATAAATTCAATGACACCCATATCCATAGATATTTGTATAGGTTAATAATTATTAAAATTATTTAAATATAATTTTTTAATTATAAGTTTTCTTTGTTACAATTTAAATATTATTTTATTGAAATAAAAACTATTATTATTATTATTTTGTTAAATATGAAATTATTATTATTATTTTGTTAATATGAAACTATTATTATTATTATTATTATTATTATTATTATTAGACAAAATATTCTTTTTCGTCTAGTATCTTAACTTTGACACTCATTTTGCTTCCTTAACTTTAAAAAAGTCTATATTAGCTCCTTAACTTTTCAAAACTTTCATGCTAGTGCTTTTTGTTTTATTAGAGACGTAAAAATTTAAAAATCAATTACTAAATTCGTCTCTAATTAAACAAAAAAATTAATTTATAACATTTTGAAGAGTTAAATGATTAATAGACTATTTTAAAAGTTAAGAGAGCAAAATAAACCTCGAGATTAAAATACATGATCAAAAAGGGTATTAAGTCATTATTATTATTATTATTATTATTATTATTATTATTATTATTATTATTATTATTATTATTATTATTATTATTATTTTGAATATGAAAATGTTATTATTATTTTGAATCTAGTATAATTATATGTTAAAAGAATTAATAAAATAAATGTGATTTATATTTTTAATTATTATATTATTATTTTTGTTATTTTATAATATCTTTAAAAAGATTACAAATAAATTTGTTAATTGTAAATTTTTTTATTTAAATAATAGTATCAATAAGTATTTGTAAATATTTACATATATTTCAAAATCCACAAATATTCATAAATACATGCTAATATCTCAAAATTTACTACTTTCTCCGTTTCAAAATTATTGTCGTTTAATGTTTTTGTACACAGATTAAGAAATGTAATGATATTTTCTAAGATATTGTAGTTTTACTAAATTAGTCTTATTAATATGTTAGAAATAGTGTACACAATAATAATTATATGACACAATTGAAAAAATAGTAATTATTACTCATTAAAAAGTGAGAAAGAGATTCATTTTAAAACAAAAATTTTCTCCTAAAACAACCGTCATTTTAAAACGGATGTAGTAATATCTATCTAGTAGATGCCCCATGAACACGACTATAGAATTTTATGTGTATCATATTTATCAATGGAAGAATGATTAGTGAAAGATCATTACCTTATCCATACGTATCCATTTATCATCTCTAATTTTAGTTTAAATGCATTTTTGGTTTTTGTAAATTAACGAGTTTTTTATTTTAGTTCATGTAAAATATTTTTTTTATCTGAATTTTTATATCTCACTTTTGTTACACCTTTTAGTCCTTAAAGTCAAAATTCGCAGAACAATCCGCAAAAAATATGCGGATTTTAATTTTAAGGACTAAAAATACACACAAAAAGTGAGATATATGACTCAGACAAAAAATAAAAAATTTCAGGAACTAAAATAAAAAAATTCGCTAATTTATAGGGACCAACAAACTATTTAAGTCTATAATTGTTTTTATTATTATAATGAATTTGACAAAATTTATATTAAATCGTAATTTTAAAAAAAGTTACATTTTATAACTTTTGTAAAATAAGTTATTTTTCTCACTTAATATAATTTAAACAAATTTACTATATTTCCAAATACACATGGTAGAATGCGATTTTTTTCTATAATAAAATTAAATTAATAAAAATTACAAAGATAAATTGAAATAAAATGCTAGTTCGAATGATATTTAAATATTTAATATACCCAAATAAAACGTAAGTTCAAATGAGCAATGTAGAGATGTTTAATATATATGGATAGAACTCGAGTTCAATTTAGACTTGGTAATGATATTTTATATATCAAAACAAATGCGAATTCAAATGAGCGATCTAAAGACATTTGATATGAGCGATGTAGACACATTTGATATACAAAGACAAAATACGAGTTCAAATGAGCAGTGTAGCGAAATTTTTACAGAGACACAACTCCAGTTTAACCCAACGACATAAAGATGATTTATATACCAAAACAAATGCGAATTCAAACGAGCGATGTAAAGACATTTGATACGAGTGATGTAGACACATTTGATATATAGAGACAAAACACGAGTTTAAATGAACAGTGTAACAATATTCTTTACAAAGACACAATTCGAGTTCAACTCAGCAACATAAAGACATTTTATACATTGAGACAAATGCGAATTCAAACGAGCGATATATAGACATTTAATACGTGTGATGTAGATACCTTTGATATATTGAAACAAAATACGAGTTTATATGAACATTGTAGCGATATTTTTACAGATACACAGCTCGAGTTCAAGTCAGCAACGATGTAAAACCCTAGTTTGAGTTCAAGTCAGCAAAACCCTAGCTCGAGTTCAAGTCAACATTTTTACAGAGACACATCTCGAGTTCAAGTCAGCAACGATGTAAAACCCTAGTTTGAGTTCAAGTCAGCAGTGATGTAAAAACATCTGATATATCAAAACATATGCGAGTTCAACGACTGATGTAGATACATTTAATACGAGTTATATAGATTCATTCGAAACTCTAAGACAAAGCACAAGTTCAAATTAACAATGTCGAAATATCTGATATACCGAAAGAAAACACGAATTCGAACGAGCAATGTCGAAACATTTGATACCGGCTATGGAGACATATTTAATATACCGAATCAAAACCTAGCTCAAATGAGCAATTCTCCGCTTAAATATTCAATCTATGTGGATTTTTCCACTAATTTCTTGAGAGAAAAAATAAGGATTTGACTTCATGTTTTTTCATAGGCAAGAGAGAGAATGAATATAGGCAAAAGGAAAGAATGAAGAGAATTCAATCAGATCGAATACAATCTTGACGTCCGCATGACTTTTTCTCGCTCTACTTTCTCTCTCTAAAATCACACAGTAACCACTTAGCAGCAGCAGCTACAACATAACAGAACAAGGCGTTTCACTGAGATTGAAGATGCTGATAACTCCTAATTCTCCTTCTACTACTACACTCATAAAACCCTAGACAAGTAATGGATTCCAATTCAATACCCAAGTCGAAAGTTCGAAACTTTTTGCACCCTCTCAATTTATTGATCACTTTTCATATTCTCTCGCTCTTCAATTTCTCAATTTTCATCTCCCCGTGAGTTATACTAATTCTCAATTTATACTTTGATTATGTGTTGTCTTTTTAACTTCCTGGAATTGTTTTGTTTTCTTTCAATTGAGGTTGGACTTATTGTGGGAGAGATTGTGGTTTTTTACTGATAGATAGCCTTAATTTGATTGAAGGTGATTTGTTTTTTTTTTTTTGTTTTTTTTTAATTGGTTATTTATGTGATAGTGAATTGATGATACCATTGTTGATTGAAATTTTGATGCTTTCGGTTATCTGTTTATTGGGATATTTTTTTATGTTGTGTGCTGGTTGATGGGTTGGATCTAAGAAGTCATTTGTTGTAAAGAGATTCATGCGAAAGATGTTTGAAGGTTGCTCATTTATCGATGTAGTGTAATTGTAATGTTATGAATCAAACATTGTCTCTTGGTTTTCTTTGTTCTATGGCTTGTGTTTGGTAAAGTTAAATACTGAATGTTTCTGTTGAATCATAGTTAAGAATTTGAAGTTTTTCGACCTTGGACTTTTGGTTGACACACTGTCTGGGTTGAGTTTTATTATGCCCATTGTTTTGATGAATTGCTGTGTCATGTTAGTTTGTTCTTGTTGAAATCATGTTTGATATAAGGTAGCTGTTTTGCTTAGGTGATTGTTTGAAGACCATACTTTGAAACATGGTACCTCCGGGTCCAGGCCCATCAACTCCCATTGGTGGTGGTCCTCAGTCTCTCTCACCTTCACTAATGAGAACAAATTCAGGAATGTTGGGGGCTCAAGGGGCTCCCATGTCTTTGCAGGCATCTTTCCCTTCGCTTATGTCTCCTCGTACTCAGTTCGGCAACATGAATATTCTAGGAAATATGTCCAATATGACTTCGATGCTGAATCAATCTTTCTCAAATGGAGTTCCGAATCACGGGCTCACGGGTCAAGGAAGTAGCCAACGTGGAGGGATTGAAACTGGCGGTGAAGCAGGCCAACTTTCTAGTGTTGGCAATGGAACGAGCTTCACTAGTTCTCCATCCTCATATGTACAAGCGAATATGGCGAATGCCGGTTCCTCTGGTCAAGTTCAGGGTCAACAATTTTCCAACCCTTCTAGCAACCAACTGTTGCCAGATCATCAGCATTCTCAACATCATGATCCTCAAAATTTCCAACACAGCCAGCAGGCAATGCAACAGTTCTCTTCTCTGAATACACAGCAGCAACAGCATTATCAATCAATGCGGGGAGGAATAGGTGGAATGGGACCAGTGAAGTTAGAGCCCCAGGTAAACAACGACCAACTTGGACAGCAACAGCTGCAATCAATGAGGAATCTTCCTCCAGTGAAATTGGAACAACAACAAATTCAAACAATGAGATCTCTGGCACCAGTTAAAATGGAGCCCCAGCATTGTGATCAACCTTCGTTTTTGCAGCAACAACAATTCCTCCAAATGTCGAGACAATCTTCTCAGGCAGCTGCTGCTCAGATCAATCTTTTGAACCATCACAGGCTTTTACAGTTTCAACAACACCAGCAGCAACAACTTTTAAAGTCAATGCCTCAACAACGGTCTCAATTACCACAACAATTTCAACAGCAGAATATGCCTGTGAGGTCTCCTGTGAAACCGGCATATGAACCAGGGATGTGTGCAAGGCGGCTGACACACTACATGTATCAGCAACAACATAGACCAGAGGTAATAATTTGTCTATATATATATATGGCTTTATTCTGTGTGTCTATCATATACTCTATTAATAATAACTTTTGCACTTGGCTTTTTTATAGGATAACAACATTGAGTTTTGGAGGAAGTTTGTTGCTGAGTATTTTGCTCCTAATGCTAAGAAGAAGTGGTGTGTCTCTATGTATGGAAGTAGCAGACAAACAACTGGAGTTTTCCCTCAGGTCCGTTACCAAAGAAAGCCTTACAATCCAGTTCTAATACCTGGATAATCATGTCTAAGTTCGTAACTTAATTATTGAATGGTGTGCCTAACTGTACTATGCCCTAGTATTAGTATCTTGATTTTATTTTTGTGATTGCCAAATTGTTATGTCCCAGGACCAAGTAACTAATACCTACCGTATTGTCTTAAATGTTGCCATGGATATGCTTTGGTATTCAAGAAGCCAACTATAGTAGTCTCGTTGATGCTATGCATTAGTTTTAGCTAAATATGGATTCTTTAAATATTTTCAGGATGTATGGCACTGCGAAATATGTAATCGCAAACCTGGCCGTGGGTTTGGTAAGTTTTATTTTCTTGAGGTTTTTTTTCTGCATGTCATTATTCAGTCTATTTCTATTCTTCACCATATGAATGTTGGCCTCTTCACTTTTTCTATAGAATATATCTGTTATGGATTTGTTGCAAATGTCATTCTGTTGCACTATTCTAACTGCTTATATTTTTTCTGGGTTTTCAGAAGCAACTGTTGAGGTTCTTCCCAGGCTTTTCAAGATAAAGTATGAAAGTGGCACTCTGGAAGAGCTACTTTATGTTGACATGCCCCGTGAATATCATAATTCCTCTGGCCAGATTGTTCTAGACTATGCAAAAGCAATACAAGAAAGTGTTTTTGAGCAACTTCGTGTTGTTCGTGATGGTCAACTTCGAATAGTTTTCTCTCCAGACTTGAAGGTAGCGTACAGAAATCAAAACATTCAAATTATGTTGAAAATTGATTACATGTTATTATCATTGTTGGCATCCTCTATATGAAAAAAAGTTTAATCAACATTCTTTTGCAGATATGCTCTTGGGAATTTTGTGCTCGGCGCCATGAAGAGCTCATCCCCAGAAGACTGTTAATACCCCAGGTTGCTGATTAAGTTGTTGCATCATAAATGCCTGTGACTATAAAGAATACGTTAACTGTTTGTTTTAAGTATATTGTAAGTTTTGAGATTGTTATTTTATAAGATACTTGCCATGGATTTAATAATCCTTGATTTTGTTGATAGTTATTATGTTATGATTTTGCGAGGTATACCTTTTTGTAATGCCGGTGTTAAATTGTAGATATGTTAATGGAGCAGAGTTTGGCTATATAGTAACATATACACCCTGGTTATTCATTCTTATTATTACTTCATTTTTATTATCCACAGATTAGTCAGATTGGAGCGGTTGCCCAGAAATACCAGGCTTTAACTCAAAATGCAACACCCAATATTTCTGCTCCAGAGTTACAAAATAATTGCAATATGTAAGTCCCTTTAGCTAAACATGTCAAAATTCTTGCTAAAGCCAGTTTTCTTTATAACTAGAATATGTTCCCGATAATTATGATGCAACTTCCTTGTTCCGGGAGCATGGAATGAGCCATGGCTTATTTCCTCTTGATTAAGGATTTAATGCAATTGTTTCACAATGCTCACCTCTTCTTTTTGGTGGTTCACCATCGTGTATACAATAGACCTGTTTGCTGGTATTTATTTGATTTCTCAGTGATGCTACAGTTTAGCTTGCAAGAGTCCTCTCTCTTGATCTCTATTTGGTCTAACCTAATTAGGGTTGCTTTTTGTTGTATGTTTCTCTTAGAATTTGGGTTGCGCCTAACTCATCCTTACAAAACCGGTTTGTGAGGTGAGGATTGCCCCCTCTTATAAACACAACACATGCCATTATCTCTTAGCAATGTGAGACTAAATCCACCCCTTCAAATCCAACACAGTGAAGGTGTTGGGGGCTGCAATGAAGGCAAGCTAAATGTCGCAATTAAGGCGACTAGAGGTGGATTGCAGTTAAGGCGGAAATTCCAACCGTTTCTGTTTTTCTTTTAATAACGCTCCTTTTCCAGGTTTGTTGCGTCAGCTCGTCAATTGGCTAAAGCCCTAGAAGTTCCATTAGTTAATGATTTAGGATATACAAAGACATATGTGCGCTGCCTACAGGTATGTTTCATTTTTATGACATTGCTTATAGTATTATTTTGATCTTAAGTATACACATTAACGAGAAAATATGCATCTCTTTCCTTTTAATGTTTAAAGCGACATTTGGTTTGTGTGGAACTGCCATATCTTATATGGCGCCATCACAAACCTTATTTGAAATGCTTATATGGGATATTTGCGAACAAATCACCCCAGTCGTCCTTGCTTGTTTTGAATAGGGAATCCTTGCTTGGGTTTCTATGGCTTAACATGATTGCAAAATATAACAGTCTCTCTCTGCATACTACATTTTCCTGAATCAATCTCTTAACAGGGTCTTCTCTCAAGAGAGGACTTGTCTTTTTGTATTTTTTTGTGGTGAGTGACTGTCATGGAATACACACATCAGGAATTCTTGCCATTTGTACAAAAAGAGAAAGACGAATCCCTCTTTTCTTATTATTGTTTTTTTGCCTCATGGTGCAGCATAGTTTTTTCCTTAGGAGCTAAGCTATAGGGTTATTTTTTCCCAATGAACTCCACTGTGGAAACATAACAAACTTTGTTGTTTACTGTTTATGATGCAGATATCAGAAGTGGTAAATAGCCTGAAAGACTTGATAAATTACAGTAGAGAAACGGTGACCGGACCTATGGGTAAGTTAATAGTTTAAGTGGCTGATTTCTAATGCTAATATAGATATGAACGTGACAATTAAACACTGTTTTATTTAGAGTGTTCGACAGTGTGTTTGACCTGATCTCTGTCGTGGGTGTGTGTGTTTCATTGTTATATTCATAAGTATTGCCAGATGTTTGATCGTTTTGATAGGGATTGTGAGTTAATTATTTTGCTTTATTTTTTACCTTCTTTCAGAGAGCTTGGCCAAGTTCCCTCGGAGAACAGTTAATTCATGTGGAGTTCGTAATCAAGCGCAAGAGCATGAAGATCAATTAAAACTACAGCAGCAGCAGCAGCAAATGATGGCCCATAACTCAAATGGAGATCAAAATCCAGTGCAAGCTGCTGGCATGCAAATTGCATCCAGCAATGGTATGGTTAGTGTAAACAGTTCTGTCAACTCAGCGTCTGCATCAACAACCACAAGCACTATTGTTGGGCTTCTCCACCAAAACTCTGTGAACTCTAGACAAAATACAATGAACAATGCAAGCAGTCCGTATGGAGGTTGTTCTGTTCAGATTCCATCTCCAGGTTCCTCCAGTACTGTTCCACAGGCCCAGCCAAACTCATCCCCTTTTCAGTCACCAGCGACACCATCCTCATCTAATAACCCCCCACAAACACCTCGTTCTACTTTAACGCCTCCCAATCAAATGAATACAACAAATCCAACGGCTAATATTCCACTCCAACAACAACATCAATATCAATCATCTCTTTCTGGTGATGCTGACCCAAGTGATGCTCAAAGCTCAGTCCAGAAAATCATACAGGAGATGATGATGTCCTCGCAGATGAATGGTACTGGAGGAATGGCAGGTTCTGGTTCTCTAGGAAATGACTTGAAGAATGTAAGCAATATTCTGCCAATGAGTGCGAATACAGGGCTCAATAATGGTAACGGCACCGTGAACAATAATCCAGGTGCCAGTAGTTATGGAACAATGGGGTTCAGTCAATCCACTATGCCTAATGGAATGAGAGCTGCTATGGTTAATAATTCAATCATGAATGGAAGGGGAGGAATGTCATCCATTGCGCGGGATCAAGCTATGAATCATCAACAAGATCTGTCAAACCAATTGCTAAGTGGTCTAGGAGCAGCAAACAGTTTTAATAATCTTCAATTTGATTGAAAATCTTCTCCATGGTGTGGTTTTTGACATCTGCTTGTTCAACATTATGAGCAATCATAGAATTGCATTCTGTAGAAGATTTCAGCAGAATGCAATTGAATAGTGATAGGGGCCGATATAGGATTTTATATATAAGAATTTAGAAATGAAAGTTTGATGGCTGGTTGTGTGGCTTATGGGGCTAATTTTTTCTTGTGAATTCAAGTGTAACTTTGTACTTCATTTCTGTACTGTCATGGTTTTTTTTACAGACTCGCCATTGATAAACGCACATAATCGAGAAAGGAAACAAGTTTTGTCCTACAAAATTAACCTGTTGTGTTCTTGAGAGTAATTAGATATCATCCCAAGCAATCATCAATTTGAAAGTAAACACCATTCAAACATTGAAAGAAGTCTGTTTATCCAATGTAAACTTTACAAAATGATGAAAAACAAAAGAAATATACAAGGATTATTCAATGTGTTGAATCCATAGATTGAAACATAACCCTTACATATAGTGATGATAAAGATACAAACTACCTTTGCCTTGTAAGACATGGAAAAAAGAATGGGATAAAATGAAAATCAGCAATGTCACTATTGTCATTTCTTCCATCCCATTCCATCCATTTCTGATATTATAATGCATGTCAAAAGAGTATATTTTTTTTCTCAGTTCATGCATTAAATATACTTCTCCACTTTTTCAGACAGAGTAGCCTTAGGAACTGCACCAATTACACTGTCTTTTTTCTCTCCATTCTTGAAAAACAGAACAGTTGGTATGCTTCTGATTCCATACTTTGTTGCAGTGTTTGGAGATTCATCTGTGTTGAGCTTGTAGCACTTAATTTTTCCAGCATACTCTTTGGCTAATTCATCGATTATAGGCGCTATCATTCTGCATGGACCACACCATGGTGCCCAAAAATCTACAAGCACAGGTGTTTCACTTCCAATCACAAGTTCATCCCAGCTTGAGTCATTCACTACTTGAACTGCCAAATTTGAGCAAAGTACATGAGTTACTTCATTGCACACATACACTTACATCACACACAGCGTCCTCTTTCAGGACGTGCAAGATGAGCAAAGTCCATATTTGTCAGAGTTAAACCATAGATAAATAGAATATCATACAATATTTGTCACCGCTAAAGTGTATCTAAATAAGGCTCCTAGGCCCTCTAAAATCTTAAGACGACCCAACGACAGACAGGTAAAATCCAGATATTATAGCAGTACAAATATTGCGAAGATAAGGTTTATGTCTATCTAGCCACAATATTCTGATGAAATTTTTGATGCTAAACTATTGATAATGGAAAGCAAAAACCAGAAAACAAGGTGAGAAAAGTGTACCTTCATTTACAGCTTCACGAGCATTGCAAACAAAGCGTGATTTTCTATAAGCAACACCAGATGGAAGTGAAACTGTTGAGTTCAGTACAGATTTCTTGAATCCTACTTTTTGAGGTGAGAAAACAAGCTTTTCCCTTGAAGATGAAAACAATGGAGGAAGACAATGAGGTCTTGGTGTGGATACTCTTAAACAACTCTCAAGGGCCATGTTATTTTTTGTGTATGTAACTCTACTGAATAGTTTGTGGAAAATGAAGTGAGGGTTTTCAGCACTTGTTGTGGATAAGCTTCTAGTGTTGTGGTGGTTTTTAATTTGTTTGGTATGATGAAATTGTGAAGTGTGTTTGTAAGTGGATATTATTTGAGATTGTGAGGTTATCAGATGGCTTGGATTCATGTGGATGTTATTTAGGTTTTCAAACCTCTCTCTACTTTTGTCCCACTAAAAAGTACTTGTACACATCATATAAAATTCTTCTTTTTTTGGGGGGTTTTGTTTCACATTTTAGTGCGGAGGTGTAAGTAAAACTTTAAAAATTAGATTTAAAAATAGAGATCAAGTTTAGAAACGCTTTATGCGAGCTTAATGAATAGTTTATTGACTATTTGAATTTAATTATTTAGTTGAAATTCATTAACTTTAGGATCTACGTTTGAAATGTTTGATCATGTTGTTCTTGTTAATTTTATATGGTAAATTGGTGATGGTTTGTTGATTTATTGGGCATTGTTTATTGTAGCACATACATTACTCATCCATCCTAACGAAATTTTTGAAAATTGAAACCTGAATGCACTATAAACATAACAAATTGAATCTCTGCAACATGCGAAATAAAAGTAAAAAATAAGTCAGGAGATTGAAATCCAGATTCACCTTAACCACAACAAACTCAATATTAAAAACACGTCAAATACAACTGAAAAATAAATTTAGAGATTGAAATTCATATTCAACTTCAGATATTAATATCTTGACACATTCATTTAGGTGTGCACATACAGGATTTTCCTCCACATTCCATTACATTTGAAACCAACTTGTTAACTTCTCTCAAGAGCATAACAAAACTCTCACTCATTTGTATCACACATTTTTTCAACCTTACTCTCAATATCTACTTATATTCATTCAAACCAAGCACTTCATTAATTTCTACTCCTTTAAATTAAGCACATTCATCTCTCATATTTGGTAAGTTTTTTCTATCCTAACCTTTTAATTTTTTATACTTGCAAATCCTTAATAACTTAATAGGTTATAGTTAAGATACATTAGATTACATAAAATAGAAATGTAATTCCTACTTAAATTTGGTATGAATCTAGGACAATTGAGGGTTAAGGTTGATGTTTGGTCTGATTTTTACTCTAGTGTAATTTAGATTTCAAAATCTAGACCCTTAATACAAATAACATAATCTGAATTTCTCTAATTGTTTTTATGTTTCTTACTTCTATTAGTTTATACATTGTTTCCACTTCTTTGATTATAGAAATATGGATGACGAGCAACAACGATACAAATATGGTCATATATATATATATATATATATATATATATATATATATATATATATATATATATATATATATATATATATATATATATATATATATATATATATATATATATATATATATATATATATATATATATATATATATATATATATATATATATATATATATATATATATATATATATATATATATATATATATATATATATATCGAACAACAATGAATAAATGATATTTTCTAAAACATTATTTTCTTTATGATTATGCATAGCTATAGAGACTCTGGGTATGACAAAGAATATCGATGCCCAGAGCACCTAAAGTCAGGGGTGCTGTCGGAGACATTTTATACGTCTAGATAAAGCAATTAATCCCCCACATACAATAATAATTCTTCGTTGCCCAGCAGCTAGCGATAAATGGTATTTGCGTCGTTCTTTCTAGTTATTTTTCTTTAGTATTTTACCGCATTTTGTTCAATTTCCTTTCATTTGTCATATTTTATGATTTGGTTTGTGTTTTCATGTGAATTCTAGGATCTAATGAGCATCCAAGACAAAGAGGGATCAAATGCAAGTAAAATGGAGCAAAATGACATTTTGGAACTTTCTCCCATACAAAAACCAAGAGGTTGTTACGGCCACTTGTAGCAGCTGCTACGAACCGTAGTAGCATGATGTCCTAGCTCATATTTAAAGCCTCCTTTGGTACAAGAAACAAGGACCTTCTACGGCAACCCATAGTAGCTACTACAATCCGTAGCAGAGAGGCGAGAGAAAAGTCGAGATTTATTTCCGCTTCCATAAATATAATGATTCACTCTTAATTGTGCCTCTTAGGTGTGATTGAATATATATATCAAATATAAACATTTCACATTGAACAAAAGATTTTTAGCACTTTTATTATTTTCCTATAATACTCATAGCATGGGATAAGTTTAGGGTTCTCAAATTTTGTCACTTTTCATTCCTAGTTTTTATTCTATTTTCTATGTAACTCAAGTCTCCTAAGGAGCAACTTGTGGAATAGGGTTTATGCATATTTCAGGTTTTATAATGCATTCTCTTTATATTATTCATGTGTATTGCTTGATTGATATAAGTTTGATAATGAATACCTCTATGATTGTATTTGCCCTCACCCACCATGAATGAGTAGTTTCTTAAGGACTATGGGTTATGGTGATTGTTACATGACCTATTATATGATATGTTACTATCGACTGTGAGAATTTTAATTAAGTTGCTCTCAAGTATCGATCGTAGTCTGAAAGGATATGTGTTTATACCAGAGGATAGATTTTCAAAGAACCTAATTCGAACGATGTGAAACCCAATGGAAGAATTTGAGAAAACATATAGGTAGGCAAAAGTAATGAATCATCGAATAATAATCCGGGCGATGCGAAAGCCGACAGATTATTCGTCGATGATATAGGCAATGTGCTAGCGAAAGTAGGTACTTGTTGAAAAGTATTTTTTTGGGGTGTTTTATCGTATCCACAGAGATTGTACGCAAGATATGTCAATGCTAGCCGTTCAATAGTTTAACGTTCTAAGTAAGAGTTTTCAAAAGATTGCTTGTTTTATAACATAAGTTTGTTGCAAAGAGTAAATTAGGGCAAAGATGTTTTGTTTCAAAGAAAAGCATGTCAAGATTAGATTTCATTAATCCTTTTTAAACGTATCTGATTAATTAAGCATGTGAACTTAGTTTCAATCAATACAATCACGTATCCTCGCGAATCCGTTCATTTTTAAAGCGGGTCCGTGAATATTATTGTTTTAATCGCTAGATGATTTCTCTAAATAGCAACCAAAATGATAAACATAAAGATCAATACAAAGCGGATATTAACTTCCAAATCTATGTCTAGAGTTTGTTGGTTAATAGATGAAGAAATTAGATAAAGACTTGGAAAATCTATGTCTAGAGTGATTCAAACCATAAATACATCATTAAAAGAAAATATCTTCATCATCTATTGATCATAACCTTGCTTACATACAAAAGATCAAAAGAAATAAATAAAAGCAAGATTAACTACCTCTAATCTTGACACAAAAGTGTTTAGCTACCTGTCACCATGGTAGCTTGATTACAAGTAAGAAAAGAAGTTTTGCTAGCATCAGAGTTGAAGAATCGAGGATTGATGCTCCAAAGATTTAATTCTCACATCTCCTTGAGTTTCTAAGGTTTTTTGACCTAGAAAACCCTTTCTCTTTCTCTAAAATGCAGAAAAGTGTGAAAAAGTACAAGTGTTGGTAAAATATCTTCCAAGTGAGATATTTATAGACAAGGTCACTTAGTGCAGTAAGTGGCACCGCGCTAAGCGTCCTCAGAGGCATGACATGCTCTGGTCGATGTGTGGTCCAATTTTTTTGCACAATCAGGTATATGGGTAAGCTCATATCGACCCCCTTACTGCATAGGTCGACCGCTCGCTGTGTTAGGTCAAAATTCTGTTATGTAAAACAGTTTTGGGAGTCTGTTATGTTTGTTAAGTTAGTTGTGTCTTGTATATAAAGTGAGTTGTGTTATTCCTTTCACGTCAACTAACAAAACAAGAAAAGTGAAATTTACGTGTCGATATATTCTCATCATCTTCATCCTCTTCATAGCATTTCACAACAACTACACATAATCATTTTTGTTGTGTATTATGCATGTTCGAGGTGATAACATCCAAAGCCTAGGATTGGTGTAATCTGGTTTGGGTTGAGTAATCGGAAGGTTTTTCTTGAATAAAACAGTTAGAGTTTTGTCCTCCAAGAATCTCGGATTTTGGGGGTTTTTGCACGAATCGGTCCATCACAGATTCAGTCGAGCGAAGGTAATCGAAGAGCGGGAGGTTCTGTTGGTTTAGTAGCGGTAAACGGAGGATTGTGAGTGGAAAATTCGGGTTTAACACGTGGGTGACTGAAATCCGCCGGACCAGATTTGAAGACCGTGGGGTTGTTCAAAGAGAGTGTCGTATTCGGAGGTTTACTCACCATGTTCGAAGGACTTGATTCAACTTGAATCAAGGGGCATGAAGAAATAGGCTCTACAACAACAAATTGTGTTCGATTGTTTGATCTCTATTTGCTTCTTGTAAAAACATTGACCAACAGGTTATATCTATCTATATACAAGTCTCAATTCTATTTTTAGAATTGAGGGCAGATGTACCCCGAGCGAGGACGACGGGGGAACTGCCTCAACAAATCGTTGTCTTTTTCTTTACATTTATATTGCTAAAATTCTGAGTTTCTAGTGCAAACGATTGTGTCAATCAAATTTTGATTCGAGTTGTGCTGAACTATTTTAAAGATAATTACAATCATTAATTGTAATAGAAAACTTGAGAACTCTACTCTCAAAATAGAATTCACTTGTAGTGCCTTGCACTCTAAGTGTTTGATCAATTGTGTGAACTAAAAACAATTGTGTTGTCTTTTCAAATTGTCTATGTTTTAAAGGCATTGAAACTAGTCGCACCTTATAGTGAACAAGATCTGATTGAAGTGTGATTAAAGTAGTGATTCTTAAATCTAGTTTATCGAATTCCATAGGCTTTACGCATATCCGGTTTTTTGGTAACTGTTCGTTTTAGACGAGTATAGTTCCTCGGTCGCTTCCGCCTTAAACATTTTTAAAAACCAATTTTTGGTAGCACCGACTCTGGTTTAAATAAGCAATCTATTCAACCCCCCTTCTAGATCTATGCCATCGTCTAACAAGTGGTATCAGGAGCACCAGTTGATTTCGTGCTTCAAGTATAACTTAGTAGAAAATGGCTAACGAACCTAAAGGGGCTTATAATAGAGCACCTGTTTTCAATGGAGAAAACTATAGTTACTGGAAAGACTGTATGCGTGTGCATATAAATTTCATTGACAGGAAGGTATGGAATGTTATTTTAAACGGTCATATGGAAATAACCATGACCGATGAAAATAACAGGATTGTGCCTAAGCTTGAAGCATAATGGAATGATGATGATGAGAAAAAGTATAATTACGATTGGAAAGCTAAAAATATTCTGATCTCCTCCTTGGGAGTTGACGAATACTATAGAGTTTCCCATTGTTTGACTGCTAAGGCTATGTGGGACTCATTACAAGTTGCCCATGAGGGAACCAATGATGTCAAACTAGCTAGAATCAATACTTTAACACAAGAGTTTGATCTCTTTCACATGGAGCAAGGGGAAACCATTGCTGACATACAAAGGAGATTTTCTCATCTTATCAATAGACTAAATTCACTTGGTAGGCTAGTTGCCAATGATGTTTCTACTAACAAAGTCTTAAGATGTCTTACCAGGAAATGACAACCAAAACTAACCGCCATAAAGGAATCAAATGATCTTATGATCTTAGTCCTTACAACACTCTTTAGAAAGCTTCAAGAACACGAGCAAGTGCTTCTTAGTCTCGAGCAATTTGAGAAAAGGGAAAAGAATGAGAAAACAAAAAATGCAAAAAAGAAGTTTATAGCTCTAAAGGCTTCTTGTTCAAAGTCCTATGCAAAAGAGATGAGTGATTGTGATACGAGTGATGACGAAAAGAATGAGGATATGAGGCTGTTTGTGAAGCGATACAATCGCTATGTCAAGAAAAATGGTATCCAACATTCTGAAAAGAATCTAGTTAATTTCAGAAAACAATCAAGATCTTCTAAGAATGACGACATCAAAGGAAGTAGAGCTAGAGGGTCGTGCTTTAATTGCAGAAAAGCCGAACATTATAAGCCCGATTGTCCCTTAATTAAAAAGGACAAAGGAAAGGAGACTAATCGATCACACAAGAAGCAAGTTAAGCTAAGAAGAGCTTACATCGCATGGGAAATCGATAACGAGTCATCCGAGGATGATAGTTCTAGTGACAAAGACGAATCCGACAACTTTTGTCTCTCCGCTCATCAAAAGAAGAAAAACGAAAAGGTACGACATGCAAAATATGAAAATTCTACTAGATTGTCTCATTCCAAATTGCAAACTGCCTTTGATACCTTACACCATGAAGCCAAAGAAGCCTTTAAAAGGCTAGCCTCAAATAAACAAAATTTTGCTCACTTAGAGCAAAAGATTCTCGATTCCGAAAGGAAACTAGAGGCTCTAAAGGCTTCCATAGTGGAAGGAACAAAGGTGGATTGTGAGGAAATAAGAAAAAGAGTAGTTAACTTCGGGTGTGATACTTGTTACATTTGGAAAAATGAGGTTAGAAATCTCAAGGCCAAACTTAACAAGGCTCTAGAATCCAAAATCACGTTTGTTATTGATAAAGCCCATTTTAGAAAGAGTATGGTGAATCCCTATCAAAAATATACATATGTGGTTAAAAATCAAGATAACAAAAGTTATACAAGAGTTAACTTTTCTTGTTTGTATTGTTGCAAGAAGGGTCACACCATTGCTAAATGTCGCTTTAGGAGATTTTTGGTTCCTAAAGGGGTTTATCAATGGCTGCCTAAACGCGACCATGTTTTCACTCACAAACAAGGACCCAATAAACAATTGGGTACCTATTCTCGTTAATTGTGTTCATAGGTACAACGTCTTGAGACTACTGAGAGAAGATGGGTTCTCGACAGTGGATGCTCAAGACATATGACAGGAGACATATCTCTCTTCATTGACTTTGTGGCAAAGAAGAAGGAATTTGTAACCTATGGAGACAACAACAAGGGAGCAGTAATTGGAAAATGTAGTGTAGGTAATCCCTCATCTACTACTATCTATAATGTATTGCTAGTCGAGGGCCTTAAACACAATCTCATTAGAATTAGTCAATTATGCGACAAAGGATACAAAGTATCGTTTTCAAAAGATTGTTGCTTAATTGAACACAATGATAAAATGAAGGATGTGTTTAATGGTCTGAGGGTAAATAATGTCTATATGCTAGACTTGAGTGAAGTATCATTGACTAGAGATAAATGTCTCATGACAATGAGTGAGGACTCATGGTTGTGGCATAGACGTTTAGCGCATGTCAATTTTGACTTGCTAAACAAGATAGTTTCAAAAGATCTAGTTATTGGCTTGCCCAAAATCAAGTTTACCAAGGATCGCTTATGTGATGCATGCCAAATGGGGAAGCAAACAAGGATCTCGTTTAAATCTAAAAACATTATTTTAACTACGAGACCTCTTGAACTTCTTCATATGGATCTATTTGGGTCATCTAGAATTAAGAGTCTAGGTGGTAACTACTATGGTTTTGTTATAATCAATGGTTTTTCTAATATTGCTGGACTATCTTCTTGGCTAGCAAGAGTGATATATTCTCCACCTTTGAAACTTTCGGTAAACTTTATCAAAATAAGTTAAATACAAACATCATATCAATTAGAAGTGATCATGGGGGTGAGTTCAAGAATTATCTTTTTGAGGAATATTGTGGTAGACACGAAATTGATCATAACTTCTCCGCTCCGCGTACCCCTAAACAAAATAGGGTCGTGGAGCACAAAAATCAAAATTTGGAAGAGTTAGGGAGAACTATGATCAACGAAAGTGGGCTTCCTAAGTATTTCTGGGATGCCGCTATTAGTACGACTTGTTAAGTTTTAAATAGGGTACTTATTCGCCCTATTCTAAACAAGACACCGTATGAACTTTTAAAAGGGAGGAAGCCAAATGTGTCTCACCTACATGTCTTCGGTTGTAAATGTTTTGTGTTAAACAATGGAAAAGAAAGTCTAGGTAAATTTGACTCCAAGGCAGACAAAGGTATCTTCCTCGGATACTCTCAATTAAGTAAAGCCTATAGAATATACAACAAGAGATTACTTACTGTTGAAGAGTCTGTTCACGTTACATTTGATGAGTCTTATCCGAAAAGTGTCAAAAAAGGTAGTTCATTTCATGGTGCAGGTGTATCTTCTGAAGACATACTCAAACATGCTAAGACGGGAATTGATCAACCTGGCCCAGCCAAAGTTAAGGAGGAAAAAGATCACCACCATGAGGGGATTGAGGAAGTTCACCCGTCCAACAATGATGATCTCCCTCCAGCGTAGAAGTCTTCCAAAGACCATCCCATCGACAATATCCTCGGTGATATATTAAAGGGAGTGACGACTCGATCAAAGCTAAGTAATTTCTATTATCATTTCACTTTCGTTTCTCAAGAAGAACCTAAAAACCCAAAAAAGGCTTTATTCGATGAACATTGGTTCATATCAATGCAAGAGGAACTCAATCAGTATAAAATAAATGAGGTTTGGGACCTTGTCCCTCCTCCATGAGACCATCGAGTAATTGGCACTCGATGGGTGTTTAGGAATAAACTGGACAAGAACGGAGTAATAACACGAAATAAGGCGCGTTTGATCGCGCATGGGGTATAACCAAGAGGAAGGCATCGACTATGAGAAAACTTATGCGTCGGTTGCCCGACTCAAGGCTATACGCCTTCTACTTGCCTTCGCTTGTGCGAATTTTTTTAAACTATTTCAAATGGATGTGAAAAGTGCATTCCTTAATGGTTATATAAATGAAGAGGTTTATGTTGCCCAACCTCCGGGGTTTAAATCCCATGAGTATCCTGATCATGTATACAAATTAAAAAGTCTTGTATGGACTCAAGCAAGCCCCTAGGGCTTGGTATGATCGTCTAAGCAAGTTTCTCCTTGATCAAGGGTACTCAAGAGGAAAGGTTGACACAACTTTTTTCATTAAACGTCAAGGAAAATACCTAATTTTGGTACAAATTTATGTTCATGATATCATTTTCGGGTCAACATGAATTTGGTAAGGGAATTTTCTACTTTAATGTAGGGAGAATTCGAAATGAGCATGATGGGGGAGCTCACTTATTTCCTCAGATTGTAAATCAAGCAACTGCAGGAGGGTACCTTTGTGAGCCAGACAAAATACTGCCTTGAGCTTCTCAAGCGGTTTGACATGGTAAACTCCAAAGCTATCGACACTCCAATGCCTACGTGTGCAAATCTTAGTCGAGACAAAAATGGTAAGGATGTAGAGGTGAAAAAGTATCAAGGTATGATTGAATCTCTCCTCTATCTTACTGCTTTTAGACCCGACATTATGTTTAATGTCTGTATGTGCGCGAGGTACCAGTCTTCTCCTAAAGAATCCCACTTAAAAGAAGTAAAGTGCATACTTAGATACCTCTCGGGTACTCCAAAGTATGGGCTCTAGTATTCTAAGGGAAATGATTGCTCCTTGGTTGGCTTTTCTGGTTCTGATTTTGCGGGTTGCAAATCAGATAGGAAAAGTACGAGTGACACATGTCATCTGTTTTCAAACTCTTTGGTAAGTTGGCATAGCAAAAAGCAGGTTTCCGTAGCTTTGTCAACCGCCAAAGCGAAATACGTTATGGACGAAATTTTTTGCGCTCAATTGTTATGGCTTAAGCAACAATTTCTCGACTTTAACCTAAAACTTGAGCGTGTTCCAATTTTTTGTGATAACATTGGTGCTATTAACCCAACCAAGAATCCTGTGCTACATTCACGCACCAAGCATATCGAAATATGACACCACTTCCTTAGGGATCACGTGGAGAAGGGCGACATGGTGTTTGAGCATGTTGACACTAAAAATCAACTTGCGGATATCTTTACAAAACCACTCGCTACAGAGCCTTTCTTTCACATCCGGAGGGAAGTCAATGTTCTTGATATTTCGGATCGTGGTTAGAAAATATCTTTCGCATGCTATATATATATATATATATATATATATATATATATATATATATATATATATATATATATATATATATATATATATATATATATATATATATATATATATATATATATATATATATATATATATATATATATATATATATATATATATATATATATATATATATATATATATATATATATATATATATATATATATATATATATATATATATATATATATATATATATATATATATATATATATATATATATATATATATATATATATATATATATATATATATATGTGTGCCATGTTCATCCTTTATCTAACAAATGAAGATGTTTAGAGCCATATGTGAGGGCATTAGCTAACAATTGAAGCTGAGGTAATATCCTTCCTTAATTAGAATCTCTCGCAACTCCCTTGTTCATATAATGTAATGTATCAAATTATGTGTAACTATTGTCGTGTATTCCATGATTACGCTTATTTCATCCCTTTGTATGTTTGAAATATGATTAGGCTTGGTATTTATGTATCATTGTATGCTAAATTGAACAAATTTGATAATTTTTGCTATTTTTGTCTGCATGAGTCGACCTATACAGGGTTACAGTCGACTCACAAAAGTGACATTTTTCATGCCTGAGAAGCGGGTACACTCAGGTCGACCCTACGGTCGACGCATACCCCAATGATTTCCAACGTGCAATTTTTCACACAGTATGCGTCGACGCATGACCCTTCCGGTCGACGCATCGCGCGAAATCTCTGAAAAATTATTGCTGAACTGTTCATTTTCCACCATTTTCAATGCCATTTAAATCATTTTGTCTATTTAAAGTCATCATCATTAAACATTTGCTTTGAGCATTGCAACCTACATCAAGGCTATCTATCTTCCTGTCCTTTTCCCAAAAGCACATTCAAAACCTAGCCTCTACATAAAAGGGTAAAGTCATTATCTTCTCTCCATCTTCAAGAGTAATTCTCTCATCAAAAATTCCCTATTCCATAAATCAACAATGTCTACCAGAAGGATCGCCGACAAGAGAACTACCAGAGCATCATCTTCTCAAGCAGGTACATCAACCAGAAACTTACTAGTAACTGCTGTATCTCTCTTACCCCCTGAGTTTTCGAAAATTTATGAAAAGAATTTCAACAAACAATCTATGGTTAAGCAACATGCTTACTACCGAAAGGTTGCTGAACGTATGTACATTCCAGAAGTGATTAATCTTCTGGATGCTCAAGGTTTCAACAACTTTTTGGAATGTGACACTAAGTACAATGAAGATCTTGTGTGGATCTTCTACACTGGTATTCAAGGGAAATTTCAAGGGTTCGAGTTCAATACAAAACTAGGAAATACTAAGGTATGTGTGAACGACTTGGTCTGGAAAAATCTATTTGACATGTCACCGGTATCCGCTGAGCCTATTATTAAGGCCACAAATGCTCGTACTGTCATAGGCTACAAGTTCAAAGAAGCTTTGAACTCCATGTTGAAGAAACCATATGCTGATGATATTGTTGGAAGCGACCTCTTCCCAAAGACGGCCACAACGGGAAAATTAAAATCGGTGGATAGAATATTACAATGGATTGTGGCGCATATTCTGCGGCCAAAGAAAGGCGGCTATTCTTGCGTCGATCAAGATGAGGTACACTTGATCTATATTATGAAGAAAAAGATCAAAATCAGTTGGCTTCACTACATCGCAAGTAGGATTTATTCACTGAGGAATTCCGATAGAGGGACTGCTCTATCATATGGGTCCTTTATCCAAGCAATTCTTAACAACGCCAACATTACAGTTCAAGGCATCCCTTACAAATCACTGACCTCAGATCAAGAGTTTTTTCAAAAGACTCTTACCATGATGGAATATATTTGGGATCGAATAGAAAGCCGTTACCGATTCATTGTCAAGGCCACTACCTCCCGGTTAGAAGAATTAGATGACAGTGATGACCAGAACGAGGCAGAAGAAGAAGACGAAGAAGAACAGGTAGGTGGATATACTATGGAGACTGATGACCAATATGATAATGGGTGGCTAAACCAATCACCTCACTTGGATCATAAGGATGACCAAGGATGGAGTGCCTGACAACATACAGGGTGGACATTGTTAGGTGCCAACTACATGCCACAACAGAATTGGGATTATCAAGACACTCCAAACTGGAGCAATGAGCCTCAACCATTCCCGCATCTGCAACAAAATTCCGATGAACTCCTAGACATGATGAGGACTATGCAGCTTGAGAAATGTTCGTTCATGACTGCCCAAGATGAGCGGTTCTCTCAAGTGCAGAGCCAATTTTAAGCTCACACCAAAAACTTTAATGCTTTTTCATCCGGTGTCATGAGGAGGATAAATGGGATTGTTAAAACAACAGCAGGTCAACATAGGGCTCTAACCACCAGCTTCAACACACTCAATAGACCAGTCTTGGAGTATACAAAACAAGCTGATGCACAACTGCCTCCGGAGTATCCCTCTCGCAGACGTGGCCATCATTTTAGGGGGAGGAGACCCTGAAGATGTCTTGCATACTGCATTTTGCATCTTATCTCATTATCTGTTCATTAATGTTTTTTTGTTGAATGGTTTATGTACTTATGTATGTTTAAAGACATGTTTATTGTTCATGACTGAAATAGCAAATCTTCTTGTTGTTCTATTATGTGTGGCTCTATTTATCCAATTTATGTGATTTCATTAACTACATTGTATGTGAATGTCTATTAATGTATAACCTGTTGTGAGTGTCTAGAACTTGCGTCTTTCTTTACATTTATACAATTCATTGATGGTTTGTTTCTTTCTTTTTGATGTTGTCAAAGGGGGAGAAGAGTATCAAGCAGTAGAAATAGAAACATCACAGGTGAAGACTTAGTATTCATGCAGAAGAGTGTGTATGGACGAAGGCATCAAGCAAGGGGGAGGATAATATGACACATCATACATCAAGGTTCTATTGTTTTTCCATCATAAAAAAGGGGGAGTATGTGAGGGAAGAGCATCGTAGGTAGATGCGCTCGTTTCGATGATGTCAAAACTCAGCTCTATAGAAAAATGTATGTTGGACGCTGTCATCATGTCATATTTGCATGTCTTGTCTCTCATAAGTCAAACACTCGTAAAAAACATGATTGTTGCATATAGAGATGGCCAAATCTATGTTTCATGTAGGGTTGGCCTAGTTAGTCAAGCTTGCCATACTATAGAGTTTATAAAAAATGTCTTAATACATGAAAATAAGCATTTTTTCCTATTTCAGGGCTTTGAGTCGACTCAAAGCTAGCTCCGGTCGACTCATACAACTAGTCATTTCAATGAACTACTCTCAGGAGGGCTCGCGTCGACCCTCCGGTTGACTCATACTGTGACCATTTATATTTGCCTAAATTTGCATGCTTTGCATCGACACATGACATGCTCCGGTCGACGCATGGTCCTGTTTTTTTTTACACAACCAGGTATACGGGTAAGCTCAGGTCGACCCCCTTAATGCATAGGTCGACCGCTCGCTGTGTTAAGTCAAAATTATGTTATGTAAAACAGTTTTGGCAGTCTGTTATATTTGTTAAGTCAGTTATGTCTTGTATATAAAGTGAGTTGTGTTATTCCTTTCGCATCAACTAACAAAACAAGAAAAGTGAAATTTACGCGTCGATTTGTTCTCATCATCTTCATCCTCTTCATAGCATTTCACAACAACTACACATAATCATTTTTGTTGTGCATTGTGCATGTTCGAGGTGATAACGTCCAAAGCCTAGGATTGGTGTAATCTGGTTTGGGTTGAGTAATCGGCAGGTTTTTCTTGAATAAAACCGTTAGGATTTTATCCTCCAAGAATCTCGGATTTTAGAGTTTTTTGTACAAATCGGTCCATCACAGATTCAGCCGAGCGAAGGTAATCGAAGAGCAGGAGGTTCTGTTGGTTTAGTAGCGGTAAACGGAGGATTGTGAGTGGAAGATTTGGGTTTGACACGTGGGTGACTAAAATCAGCCAGGCCAGATTTGAAGACGTGGGGTTGTTCAAAGAGAGTGTCGTATTCGAAGGTTTACTCACCGCATTCGAAGGAATTGATTCAACTTGAATCAAGGGGCATGAAGAAATAGGCTCTACAACAACAAATTATGTTCGATTGTTTGATCTCTATTTGCTTCTTGTATAAACATTGACCAACAGGTTATATCTGTCTACATACATGTCTCAATTCTATTGTTAGAATTGAGGGCAGACGTACCCCGAGCGAGGACGACGGGGGAACTGCCTAAATAAATCATTATCTTTTTCTTTACATTTATATTGCTAAAATTCTGAGTTTTTAGTGCAAACGATTGTTTCAATCAAATTCTGATTTGAGTTGTGCTGAACTATTTTAAAGCTAATTACTATCATTGATTGTAATAGAAAACTTGAGCACTCTACTCTCAAACTAGAATTCACTTGTAGTGCCTTACACTCCAAGTGTTTGATCAATTGTGTGAACTAAAAATTATTGTGCTGTCTTTTCAAACTGTCTATGTTTTAAAAGCATTAGAACTAGTCGCACCTTATAGTGAACAAGATCTGATTGAAGTGTGATTAAAGTAGTGATTCTCAAATCTCGTTTATCAAATTCCATAGGCTTTACGCATATCCGGTTTTTTGGTAACCGTTCGTTTTAGACGAGTATAGTTCCTCGACCGCTTCCGCCTTAAACATTTTTAAAAACCAATTTTTGGTAGCGCCGGCTCCGGTTTAAACAAGCGATCTATTCAACCCCCTTCTAGATCTGCGCTATCGTCAAACACAAACTCTAATAAGAGTAGCTACAATCTAACAAATATTTTAAATACTACCATCTAAAACTCTGATTACCACCCATATATTAGGATATATATAGTGTGGATGGAGAAATATATATCATATTTATAAAGATTAAAATATACTTTAAATGTAAGATTTTTATCAATTTAACAAATAAATTAAATAATTAATAATCTTTAAAAAATATTTTAAAGATACTAACTAGGGATGTCCAAAACCAAACAAAATCAATAGTAGTTGCTAATCGAATCAAATCAAACTGAAAACCGCAAAAAACAACATTTGCTTCGAATGTGTTTGAGTTATTTTTTAATAAAATTGCGTGGTTCGGTTTAGTTTGCGGTTTGTGTTTCGTAAACTGAACTAAACCAAACCAAACTACATTATGTTATAAAATCTTACAAACCATTATATATTTTTAATTCTTTACAAAATCTTACAAAATATTATTTATTTATAAATACTAGTGTTATTTTCATTTGAAATGAAATTTCTATATTATATTTATTTTTGTTTTCATTTTTAATTTGTTGACGTTGATAAGGATAAAATAAAAAAAAAGTTTAATTTATATTACTTTTGTATCGTTTGACGCTTAACAAACTTCACCTCAAAGTTGGAATGTAAAGCTAATAAATTCTTAATACTAAAGATAATCACACTAACTTATGAATTATCACCATGATTTGCATGAATTTCTTGCACCAACATTTGTGTGTCACTCTCAAAGATAATGTGATCCATTTGTATATGAATGGCTGGCTGCATGCAAAGCTTCTTTCAAGGCCAATGCTTTAGCCTCCATGGCAGAATAAAGTCCAAAATCCCAAGTTGTTCCTGCAGTGATGAACCTTCCGTTACAATCTCTATAACACCACCATATGTTTGTTGTCCCTCTTTGGTTATTAAATCTGACATAGACGTTACATTTCACCCATCCTACATGAGGTGGTTGACAAATTACTTGCTTCTGATTTTGGTACTCATTCTCGACACTATGTTGATTATTTTGTGTTATAAACCAGTCCTTCCAACTATGAAACACTTGCATGCCTAATTGATTCACACCGTTCTTCTCATTGTTCCATATCTAATTGTTTCTATTATTCCAAAGGACCCATAACATGACAAAAATTTTACCTATTACCATCCTATCCTCCTTACTACTTATGTCGTGAATTAATGTCTCCACTTCATTCAAAATCTATAGCCTTTGTGCGATGACTGAGCTCAAACCTTCCATATTCCAACATTATAAAGTTGTTGTGCATCTAAAGAAAACATGCCACTCATCTTCCACTTCTCCTTCACACAGTTGACAAATAACAAGACACAAAACATAATGTTGACGAAGAAGATCTATAGTTGGGAGGAAATCGCGACAAGTACGCCAAAATAAGTGTTTATCTTTTGGTGGTGCTCTAATATTCCCCAAACTATACCAATTACCCTCTACACTTTGACATATTTGTTCACTTTGGACACGCATCAACAACTTATAACCTATTTTGACATTATGAGTACCATTTTGTTCCACCTTCTAAACCAAATAATCCTTACTTACATCTTCCAAGATGGGCACATTTAGGATTTCCTTAACTGCATCATGTATAAACATTTGTTTAATTTTCTGAGCATCCCATTATTTAACATTAGTAAGCATAAGATTGTTAACATTAATATTGTATACACCTTGGCCTTGTGGTGCACACACCCAACCCTTTCCTTCACTTCTCAACCAAGGTCTAAACATCACCTTAATTTTGCTACCTTTACATCCAAGGGTCAATAGATACCTAGATTTCCACAAGCTTCTCCATATATATCTACGATTCTTTCCTAGGTTAGCCTCAAAAAAAGAAGAACGATGGAAATACATTGTTTTAAAAATTCTAGCTACCAAAGTATCTGGTTTCGTCATTATATGCCATTATTGCTTCTCCAACATAACCATGTTGAATGCCTTAAAATCGTGAAATCCAAGTCCACCTTTATTATCAGAACATGCCAATTTCTCCCATGAAATCCATCTTATACCCTTATTATTATTACCTCCCCCTACCACAAGGAGTTTAACATATTCTCTATATCGTTCACCATTGTATATGGAATTACAAAGACACTCATAATATATGAGGGTATTGCTTGAAGCACATATTTTATCATTATCTCTATCCCTTCCTTGGACAATGAACAACCCTTCCAAGAGTTAATTCTCTTCAAAATATGATCTTTAATGAATGCAAATGTTTCTTTTTTGCTCCTTCCAACCATCGATGGAAAGCCAAAATATTTTACCGTTCCTAACACATGTCGAACACCCATTATTATTGATAGTTCTTCTTGTGCTGGTATACTAATATTGCGGCTTAAAAACACCTATGACTTGGTCATGTTAATTTCTTGACCTGACGCTTCTTCGTACCATCGAAGCAATTCCACGAGTTGCTTCACTTAAGATAAATTGACCTATAAATGAGTGTTGAAAGTCCTTCTACTATTAGTATTAAAAAGACATGGATAAGGTGGGTCTCCTTGTCTCAATCCCCTTCCTGGTTGAATTGACCTGACTCTACCCGTATTAACTAGAACTGAATAATGCACAGAGGTTACACATATCATCACCCAACGAATCCACTTGTCTGCAAAAGAAATTTGACCTAGAACACCAATAAAAAAACTCAATCCACTATATGATATGCTTTACTTATGTCTATCTTGAGAGCCAACTCCCTTTTATTACCCCTCGACTTACGTTTCAATGCATGAATGATCTCGATGGCTATCAGGGATTTATTAAGAATAAACATTCCTTCCAAAAACGCCGACTGTTCTTCTAATACACATTTATATAAGTAACCATTCAACCTATTTGCTAAAAGATTTGATACCATCTTATACACCACGTTACACAACGAGATATGTCTCAAATCCTTCATGGTGTTAGGATTCTCACATTTAGGAATTAGACATATATTAGTGTCATCAAGTGAAGATTGAAAGAAACCTCTCTCTAAATAGTTAGTCACTAGTTAGACACCACTTCAAAAATATAATCACCACACATGCCCCAAAAGTTTTGATAAAACATCAAATTAAATCCATCAAGACCTAGCGACTTATCCGAGTGCATATGAATCAATGTTTCACACAACTTTTCCTTAGTAATAGGTGTCGCTACTCGAAAATGCAACGATGGAGAGGCGAGATTTGGTTCAATATGGTTTACAGTGACTAATTTCAAGATTAATTCATTGATTCAGAACTTTCGTCCCGTTCAAGACCCAGATTTCAAGATTGATTTCGTGATGGATTCATTTCAATTTAGGGTTCTAAATTAGAGATGGATTCACGTTTTACTTATAAGAATAAGTTTGAGTTATTTCATCTTCAAAAGGAGAATTTGAGAACATGGAAGTATCAATTTTCATTGAGTGATCAAGATTAATTGTCGTGATATTTTAATTTAAAAATCGAGATACCAAGCTTGTTATCAAGTCAAAATTTTAAGACCAAATATTGAGGGGTGTCAATATTACAAGTTTCTAAAAAAGGCCCATTGTGCTTCTACAAGACCATGTTGCAATAAAAATAAGAAGCAAAAAAGGGAGTGAAAGCCCTTGACATCACGACCCATTCTAGTAAGCCTGATAGCATTAAACCATTCAAGGCACAACCAAAACGTGGGCACCATTTTTACTTCACGCCGTGAAATAGCTGAAAAGATAAAAATCGCCATGTTCCAACCTTGGCGATAACCTGCAAAAATTGAAGGAAGGTCTCAAAGTTGTTCATGAGCTGTTCCTAATAATACAAAACCATCCCCACCAAAATTCACAGAACAAAAACACTGCTATTCACAATTTACCCACCACACATAACCTTCATTATGCATTGCAAAACCAGTACTCCGTACCACACAATAAGCAAGTCCCAGCAAACGAAAATGATGCGGTAACCAGCATATTCACAACCTTTGATCCTGCACCAAAAGCCATTCATAAACCAGATTTATAGGACTCCACAACAAGACAAAGAAAAAACACAAAATGGAATTTCAGAATATCCCACACCACAATGCGCTCCCAAGTCTCTCAATGTAAACCCGAAAAAAATGACACGATTCCCTGACAACAACAACAAACAACAAAGATTGGAGGGAGGATGGTGAAACTGAATACTCATAACCGATGATCGTATGCTTTCAGATAAAACCTTGCCTATGATGTACATGCATTGTTTCGAATCCCCTAAACACCGGAGAGATAAGGAAGAGAATCCCTTGTTAACCACTTCGAGCCGAGAAGTAGGAGTTTTTTTCGGACTTTTAAACCCTCTCATCTTAACCCGGGGCAGGGTAGTCGGCTGTTAGCTTGATCGAGCATTCAATTCTTAGAGAGGAGTGTTGCCTTTCGAGGACCAATCACATCGCACTTCTTCCCCAGAGGTCGTACCTCATCAGCCACAATGGTTAAACCTCACCAATCAGGAGTGAGACAGTTGCAATCCTTTCGGAGCAATCCAGACAGCCAGTGTCGCACGACTTGTTCCAAGGAAAAGAAAAAAAAAGGAATAAGAAAGCCCGCTAAGTAAAAGAGAAAAGCTAGAAAGCAAATACTTAGGCAAAAATCAGGGCATCCCGCTGGACTTCAAAAGAAAGATCGAAAAGAACTCTGAAGAGTCAGTCCAGGCAAAAATTAGGGAATCAAAAGAATGAAAAAGAAAGGATATAAAAAGAAAAATCCTCGAACAAGGGCAAAGTCGTGTAGATACAGGCACCGAAACGAAAAGGAGTAACTGTCACTCCGAAACACCTTGTGAATTCTTTAACCAGTTGTTCCCAGTATTCAACATACCTCTCAAAGAGGCGAGCGCTCGAGCCAAGTTAACTGAACTTTAGGATCGGAGATCATCACGAAGAAGGGGTGGGTACAAATCATATTTTGAGCCAAATATCCTTTGTTTCACGAACCGTGAACCCGGCCACGATACAACCCTTAAAAGACCTAATTGAGGCAGGGTTTATTCTGAAAGCGCATTACGATAAGGTTGAGTAACCTGACTCCTACACGATTTGCTAATCATATCCTTGTTGTATTTTTCACTGATCGAATCTGCATTACGTTTGAACTCTTTGGTTCATTCGTCACTCACTATCATGACACGTAAATGAGTGACAGCACAATACATTTTTTCAAAATCTGCATGAACACTGCATTAAAATTACCATTCGTGAATAAACAATTTTAATTGCAGGTCAGTAGTTGATACGAAGGAAATTCCACCAGGGAATAATCAACCAGGACTGAATCGTAGCAGTCTGGATCAGAATGGTGTACTGTGAAACCCTGTGAATCTGGGGCATTGACTTCCTGTGAGTTTAGAATCAGTTTGTCTGAGGACAGGTCCCGGAGTATCGGTTGATTATGGGGCAGTTTATTCAAGAAGCAGTTGATCGGAAGTGAATCTTCTCGAGACCCAATCAGGGGCAATCATCTAGAACTCTTGTGATTTGAGGGCAGATCCCTCTAGTGTTCAATCAGGGCATGTTAAGTCGCTCACCGCTCGTTCAGGGGCAAACTACTTCAGAAGTATACTGAAACCAACCATGATGAGAGTTGATTAATTGAGGATGAATCCTTCCGCTGTACAGATGTTGGGGCAAGCCATCTGAAGATTGTTTTGTTGCCAGCTGTTTTCTATTCAGAATGAATTTTCCCAAAAGTCGAATTGGGGCAAGTTGAATTGTACTGGGGCAAGTTGTTCAAATGAGTTTGTTCACCCTAGCAAGAGTTGAGTGTCGGGGAATCGTGTCATTACCCTGCCAAAAACCTGACAACAACAACAAACAACAACACGTTATACAACTTGCAAAGCAACCAACACGCAATGCATAGCGAGCCAAACGTCCAAAAACTTGTGAAAACGTACAACCTCCCAAAAAATGCAGCGTACAATAACTTGTTTTTCTTAGCTAAATCACAATTGGAATTTGCTCCAAAAATCTCTCGCATAAGTCTAACCTCATTCTTCACTCTTTAAAGGAGGGTTTCTAAACCGAAAAAACCAGATCCCTCCCTACCCTCTTCATTGCCTCACTCTCAAATTCAACATTTAACCTTCTCTCACCTTCATCCCTCTTCAACCCTTCTTCTCCCTCAACCCAGAAATTCCGAAACCGAAACCCAGAAATTCAGAAACAGAAATTAAGAAGATGAAGAGGAAGTTCAAAACACAGACAAAGCGAAACTGAATCAGAGAAACCAAAAGAATGGAGGAGAAATTGAATCAAACCTAAGATTTTCACCGCGAAGGAGAGCTAGAAAGAGACACGTGCCATGGTGTCTTCGCTTCTTGTGAAGTCGGTTTTAAAGATGATGTTCAAAGCTTATTGGAGGTGGTGACGCTTGCTATTGTTGTGACCCTATTCTTATTCTTCCAAAACTGTGTTTTTTCGCATTTGTTACTTTGAGAAGATAACATTGATTTTAAGACGCTGGTTTGTTTATCAAGTGCTTGAGAATTTTTTTTTTAATTAGTGGGCTTTGAGCCCGTTACGAAGCACGTCAACCACCCTTGTTTTTTTTCCTTCAGTATTTGTGTGGGATGATGGGCTATTTAGCCAATGTGGTTCTCTTTCCCCCTTTCACACTTCCATCTTTTTATCCGTAGTCCTCCGAACTACGTTGACTCTGACTTTCTCATACCTGTTAAGAATACGCAGGCATAGGACCGCAAGGTCCTACCGAGTCTCTATTCCCCCTTTCACCTTCTTTTTTCCTTGTTTCCAACCTTTCCCTCTCTCCTTAGAACACTCTTAGAAAGCAATACCCTTTAGCAAACACCTTCACACATAGACAAACAAATGGTTCCCATCGAGTACGATGGATGCGAGGGGTGCTAACACCTTCCCTTCGCATAACCGACTTTCGAACCCTTTCTCTTGGTTGCGAGACCATCTTATCCGTTTCATCTTAAGATTTTCTCGACGTTTTTTGTAACACCCTTTTTCTACCCCAAAAATATTAAGGCAAAATAACACAGAAATCAGAGTGAATAAGTAAATCTCATTAAAAAGCCACTAAAAGAGCGTACATTCCTCAAAGTCATCAAAATAGGTCCATACTCCGTAACTACGGGTTTTCCCCAAAATACATCAAAACATCATAAACAACGGAACTCAAAGCATAAATCAAGGATTCTCCTCATAAGGGAAAATACGTAAAATAACCCACTGATATAAAACCAACTCAAAGAACCCAACCCGATGTTACATATCAGAGCAAGACCCTCTAGTCACCTAAATCAACTAATAACTCAACCTTCAAAAATGACTCCTCGACGGCGTCCACGGCTAAACTTGCTCATCTGCATGTTACCCACGTGGAGGTAACATTCAAACAGGCAGGGTGAGTACAACAATTCATAATAATAAATGTATGACACATAATGCATAAACGGCGTCATATTCATATTCAACACATTCATATCCTTCAATAGGCCTCGAAGACCACAACGTCACAATTTATACACAAAGGCTCATAAATGCAAATGCAACATAGACTCAATGCATGTGGTACCAATCATCATAACTCGATGGACACTGGGCCATCAATCCTCCATAGATCCCCATCAATAGGATCGATTCTACTAGAGAACCGGAGCACATCATATTACTTCACATCCGCATAGTGCGATTGAAGCCAAAGTAATCGAGGTCCTGAACCGAATTCCGGATGCCCATGAATACATGATGCACACGTCACAAATCATCCTCATAATAACATCATAGGTGCATCATCATTCATCATATTCATCAACATAGTCATCATCATTACATAAATCGTCATATCTCATGTTATCACATAATTCATCATAATAATAATCATCATCGCATAAATCAACATATCTCATGTTATCACAGAATTCATCATAATAATCATCATCTTCACACATCATGGAAATCGTCATATAATTCATCATAATAATTACATATTTGTATCATAGTCATCCTCATATTAGCCCACCATACTACCACATTTTATCATATATTAATTCCTAATACTACCCATATCATCTCATATTAATTCACCAATTATACTCGCGATAATCCTCACACTATCGCCTATTAATCACATAATTCCTCACTGCCATACTCATGGTAATCCATCCCAGAAATCCCCGAATCAAACATCAAGGCGTCGCTGCAACACGATCAACTTTCGCGAACTCTGCTACGTTCGCTGACTTGCTCGCTAGGCGAGTCGGTAGCGAGTCTTCGCTAGCATGCTCGCTAGGCGAACAGTGCGATGACAACAAAACTTGTTACGACCATAACTGATTTTTGTCCAAATACTCATACGATTCACTTACCCAATGCCCCCAAAACATCCCTAAATCATCCATAAGGTCATACGGAGATAACGACACAAAATCTATGGTTTATTAGGCCAACCTGACAACATTTGCACTGCCTAAATCACTATTTTCCTGCAATTGCTCTTAGTGCATCAAAGTTACTCACATTTGAACATTCCTATTCCTACAGGGTCAAACATATCACAACCCAAGGTTTTGGCCATGAAGGCCTAAGGTTTCCCTTTCTCATATCAATATTCAGTGTTATATACCACTAGCTATAATCTCATAGTCGTACAATCAATTTCCCTAATTCGCCCAAATCAACCCCAAAATACCTTAAATCATAAACCAACCATAAACACATCTAAAGGCATACATAGAAAATCATGAACAACGATACTTCCCATACCTTAGCTGATTCAAAGCTTTCACGATTATCTCCGGGCAACTTCCGAAGCTTTTGCCTCCACTTTTCCCTCCTCAGAGCTCTGGCCTCCATTCTTTTCACGGTTAACAAAATGAATCCTAAACCTTCAGAATTCTATTTTGTCAAACTTAGACTTGGGCCACACAATTGGGCTTTCTCCATTATACCCTCACTTCCTCCTCTCAATTTCCCAAATTACCCTTATTCCTCTTATATTTATTTTAATTCATAATAATATTAATAAATTAATATGATATACTATCAATTAAATAAATAACCCATAAATTGCATAATTCTCAATAATTCCACAAAACACCGAAAATCACCGGAAACACCCAAAATATGAATATTCTCAATTAAATAAATAAATTAAAATATTCCGATTAAATTTGGGTTGTTACAACTCTCCCCCACTTAAAAGAATTTTAGCCCTTGAAAATTACCTCAAAGAAACATAGTCGGACACAACTCCTTCAACTGATCTCCACACTCCCAAATCCAACTTTCTCTAGTTGGTCCTCCCAAAACTACCTTTACTAAGGCAATTTCTTTACCTCAAGGTTGCTTCTTGTTCACTAATCCAAACTAGCAATACCTCAATAGTCAAATTACCTCCCACTTGTACATCGTCTATCCGAATCAATGTACTTCTTCAACTTAGGCACATAAAACACATCATGCAATTTCACAAGCGACAGCGATAAAACAGTCTAACTTGGTACTTCCCCCACGCTTCCGCTGCGCTACTCTGATACAGAACAACAAAGCACGGTGTGAGCTTCCGAGACTTTAAAGCTCAACCAACACCAGTTACCGGCGTAACTCTCAAAAACCATCTTTTCTCGGATCCTCTTGATCATTTCAGTCGTCGCTTACACAATCTCAGGTCCGAGCACATCACTCTCGCCTGACTCATATCAACACAAAGGAGTCCTACACCTCCTACCATACAAATCCTCATACGGTGCCATTCCGATACTAGAATGATATAACTGTTATTGTAGGTAAACTCAACCAACGATAATGACTATCCCACGATCCACTTTGATCCAACACACAAGCTCTCAACAAATCCTCTAAAGACTGGATAGTCCTCTCTGTCTGTCCATTCGTCCTCGGATGGTAGGCAGGATTCAACTTCAACATGGTAACCAAAGCGTCTGCAAACTTTCCCAAAATCTCAATGCAATTTCGGATTCCCATCAGAACGATATTCAATAGTATCTCATACAACTTCACAACTTCCTCAATATACATCTCAGCTAGCTTCAACATAGAATAGTTAATCCTCATCGGTATAAAATGAGCTGCTCTAGTCAATCTATTCAAAATCACCCAAATTAAATCATATCCCTCTCACAGTCTTCGGCAAACCCGGCACAAAATCCACGGAAATACTATTCTATTTCCAATCTGGAATATTCAACAGTTGCATCAGACCCAACGGTCTCTGATGTTCAATCTTCGACTTTCGACAAGTCTAACCAGCATATACATCCTCAACAACCTCTCTCTCTCTCCATCTATGGTCATCAAAACAATTTCCTCAAATCCGATTACATCTTCATAGCACCGGGATGGATACTCAATGTCCTTCTTCAAGAGTACTCTTCTTCCACTCAACAATATCTGGGACACAAACTCTTTCACGACATCTCATGGTACCATTGCCATAAATCCGCAAATCAACTCTTCTACTTTAATTCATCAATTCCACCAATCTGCCAACTTAATTCAGATTTATGAGCTTCTTGAATCTCATCAAGAACACCACTAGTAAGCTCCAACATGCTAAGCTTAACTCCATAAGAAGTCTTTTCACAACCCAAACTCATATCACGAAATTGTTCAATCAGTTCTAACTCTTTTACCATCGTCATCGGTATATGAAAAGAATTCCAAATCAATACATCGGCTACCACGTCCGCTTTACCCGAATGGTAATTCAACCCAAAGCCATCCTCCTTCGGAAGCCCCATGCCAAACAGACACTCAATTTGTGAGCTATGGCAGAAACACGAACTGTACTTTCCGCACTTACTACAAAATACAAACATAGTCTATCACTAAATAACTTAATTCCATGCCACTACTTCACCATCACATAGAGCATTGAAATGGCTTTCCAACGCTTTGAACCGTGCGTCATTCCGAGTTACGGTTCTCCCGTTACGACAAAGATACGAAAACAACATTCTTCTGCTCCAGGACATTTCACCCGGCGAACACAGAGGCGAGCAGCCAATTCCTCCTGGAGCTGTTCGCTAGGCGAAGGATATTGCTCTCCTAGCGAACCTGACAGTCCAAAGTTCTATTTTTGACCGTTACATGACTTCTGGGTGTTCGATTTCAATTTCGTAAAAAGCTGTGATCTCGGAATTCGACGTACCACAACAATTTCACACTAAGGAGGCCATTCAACACATCTTCAACTTGGAAATATTTAAAGGCTTAATTATACCAATATTGAATTCCACATCTGAATTTCTCTAATAATCACCAGAAATCACTGTCCACCTTTAATATACTCGACCTCACAATCTATTGCCTCAACACACACACCAGACACAAGTCTCAAAACTACTCAATCAATTTAATTTCTTGACCATCCAAACAGACATATAATATGGAGCTCTCAATATCAGACTAGTTTTCGTAACTAAGTCGATCACAACTCCACTTCAAGTTCTGGATGTATATCACTATCTTGTCAGGATAACTTCCAAACGACCACAATTAATCGGCAAACCACCAACTTCCCCACTCTCCTTAACACTCAAAATTCTCATCAAAATTAAACATCTCAAAACCGTCCTGTGCCAACTCATCAAACCAATTCGTAAGCACTTAGCTTAACTCAAACAATTCTTGGTACACCCCATCTAAGCTTGCAAGATACGTCTATCTCATCCAACATGACCCCGTCTACTATCAACAACAGATTAAGGCTGATCAGTTCCTCAATTTGTCAATAGACAGCCGAAAATCATGATGGGGGTATAAACCATCTTTACCAAACTATAAGAGCGTTCAACTACACTGAGCCGCCACTTCACACTTGCAGCGTCCTAGAGAAGCACAACTTCTCCCCCACTTGTTTCATTCCCACTTCTGCAGACAAAGGTTAGGCAACAAACATGTACCGACAGTGTTTTCACACACATGTCGCATACAAGGGAACAAACAACATTAGACAACTTGGTCGGACAGACCGACCTGCTCTGATACCACTAATGTAACACCCTTTTTCTACCCCAAAAATATTAAGGCAAAATAACACAGAAATCAGAGTGAAAAAGTAAATCTCATTAAAAAGCCACTAAAAGGGCGTACATTACTCAAAGTCATCAAAATAGGTCCATACTCCGTAACTACGGGTTTTCCCCAAAATACATCAAAACATCATAAACAGCAGAACTCAAAGCATAAATCAAGGTTTCTCCTCATAAGGGAAAATAAATAAAATAACCCACTGATATAAAACCAACTCAAAGAACCCAACCCGATGTTACATATCAGAGCAAGACCCTCTAGTCACCTAAATCAACTAATAACTCAACCTTCAAAAATGACTCCTCGACAGCGTCCACGACTAAACTTGCTCATCTGCACGTTACCCACGTGGAGGTAACATTCGAATAGGCAGGGTGAGTACAACAATTCATAATAATCAATGTATAACAGTTAGTGCATAAACGGCGTCATATGCATATTCAACACATTCATATCCTTGAATAGGCCTCGAAGGCCACAACGTCATAATTTATACACAAAGGCTCATAAATGCAAATGCAACATAGACTCAATGCATGTGGTACCAATCATCACAACTTGATGGACACTGAGCCATCAACCCTCCATAGATCCCCATCAATAGGATCGATTCTACTAGAGAACCGGAGCACATCATAATACTTCACATCCGCACAATGAGATTGAAGCCAAAGTAATCGAGGTCCTGAACCGAAGTCCGGATGCCCATGAATGCATGATGCACACGTCACAAATCATCCTCATAATAACATCATAGGTGCATCATCATTCATCATATTCATAAACATAGTCATCATCATTACATAAATCGTCATATCTCATGTTATCACATAATTCATCATAATAATCATCATCATCGCATAAATCAACATATCTCATGTTATCATAGAATTCATCATAATAATCATCATCATCGCATAAATCAACATATCTCATGTTATCACATAATTCATCATAATAATCATCATCTTCACACATCATGGAAATCGTCATATAATTCATCATAATAATTACATATTTGTATCATAATCATCCTCATATTAGCCCACCATACTACCACATATTATCATATATTAATTCCTAATACTACCCATATCATCTCATATTAATTCATCAATTATACTCGCGATAATCCTCACACTATCGCCTATTAATCACATAACTCCTCACTGCCATACTCATGGTAATCCATCCCAGAAATCCCCGAATCAAACATCAAGGCGTCGCTGCAACACGATCAACTTTCGCGAACTCTGCTACGTTCGCTGGCTTGCTCGCTAGGCGAGTCGGTAGCGAGTCTTCGCTAGCATGCTCGCTAGGCGAATCTGTGGCGAGTCTTCGCTGACATGCTCGCTAGGCGAACAGTGCGATGACAGCAAAACTTGTTACGACCATAACTGATTTTTGCCCAAATACTCATACGATTCACTTACCCAATGCCCCCAAAACATCCCTAAATCATCCCTAAGGTCATACGACGATAACAACACAAAATCTATGGTTTATTAGGCCAATCTGGCAACATTTGCACTGCCTAAATCACTATTTTCCTGCAATTGCTCTTAGTGCATCAGAGTTACTCACATTTGAACATTCCTATTCCTACAGGGTCAAACATATCACAACCCAAGGTTTTGGCCACGAAGGCCTAAGGTTTTCCTTTCTCATATCAATATTCAGTGTTACATACCACTAGCTATAATCTCATAGTCGTACAGTCAATTTCCCTAATTCGCCCAAATCAACCCCAAAATACCTTAAATCATAAACCAACCATAAACACATCTAAAGGCATACATAGAAAATCATGAACAACGATACTCCCCATACCTTAGCCGATTCAAAGCTTTCACGATTATCTCCGGGCATCTTCCGAAGCTTTTGCCTCCACTTCTCCCTCCTCAGAGCTCTGGCCTCCATTCTTTTCACGGTTAACAAAATGAATCCTAAACCTTCATAATTCTATTTTGTCAAACTTAGACTTGAGCCACACAATTGGAATTTCTCCATTATACCCTCACTTCCTCCTCTCAATTTCCCAAATTACCCTTATTCCTCTTATATTTATTTTAATTCATAATAATATTAATAAATTAATATGATATACTATCAATTAAATAAATAACCCATAAATTGCATAATTCTCAATAATTCCACAAAACACCGAAAATCACCGGAAACACCCAAAATATGAATATTCTCAATTAAATAAATTAATTAAAATATTCCGATTAAATTTGGGGTGTTACATTTTTCTTTCCCCTTATGGGATAAATAAAGTTCGATGGTGACTCTTCTGTCCTTCTATTTTCGCCTCTCCGTCGTTGCATTTTCGAGTAGCGACAATAGACGCTAGTAGTTTGTTGTTTTTCTCACTTGATATCCGCTGTTGTATCAGATAGAGCACATGTTCATATACTCCTTCTTTTGCTTTAAATAATTGGCTAAAGTATTCGCTTGCTACTTCATATAAACCTACTTATTCTTTCATTTCCACTTCCACTCTATCTTCATTAATTAGTATGTCAATCTTCTTGAATTTCCTTCTAACCGTTTCTGACATAGAAAAGAATTTTGTATTTAAACCACCCTCCTTAAACCAATGCATTTTAGCAGGTTGTTTCCAAAATGTTTCCTCCTGAAAAGTGGCTTAAGATGTCTCCACCGTGCCTCCAAAAAACTTTTAACGTTATCAGATTCATTACAACTACGGTATTTTTCCATCTCTTCCATGAGATCTTTCAACTCCTTCAAATTTCACGTGTTTCCATCTACTTCATTTTTAACCTCCTCCGCACAATAGATTAATCTCTTTCTGGTGTCCTCTTTTTGCAACCAACTATTTTTAAATTTAAATGAATATTTATAAATTTTTAAAAAGAGAATAAAATTAAGCTTTTATAAAATGTTTAAAATAAATCGAAAAGTTTAAATAAATAAAAAATCAAATACGCACCGAAAGCATTTGTTATCTTTCTCCACTTCCTCTCTTATCTTTCAGATTAAATTGGAAAAATATCTCTTTAAATTAACATTCCATCTATTTTAATAATTAATATTTGGACATGAAAACGATCCCTAGTTCCATTACACCTCAAACGACTGTGATATGTCACCACTCAACAAGAAAAAGGTGGCATAAAAATGATGGAATATATAATAGAAGTTTCTTAATCTGTTTAGCTTTAGCTAACCATGACAATTATATAATGCCACATTAAATTTTAATTAATTGTAAGGAACATGCTGATTCATGCCGTTTTGATCTTTCTTTATACCTTCTTAATATTATCAGGTAACAAATAAAAAATTATTTCCCTTCTATTTTATAAAATAAAATGAATCACAAAGTCATTCCTATCCCCATAACTTAAGTTCAAACGAAAAATTATGTTATTAATAGTTTGGAAAAGCTAAAAATAATTTTTTAGAAGTTTAAAATTCAGTTTTGAATAACTTTGAGATATTTAGTTCTGCTTTAAAATTGATTTTATTTGAAGATAGAATATGTTGTTTTTAAATTTAAACGAGACTTTCATATTGAAAAGTACTCTTTTGATTCATTTTTATATAAATTTATTCAAACATAAATCACGTTATCTTTAATTCATTTTTATCTAAAATCAATTTATTCAAATCAAATTTTTTCATCACAAAACCAAACATATGCGTAGATTTTAATTTTAAATTGCAGTTGAATCACAATTCTAATTTTATACACATTTTAACTAAAAACCATAAATACATGTGTAAAACTCAATCGAACAAAATATCAAAAAAACAATCTTATGGACTTTATGCCGAAATAAAATATAGAAAGACTTAACAAAATGTCGGGCTCACTCAACATGCAAGTTTAACTTGTCTTTTTGACGGGTCGAACCAAAGTATCTTCCCTACTCATTTTACTTTGCTCGCTCCGTCCTACCCCTTTTTTTCTTGCAAGTGCGAGCCTAAACGTGACATGCATGACTTTTGATCACTTTTAGTCTTTATGGTGGCAAGGACTCCCGCCCTGCTTTGACGGACGAGACAAGTTTTTTTATCCACCCTTTCAACTTTATTCGTTCCTTCCCGTTTTTTTAACCTGCACAGATATGTCTGTTTTTGTCACCACTATGTTTTATAACTTTTTTTATATTCCCTTGTCTTCCTAGTTATGTTGCATTTAAGTGAAATGAAAGTTCATTATTAGCTAAACATTACAATACAAAGATCATAACAAGTGTACATAACTATTGAACAAGCAAGAAAAACACTACACCAAATACTAAAACAATCTTGTTTTTCTCTTGTTCACCTCCACGCCGAAGCAACAATCAAGTTTTTGTCTTCCCAACCAAAATGAAGTGCTCCCTTTTCCTCCTTTACCTTGTACCTATCACAATACACCTCAACTAGTTTCCGGATTTCGTCGCTTGCGTTAGTGCTCATCGGCGATGAAGTAAACCCCGCCATTGTCATCCTAGCTCTCCATTTGCCCGCGACTTCATACCGTTCTATCCGATCCTCACCTTCACACGCAACCGTATTTACAATGTCTCTAGCTAAGCATTGCCTCTCAACATTCATCCTGTCTTGACTCTCTCTAGGAAGAGTAACATCAAGTGACTCAAAAACAGCAGAGTAGTAATTATAAGCTTCAACAAATCTCTGCAAGAAAGGCGCGGTATTGGTGTTTACATCTTGCTCCACGACCGTTACAATCTTCGGATTCAAGCTCTTTACCAAGCGAAGAAGTTGGTCTCGTTCGTTTACCGTTGAAACGCTCTCGTCAGGCATGTGATGAAGCTGGAATGCAAAGTTCACAACAAGAGCTTCTCCACGACGACAGTTGAGCATCGATGAGGTGACAACGGAAGCCCTGGATGATACTGCTCGAAACTCAAATGACAAACCAACTGCTTCTGCTAGCTTTTCGAGCCTTTGTCCTATGATATTTAGTCCTCCAACGGATCGTTGCACGGACTCAGGATCATCGATCCCGGTCAATCGAACATATGATGGCTTACGAGATCTCAAAGCAAGGGTTTGAATTAGTTTTATGTACTGACTACCTTGATTGATGTCGAAATCTACTATATGAATCTTCATTTCATCTTTAACAGCTTCTGTAATCGCATTGTTTGCAGCAATAAACCCGAATTTAAAGCACGGACAAATCTCAAAGAGTATCTGCATCGCTGCTAAACGATCCGAAGAAGGAGGTTCCTTGCATTTCAAGGCTCTATATATACTTTTACCCGATTCAGCGAGACGGGCTGCAAGTCCCTCCACCATATAGGCTGCAATTCTCTGAGAAGGCTCTCCTTGAATCGTCACCATCTGTCGAAGATTGTTTATCATCGACGATGCTTCCTCGTCATTTCCTTCTGAAATTGCAGTAGCACATTCATATAACAGTTGCTTGGGGGTCCTAGAGATTTTTCTTATTTCTTTTGCGACGCTACGGATGCTACTAACGTTGGAATCTGAAGACGAATACTCCTTTGGCGAATCATGTTCATCGAGAAGCAACATATTCTGCATCGGGTCATGATCAGCCCAATCCATTTCCATGCATCGAGAGTTATCATATTCCTCTTCCGCCTCAATGTCACTATCCTCAAGTAATGCTCTCTCCAATGCTTCTAGTTTCGATCTCATTACACCGTCCACTTCAGTTGAATCCACACTTCGATTCTCCATCATGGAACAACTGTCAAATGGGTTATTAGCAACCACTGAAGCGCCATCTGGATGAATTGAACTTGTAGAAATGTCGGAGCTAGACAGTTCTACGAGTTCTTCCGTTTGTGAGTCACGAAAATACTTCTCGTAACTCTCGATCGAGTAAGTATCTGTCATATACATACTTCTATCCTTATCTGAATAAAAACTTGAGGACAAATCAGGTTTAGTATCAATTATAAAATTTAGCAGTCTCAATATGAGATTAATATAGTTAAATCATCACGAATCATCGGGCTAATAATCGATTATGATCTTCTGTCAAATAACAAATAAATCAAAATTGATCATTGATTTTTCAGACAATCAATTGTTCTTTAGTTTGGTAGAAGAATATCCTAGCCACTATATCCATTCTTGTTTGAAATTCCAACTCAAAAGATGAGTACAGAGATCAAAGTGACAAAAACACCCTTTGAAAAACTAACAACTTGCTTAGAATTTTAACAAATCTTTTATGCATCATACTATATAAATAACATGTATAGTACCTCTTAACAGAAGAATGGATCCAAGGAGTTAAAGATCAATAACCAGAGAAGTGTATGATGATATGTTGCAAGACAGATCAAAGATCATAGAAGAATGAACCTTTGAAGGAGAAGAAAGGTTAATTAGCATTGGAATTTTAGGAGAGGCAAAAGTACTAGTTGATGTGTGTTTTTGTATATTAAAAAATGGGGTGATAGAGAGTTGAAGTTGGTACTAAAGTATCAAGTAAGATCAAAGGCAATAGCCGAATGCTAACAAGTGGCTATTTTCAGAATCAATATATAATAAGCATAGTCAATTAAATGTATAGAAATTAAAATAATTGACTTTAAAACTCAATTATTGAGAAGAATACTATAACAAGATTCAAAAATTTAGTTGCAATTTATATTATTATTAGAGTGATACTAAGGATTCTAAATAGAGAAAATATTTTTTTAAAAATTTAATTATTTTAATTTTCAATATATTAAATATATTTATTTTGTAAGTCCTCGGAGAGTTCTTCTAGTACATTTATTAGTGTTTTTTTTAATTATTATTTTAATAAAGACAAATTATTAAATCAATAAAAAAACAAAAAAAAATGGAGGAAATAAAATCTACCCATCAAAAAGTAATGAAAACCGAGTTGGATAAGTCGAATCTATCCCTCAAATTTTTTTTAAAAGCACAAATATTTTTAAAAAAACATGTATTTTCTAATTTATCTGTACATGCATTTTTCTTTTTGAAAATGTGAGATATCTTAAATTTAAAGGAATTTGTAGTTTGAAAAATATTCTTCCATATAATTAAAAGGTACACATTAGAAAATACACGAATGACCAGTATTGAGTCAGTTTCAAACCAAATATTTCTCCAACTCTTCCTATTAACATATTCGATTTCTGCAATTCACTTGAAATCAGGTGCAAACTTCAATCTTACGTGAGAAAGCTACTAAGAATATTCCTAAATTATCCTTAAATATGTCACCACAAGTTGATATTCTATGACATCTGTTGGAAATTTTGGTGTGATAATCTTGGATATCTTCGAGGAATCGTGTTCGTACACTTTCCGAGCAAAGTATTTCGACCCTATTATTTGCCTGGGTTCATGAAATCTTTGTGGGGATAATTCTATGAAGAACAATATGTTTCTGGTAATAGAAAACAGATCAAGAATGTAGAGAGAATATGAATTTTGTTCAGTGTGTAAAACTGAGGCCAAATGACTCCTTATATAGGAGATTAATTAACAGAAAACGAAAAGGGACATCTGTTCAAAATTTTTGAACGGGTTCATCTTTTCAAATTTAATTTCGAATGGGTTCAAAACTTAACAGGTTCATCTACCCCTTGGAACCCCACGGGGCGCTGCCCCGCACCCCGCCAGGGGCTTCGCCCCTTGGAACCCCAGCGAGGCGCTGCCCCGCACCCCGCTAGGGGCTCCGCCCCTTGGAACCCCTTTTCAATTATTCGTATTCAATTGTACATTGGCTCGACGAGCGTGCACTCCGCACTACCCTAACTCGTTTCCAAGCTTAACGTATAATTGCATCGGCCTACAGTAAATCACATTACTACTAAAATACATTGATGATACTAAAATCACCAACAACGTCCTCTCGAAGCTCCATATGTGTATCATTTAATCTAGTTATGACTAGAAAAATATCAATTTTGTATGATTTTAGATACGGGAGAAGATCGACATTTGATGTCAAATCATTTAACAATTATAAATTCGTGAATTGAAGAGTACATGTGTCGCTTGAAAGAATTAGATGTCATATAAACCAATTGTTTAACATGAAGAATGCTTCATTCAAAGTTAGTTTTACCACTTTAAAACATGATATCATTTCTTGTATCCCAAGTTTTGCAAAAAAATATTACGATGAGAGTCCTGATCAGATTCTTAATTTGAGAGCTTCAATTTCTACCAATAAGTTTGAATAAGCTTTCGTAACTAGTTCTATCACTATTGATGCCAAACAATCGTTCCAATGTCTCAAAAGTATGTGCACCTACATCTAAGAAATAAGTGGTATGCAATTTCTACACCATAATTATAGAGAGAGCACCTTGAAAACATACGCGTTCCTCTTTGAATTAGGTTGTCTTATGTTGTAATAACATTATGCATTAGTTTCCAAGTTATTAATGACTTAGTAGTTGGTATGTAGGGATGCCAAATGAATTTTGTCCAAGAAGGATCAATGTGATCCCTCTTGATATAATCATAAGCATCTTTAAAAGATAGATCACCATTTGTAAATCCTCTCCAAATGAGTTTATCAGCAATAGTATTATCAAATGACATGTTAATCTTCAAAATTTCCTTAACAATTTGAGGTGCCAAAATGCATATGACATTTGATTTCTTGGATAAAGATGAAATGGTTAAAAATGCTACTCACTCGTATGAAAATATCGTAATGGGCAACAATATTCTTGATACATCTCCGATGACTCAACACAAAGACACAATGGTATCCAACATCAGTAGCACTGAGTTGTCGTTTCCTATTCACTAAATCAAAATGTAAGTGAAAAATGCACCTAAGAGGAGGGGGGGGGGGGGGGGATTAGGTACTTAAAAAATTTCTAGTCTTGTTGTAGGAATCTTGTTTTACTTTCTTAAAGATTTTCTAAGTAAGGAATGCGGTAAATGCAGAAAGTAAAAAAGACACAACGATATATCCTGATTCTCCTCACAGCCCGAGAGTACTCCAGTCCTCTTTCAACACGAAAGAGATTTTTCAATATTGTTTGGTCCTAAGACAATACTTTCTACCTAGTCTTTCTATGCAGACACAAATCAATCAAACCACCAAGAACACACTCTTGGATTTTTCAACTAAGTCCAATGAGAACAATCCTCTCAATGTGGACCTCTTGCTTTCAACAATCCTGGACAGTAAGGTAACAACCTTACAAACTTGATTCCAACAATCTTGGAACACTAAGTATGTCATCAAAGGAATAAATAAATAAATTTGTTTGAGTAGATTTGAAATTGTCTTCAATATATCAATCTTCTGATTGATCTTCCTCTTGATATTTCACCTCTTATATATCTTAACAAGTGTTCAAATGAGTAAGAATGAAACTATGATGAATTTCTGAAAATTGAATTATGCAAGTTTCACTCTTTTAAAAATTCAGAATTTTGACACTTGTAGAAAAATGAAAAAAAAATGAGAGATGAAAAATATTTGAAATTTTTTGCAAGAAGGTAAGATTCAAGATCTGAATTTAGAAGTATATATATGCCTCTTAAAACCTTTTTAGAAGAGCTATAATGGCCAAAGGATGCCATGGTTCAAGAAGAAGAAGAAAACATTTTTCAGCCAAGAGATGCACCTTTCTGGCCTGCAGCGCTAGTGGTAATCGGTTACCATAAGTGGGTAACTGGTTACCAGCCTCAATGTAACCAAAAATTTGAAATTTTATAACAGGTAATCGGTTACCAGGTTTGGGTAATCGGTTACTCAATACAAATTTCCAGAATCAATTTTTAAAAAAACGAGGCATAACTGCATAAATGAATTTTAAAAGGTTTTTCATGAAATGCAAGAAAGAGAAGTTGAACACTTGTGTAAGGTATATAATAACTTAAGTGTTGTACCTCCATTTGTGTAGAACTCGACTTCTTTCTTGATCAAGCTTTGACATAGTGAAATAAAAGTGAGTTGCTTAAAACTTGATATATTTGAAGTTATGAAACCATCCTTGCATGTCGTGGATTATGTCGTCATCAAAATCGCTTGAGAAGCTTGTCTTCACAGTCTCCCCCTTTTTGATGATGACAACCTTTGCTTGAAAATTCATTTTCCGCTGGATTTTCTAACAAATTCTCGAAAGCTCCCCCTTAATTATTGATTTAAGAGACTTTTTGATAGTTTTATGCATAATTTTGTTAGAAAACAAGAACATAATACACACATGTATTTCTTACCCCCCTTTGTCAACAACAAAAAGGATGGGAAAAGCAACACACAAAGATGGACAATTAAACTAAAATACGAAAAATATCATAATACGAAACATAGAAACATCACGAATATAACACTTGTACGAAACAAACATAATTAATGGTACAAGAACATTGTACTTGGTTTTTACAACACCAAATGTAAACATGAAAACATAATAATTAAGTCTTAAAAACATAAACTTAAAAACATAGAAATGGTAAACAAGAATTAATCACTTTCGAACATCTCGTTCTCTTCACCATCATCTTCATCATCATCCTCATCATCTTCTTCAATGGCTTGTTGTTGCTTCATGGTCATGCTTTTAAACATTTTTCTCATAAAGGCCATGCCTTTCCGATGCTCCCGAATGCTTAGATCCATTTTGGTGTCAAGTGACACAAGCTTTTTGTATATCAGTTCATTTGTATAACCCTCTTCGGGTATCGGAATAACAGTAGAAGAAGACGAATCATCTTTGTAAACAAACCGCTTTGCATCATTCTGAACAATTCCTATGTTCTTAATCTCCGTAGAAATGTTGATTTCGTTGACCTTGGATGTCATCATAGTTTGAGGTTCCCGTTGAAGTCGAACCGAACTTGCTTCCAAAATGATAGAGATTATTCTTCCGTAAGGAAGTCCTCCTGTTAAAGTCCTGGCGTGTCCCATATGTTGCAAAATGACATACACCCAATTTACCTGCAAGTTATTTTTGACAGCAAAAAACAATTGCATCTCCATATCATTCACCTGAGAGTGATTAGAGTGCTTAGGAACCAAAACATATGTAAGAATATAATGCAACAACCGATCGCTAACTGTGAGGTTCTTTGCCAACTTGATTACACGAGAAGACTCTGGGTTTTTCCTACTCATCAATTCTTCTTGGGTAATCCGGGAAATCTCAATATAATATTTCATTGTTGAAAACTCATTCCAAGGTGATTCTTCTAATTGAAAACCAATTTTGATCCTAGCACCTTTAGATGGAATTTCTAAACACAGTCCCAATTATTCTAAAGTTGCAGTGATAGTTTTACCCTTAACAGTAGCTTGCATGCCCATATTTCCCTTATCATCATGTCCAACAATAAGTTTAGAATAGAATTCCTTTACTAAGTCTGGATAAACCGGTCCAACATTGCCAACTTTTCTACACCTTGTTTCCTAAGCAGTTCTGGAAAAATAAATCTATGAGCAAGAAAGGAAGTTAAACTCACATACTTTACCGGCATGAGCGGTCTGTTCCAAGTGTTGAAATTTAGCCTTGCCTTAACCGTTTGTTGTTGATCAACTTTTGTAGGTTCTGAAGATTCTCCCATTTTCTTTTTCCCTTTATTCTGCATTTTTGGTGCCATGGATGATGTCTGAAGCTTTTCTAGGGTTTGGACAGAGAAGAGTGAAATTCTGATTTTGGATGAGAAGAGAGAAGCCTTGGTGAGGTATTTAAAGAGTAGTGAGTGTTAATGGAGTTTTATGAGCTTTTACTCAACCTTTGAATGGGATGAAGAGAAGATTGAAGAGCGAGATTAAAGTGTTGAAGAGTTAAGATAGCCTTTAAGTGAAAAAATAAGTGCTTACGTGAGTGGGAAAGAGAAACAAAGTTAGAATTTATGTTAACTTTTTCAGTTCTGGTTTTAAAAAAAATTGAAAATCGTTCAGTGGCAACCGATTACCAAGAATGGGTAATCGATTACCTCCTCACAAAAAGGCCACATAATTTGAAAATGAAACAGAGGTAATCAGTTACTGCATGCAAAAAATAGCAACCTTTTTTCTCTTAACCACAAAGAAATTTCCACAAAGTTTTATCAAGACATGTTAATATAAGGTATAATACACATGTGAAAAGATACACAAGTTGAAATAAATAATTTTACCACATGTAAAAAGTAAAAATGAAAATTGTCAAGTTTTCACATATAGAAACAATATAAAGAAATAGTAAGGAATACCTTTGCATTATTTTAAAGAAAAATAATGAAATTATATTGAAGATTTACATATCACCTTCGTCTAAGATTCCAAGTTCCCTTCGAATTTTGTAAAATGATTCTCTTGGAAGAGGTTTTGTGAATATGTCCCCCAGTTGAATATGAGTATCGACAATTGTAACTTCAACGTCCTTTTGTAGAACATGATCTCGTAGGAAATGGTGACAGATATTAATATGTTTAGTCCTTGAATGCATAACAAGATTCTTCGTAATGTTGATCGCACTTGTGTTGTCACACCTTAGAGGAACGCATCCGAGATTTAATCCATAGTCATGTAATTGTTGTTTGAGCCAAAGAATCTGAGCACAACAACTTCCCGCCACAATGTATTCTACTTCAGCCGTGCTAAGGGCAACACATGCTTGCTTCTTACAGGACCAAGAAACTAATGCATTTCCAAGAATATGACATGTTCCACTCGTGCTTTTGCGATCTGTCTTACATCCTGCATAATCTGAGTCAGAATAACCTACTAGATTATATATATTACCTTTCGGATACCATAATCCAACTTTGATCGTTCCTTTGAGATACTTCATGATCCTTTTCACAGCATTGAGATGCGACTCCTTTAGATTTTCTTGAAATCATGCACATAAACACACACTGAACATAATTTCAGGATGACTTGCCGTCAAATATAAAAGAGAACCAATCATACCTCGATACTTTATGATATCAACTGAGATTCCCTATTCTTTGCAAAATTCTTCAAAAGGAGCATTTTAGAATTCCCCACCATGGTCGCTTTTTATGGAGGCAATTGTTAATGACTTCTCATTTTGTATTTGTTTCGAAAACTTCTTGAATGCTTTGAAAGCATAAACATTACCTCCGAAGCTCTTTGTTCTCGATGGACCAAATAAGTCCATATGTAACAATTGTAGTGGCCTTGTTGTGGACACCGTATTCTTTGACTTGAAAGTTGATTTGGTCAGTTTTCCTTTTTGACATGCGTCACACAACTTATCCTTGATGAATTTTATCTTAGGCAAACCAACAACAAGGTCATGTTTGACCAACTTGTTCAAATGTTCCATGTGTATATGAGCAAATCTCTTATGCCATAACCATGACTCATTATTATTCGCCATGAGAAATTTAACCTTCAAAGATAAATTGTCAAGAGAAATCATAAATATGTTATTGATCCTTTTACCTTTTATCTTTACCTCTTTAGTGACTTCGTCTTCTATCAAGCATTCATCTTTTGTAAACTTGATTTTGAATCCTTTGTCACATAATTAGCTTATGCTAAGTAAGTTGTGCTTCAGTCCATCGACATAAAGAACATCCTCAATATATGTGAAAGGTGGTGCTCCAACTTTGCCTATGCCAATAATCCTTCCTTTGTTATTGTCACTATAGGTAACAAAACCCTTGGCCTTAAGCTTTAGATTTGAAATTTTTTTGATGTCACCGGTCATATGCTTTGAACAACCACTGTCAAGATACCAAAGATTTGAAGTGGTCTTCAAGAAAACCTACAAATCAAATTACTTTTTGTTAGGTACCCAAGTTGCTTTGGGTTCTTCATAATTAGTGTCCTTCTTAACACACACATAATGCCCGCTTGCTATACTGAAATTTCTAACATAGCATGCATTAGGTGTATGACCGATAATACCACAATAGAAACAAGTAGGTACAAAATTACTCTTATATCTAGGAACGAAAGATTTATTTTTCGTAACCTTTTTCTTTTTATGATGACGATGCACAATTTTAGGCTTGCTCACGTTCTCTTTAGAAGTTTGATCATTAGCCTTAACGAAGATTGTCTTGTTAGAACTTGTTTTAGAAAATTTTGAATATCCAAGTCCGCTTTTATCGTTTGAGTATCTTTGTTGGCTAATGACCCCTTCTAAACCAATTTGTCCTTTTTTGTATCTTTCAAGAACTCTTTTAAGTTGAACAATTTAGAATGAAAGTGACTCACAATTTTTGCATACAAAGTTTTGTTTCTCTTCACTAACAATTTTTTTCTTTTTCATCCTTTTCATCTTTTTCATTCTTTTCCATAATATTTACTTTTTCTTCTAAAGATGATATTTGTTTCTTTTGTGAAGATATGGTTTTATACAAAAATTTGCATTCATTTAATAGTTCGTTTATAGCCTCTTGAGCATCATTATAATAAAGTGAAAAAGAAGTACTAACCTCATCATCTTTGTCGTCGGAGTGATGAAAAGCCATCAATACCAAGTTTTCACTTTCGTCGCTTTTGGATTCAGATGGTGAACTAATGTCATTGTCCTCCCATGCAACACAAGTCTTTTTGCTCTTTGTCTCCTTTTTGCCTTTGAATCCATTCTTCTTTGAAAGTCTTGGACAATCCGGTTTAACGTGACTTTGCTTCCCACATTCATAGCATGTAATATCTTGATTTGATGGGGAAATCACCCTTTTCTTGAAGTGTTTCTTCGTCTTTGCATAGTTGACGGGTTTGTCACTTTTGTTGAAGAATTTTCCAAGTCTCTTAACTAGTAACATAAAATTTTCATCTTCCTCTGATGCATCATTGTCTTGTCTTTCTTTTGAATCTACTTTTAGAGCAATGCCTTTAGACTTTTTCTCTTTATGTTCATGTTTTTCACGACGACCAAGTTCTAACTCGTGCTATTGAAGCTTTCCAAAAAGTGATGCGGAAGTCATTATTGAGAGACTCTTCTTCTCCTATGTTGCCGTAACTTTGGGTTACCAATATCTTCTTAAAGATCTTAACACTTTCAGATTTAATTCATCATTGGAGAATGTTTTACCTATTGCAATCAAATGGTTGGTCAAATGAACAAATATTTTCTGGAGAGCAACAATAGATTCTCCGGGCAGCATACGAAACATCTCGTATTCTTGACTTAGTGTGTTCAGCCTTGATCTTTAAACCTCAGCGGTTCCTCCGTGAGTCTCCACCAAAATATCCCAGATTTCCTTAGTTGATATGCATTGTGAAATTCGGAAGAACTCGTCTATGCTTAAAGAACTTTGCAAAATATTGATAGCCTTTTTCTCATTTAGGATTTTCTTTTTATCATCATCGTCCTATGAACTTTGAATTTTTGGAGTACCGACACCATTTACAACACTAGTTGGTACATGAGGGCCAGTTTCAACAGTTTCCCATATGCCATCTCCTTGTGCCTCTAAATGTGCCTTCATGCGAATTTTCCAGAAGTCGAAATATTCACCAGAGAACAAAGGAGGTTTATTACTGCAACCGCCATCTTTGAACACCAGATTTGCGCTAGTGGAAGCCATCTGGATCTTTTTAGGTACATGTTACCTATAACCTGTTTTGATGCCAATTGTAAGTGAAAAATGCACCTAAGAGGGGGGGGGGGGAATTAGTTACTTAAAAAATTTCCGGTCTTGTTGTAGGAAAAAAAATAAAATATTAGGCAATGACAACAACCAATTAATCACTTTAGGGTATGTTTGAATCGAGGGATTTGGAGGGGAAGGCTTTAGAGGGCTATGTCTATATTTTGACATACAACCGAGGTAATAACACAATGAATGATCATGTAACATTTCAAGCACGCTAAATCAGTTTTCAGAAACGATAATTAGGCTTGCACATCCTCTCCAAAATCATCCATCTAAATGTACCCTAAGAGTATATAACATTCCCAACATAAGACAAATGAAACAAAAGCCCAAAAATTCAAAGTGCATTATACCTGCATAATGGTGTCAGCGCCAAACTATTTCCTCCATTGTAGCATGCCAGCCCACATATGCTTTGCTTTTTCAATATAAAATATCCTTGCTTTCAAAACTCTATATCAATAACAAAATCCAGTAAACACAAATCCACTACAAAAATTCTTTGATAGTAACTTGAGATGAGTGAATATTACTTTGTTCGCAGTAACTAGAAACTCTTCGCTTGAAACCGAAACCACTACCCACATGTAGATCTCCTTCTTCTTCTTTGTTTGAAATTGAAACAACAACTCATAAACAATCTACATTTTCTTCTTCGAGTGAAGTATCTCTCACAACCCACAAGTAGATTTGAAGCTTTAAAAGGATAAACAAATCATTCGTTTCAGAAAGTCCCAAGGTAGAAGGTAACATAAGAAGAAATCGACAATGAAGATAAAGATGAAAATGATGAAAACATCAAAGATGGTACAAGAAGTTGGAATCGGTGAGAGCAAATGACTTTCTTCCACATGTGGAAAAAAGGTGAGAGAGACGAAAGAGGGTGGGATAAATGATTTTCTGAAATGTGAGAGGGACAAGAGGGAAGAAAATTTTGGTTCCATTAATTTGAGTAGAAAGAGAGAGAGAAATGATGCACCCATGAAAAGATGACACGTAGATGAAAAAGATAAAATTAATTGGACAAAGTTCAAATTATTTAATTAATTACCAATAAAAATATTTTGTAGTGTAAATTAAAATTGTATAAAGGAATAAGTTAGAGATAATGGTGGTATATTCTAATCTGAGTTAGATAATTGATCCTAAATTGTAAAATTTTCAATCAATACAATTTTTTAAATTCACTAAATTAAGAAACGAATCATCCAAAATCCTCCTTCTCATATTATTCAATTTTTTCAAAGTAAATTCTTAGGTACTCATAAATCTAAATTGGATACCGGTATTTTTAATGTAAATTAAGATAAAATTTTAATTTATTTTAAAATAAAATAAAATAAAAAATGATGTGGTGCTATTTAATTAGTTAAAGATATCAATATCTAATTAAATTGAAAGATATTCAGAGTATTCACATTTTTTTCAATTCAATTATTCTATTTTTTCAATCTACCTCTCTCTCCCCAACCAAAATTTAAAAATAAATCTGATCTTTTCACACTTTATTTTTCAATAGTTTCTCCACGAATCTCTTAACTTTCGAACATTTACTTTTTAAAATCTTTAGTTTCGAGCACCTTTTTAAATTTCACTCAATTTACGTTTCTTGTCAATTTAGTATATGTCCAAGTATTATTATTTTTATTTAATTTCGATGCAATTCACATTACTTGTTTTCCTTGCCTTTTTTTTCCTTCCAAATTCACTCTCAAAATCACACCTTTCTCTTTCCACCAAAACTTTGTAAGGTCTCTTCCATGCACATAAAATATTTCATAGTGTATAATATTTCAAAACTAAAGTGGCGGTTTTTTGGAAAAGTATTGTCCGTCGTGTCTTATTAAAACTCGAGCATTTGGAAATTCACCAAAGACTTCCATCCAAAACTAAGGAAACTTCTTTCTATTAACTACAATATATAATTATTTTAACGAAACTTCTTTGCATTAACGAAATTTCAAATGTTATATTGAAATTTCACATGCTCATGTACAATTTTATAGTGCTCATATACAACACTAGATTCTAGATCATATTTGATCTTTCAATCTTGACTATTGAATGACAAGTTTTTGTTGACTATTGTGGAGGCAATGGATTTTCTGCCTACATTACTTAAAATACTCTTTTTTTTTTCTTTTCAGATTCTAACAAAATTTTCTTAAAAAATACTTTTCCTCCAAATTTGTTTAACGATATTAATTCTCAGCTAAAATCTCTGTGAATAAAAATTCTATTGTGAATTCATAGTGAACCCGCATAAAATTTTTGTTAAATATAATTTATAGTGTAAACATATTTGATTTGATATGATTTAGATTAGATTTGATTTTGAATATTTTAGGCCTTTTATGTTTTGGGCTTTTGTAAACGTAAAACTATAAATAGGGTGCCTTGCTTTGTATTCTACAACATAGAATAAATTTCACAGTTGCAGTGTTTAGCAAGTGAAAGTTCTATAAACAATAAGAAATTCCACAGTTGTGGGTAACACATTCTCTCCAAACATTTCTTCTCTTTCTTGTTTGTTCTTTTTTTCTTTTGTTGTTCTTGATAATTACTTGTTATTATCATTACTATCATATTGTGGGTTTGATCATCAATCTTGAGATCAAGATTGAAGGGAATTCTTCATAGGGTGTGAGGTGAATTTCCAACATCTGGTATCTAGAGCTCCGGTTGAGAGATTCAAGGAAGGAAGATAGTGATGGCGATGAACTATCTGAACGGCAACTTTTCGGCGAACTTGCCAATTCTCAAGAAAGACAATTATGAGAATTGGTGCAAACAGATTAAGGTGATTTTCTGTTATCAAAATCTTTGGGATCTTGTGAAGGACGAAGTAACATCACTTAGGGAGAACACAATGGAGGCGGAAAAGGCTGCGCACAAAGAATTGAAGAAGAAGGATTATAAAGCACTCTTTATAATTCATCAGTGTGTTGATCCTGATAACTTTGAAAAGGTTAGTGATGTTGATTCAGCAAAAGAAGCATGGGATGTTCTTGAAAAGTCGTTTGGAGGCGCAGAGAAGGTGAAAGAGGTGAGGTTACAAACTCACAAGAGAACCTATGAGTTGCTTCAGATGGAAGACAACGAAAGCATTACAGATTTCTTCACCAGAGTTACAAAGTTGGTGAATCAAATCAAAGTATGCGGAGAAGCTCTGACGACGAAAGCAGTTGTCTCAAAGATTTTGAGATCGTTGGCTCCAAAATTCGACCACGTGGTAGTTGCCATAGAAGAGTCGAAAGATCTGTCAGTGTTGACGAAGGAAGAGCTTCAAGGGACTTTTGAGTCTCATGAACAGAGGATGGCTGAGAGAGCTGCAGGAAAGTCGAAAGATATGGCTTTGCAGGTGCAGTCAGAAAAGGAAAGAAAAGGTAAAGGTAGCTGGAATGGAAACAAATGAGGAAACCAGTCGAATCAGAAGAAACCTTGGAACCAAGGCAACCAAAGAAGTGGTGATGCAGGTAAAGGAAGAGGTGGTGGTCGAAAGACAAACAAGAGCCACATTTAATGTTTCAATTTCCAGAAGTATGGTCATTATGTTAGCGATTGTCCAGAAAGGAAGAGAAATCAAAAGATTGATGCAAAGTTGGCGAAACATGAAGAAGAAGAAACGTTGCTAATGATCACAACAAAAGATGAAGAAAGATTCCAAGATCAGTGGTACTTGGACTCAGGATGCTCATCACACATGACTGGAAGAAAAAATTGGTTTATCAACATGAAGCCCTCGTCGAAGAACACAGTGAAGTTTGCAAATGACAACACTCTAGCAGCCGAAGGTGTTGGTGATGTTCTGATTATGAGGAAAGATGGCAAAAGGTCAACAATTTCCAATGTGTTGTACATACCAGACATGAAGAGTAATTTGCTCAGTATAGGGCAGCTTGTCGAAAAGAACTACAAGGTAGTGGTCGAAGACAAGATGATGAGAGTTCTCGAAGCAGGTGGTAGATTAATCTTGAAGGCTCCAATGTCTCAGAATAGGACTGTCGCTACCACGAAAATAAGGTGCCAACAAAACAGAAGAGTCACCACCTTTCGTTATTTATCCCACAGAAAGGGAAAGGAAACGATCAGAAAAACCAGACGAAAAGGTATAAGACAAGGTCATCGCAACCAATGTCTGGGTTCGGGAGTCGGTTACGCAAGGGGAAGGTATTAGCACCCCTCACGTCCATCGTACTCGATGGGATCCACGCTTGTTGTGTTTATCTGACGGGTTGATTTTATCTATCTACGCTAAGAGTCTGGTTTGAAAAGAAAAGGAAATGACTCGGCAGAACACAACAGTTCTATGCCTATGTATTCCCGTCTAGAACGAGAAATCAGAGTCAACGTAGTTCGCCTAACTACGGGTTACGGGGGGAAGGTTGCTCGCCGAGATATCGCATCTCGTGCCTACGTACTTTCACACAGCGTGAAAGATCAAAGCAAACGTAGATCGGGACAACAAGATACACAAGTTTGTCTTTTTTATCCGAGTAGGGTTAACAGACGGTTCCAGCAGTTGGTGTATACAGCTCGCTCGTCGGAGACTTAGGCGTTTACCGTTTGCGGTAGAACCGAGAGTTAACAAAACTCTCCTTATGAAAATGGTTTCCAAGGATTAAAGGTCCAAGAGGACAAAAAGAGTTTGATCTTTGTTTTCTGTCTTTTAACGAAGAAGTGCTTTTTATGGATGTTTGCAACTGATATTGCACTAGAGACTATGACCTAAGAGTGAATGCGTCGCATGTCATCCAAAGGGTGCCATACTAAACATCCAGGCTGTTCAAAAGAAACTCTCCAATAACCCTTTCTCAAGTAGCTTAAGGCTCGTAGCGTACGACATCAATTAACCTTTATTACTGTATCTTGATTTGTTTGAAGATGAGAAGAGAAAGGACGCACTAAAGGGGAACTGATCCAACCCTAAAGTTGTCATGCAAAGTTGATCCTATGATTGAGGTTAGGGGGGAGCTAACTAATGTTATCATGCATGGTTAGAACCCTAATGTCTGTCATAACTTCTCTTGAACAAGAGAAGTCAGAGTTCCTAGGGGAACATGGCAAAGGAAAGCAACAGCAAAAGCAATAAACTGCAAGAAATAACTGTAAGTAAAATGCATGCAATGCAACAATACAAGCAGAAGGAGACAAACTCAACTTCTAGAGCAAGCAAGCAAACACAACACAAAGCACAGGCAAGGGAGACAAACTCAACCTTAAGCCAACAAGCAAAGCCAAATAGTAACAGACAAGCAGAGGGAGACAGACTCAACCTCTAATGCAGACAAGCAAAGGGAGCAAGCTCAACCTTTCAATGCACTTAGGCCTAAAATCAACTATATGAAAGCCTAGTCTAATACAACACACCAAACAGTCACACAAGTACAACAAAGCAATTAGAAAATACAGCAGACAAGTAGCTCAACAACAAAGCAGTCTAACAACAGTAAAACAATCCAACATTCTGCAAGCAACTTCAATTCTAAGCTATCTTCCAAGAGAAGGAAATGAAAGCTCAATCTTCAAGATTCAACAAGCTCCAACAAAAGAGAAGAGAGTTAACATCAAGATTATTGCATGATGATGGGAAGCATGATGGAAACCAAGGGAATCCATCATGACACTCAACCATGCATCTAAGATAGACATCCTCAAAGGTTCTACCTCTTGTGATATGCCACAAATCCTTCCTTTGGAAGGATGAGGCTTCCACATAGGGACCTTGAATCATTGGATGAGGATGGAAAGCAATGAAGGCAATCCATGTTTATTTGAAGAAAGAGAAATCAAAACTAAAGCTCTTCCTAAACCCTAATTGATTAAGCTACAAGAAAGCTACTAAAAGGAGGTCTAAACACCAAAACCAAACACCAAAATCAAGAAAATAGAAGCCTCTATATGTCTAAAGTACTATCCAAAAGGAATGGAGAATTTATCTTATGCTATGGGTCACCATTGAGGTCATTCTAAAGGAGAAGTCATGTTAGAAGCATATTAAAACTAACCTATGTTTTAAATCTATTTAAAATACCAAAACTACTTCTAAAATCCTATAAAATTTCCTAAGGGAACCTACATGTGTTAGGAATCTATAGTAGAAAGGACCAGGGGCTAAAACTAAGGGGAAAGCCACTAAAGAATTCCTAAATCACCAAGTGTCAAATGGGAATCCTAAAATGGAAGGTCATGGGAACCTAATCCAAAACAGAACCTAAAGTTATCTAAAAATCATGAAATAATTCTTAAGAGATCATGCATATCTACACTAACAGCCAGCCAAAAATCTCACTTAAATTCCATACCAATCAATCATACAAAAATCAGAAAGGAAATAGGCCAAAAATGCAATTTAAATGAAATATAAGAAATAGAAAAATGCCAATTAAATTGGAAATTGCATCAAAATAAAATCTAAGCCTGTCAAAAAATCAGAAATTAAATCCAGAGCATGTACATATTTTTATTTTATTTTTATGATGATTAATGAAATTAATATGAATTAAAAATGGAGAAAAGCAATTAAAATAAATCAAAATGAATTAAAGAAATATAAAAGCTGAGAAATAAACAGGATGGTTGGATCAATTGACTAAGTATTCACATCTAGGGCTCACAAGCGCGCCACCTAAGCTGCCAAGTCAGCTTTAATGAAACGCAACGTTTAGTTGCTTGGTCAAAGTCCAAGGCTCAGATTGAATCAGGAACGCACGATGTGAGTACGAAGTCTTCTCTCCAGACTCCATCCAATGGTCCTCCTTCATCTTCTTCATTTAAACTCTGATGGAGGGAAAACTCAAGCGTGGTGGTCCGGTGGCCGCGCCACCGTCTTCTCCGGTGAGGTGCCAATTACAGGTCATCCAAACACAACAAAACCTATACAGTTCTCTTCCATTTTTCATGCTGATTCCAAATATCATCTCCATTTTTATTAACTCCTCATGAATTTTAAAACACGAAACCAAACAGAAAATGTATCATGTTATGGATCATCAGCAATTCTCCATTTCTTGCCACGGATCTACTCCTCACTCTTTAAGGATCATTCTAAACTCTCTAAATCAAGCTAACACCTCCAAATCAGAGAGATTCATATCCAAACAGAAAGTTGATCATGACCTAGATTGTCTCTAAACTCAACAATTATGATCTAGAATCCATCTAAGTTCCTTCCTAATGCCTAACCACAGTTCAATTCATGCTAAATCATCATAAAACTAGAGTAATCGTGAGAGATAGAAACCTGGAATATAGCTTGAAATTGAGGCAGTTATGGTGTGATTCTTGCTCCAATCTTGTGTAGATTTCTTCAATGATCAATGATAAAGCTATTAGAAACCTCAATTTGCTCTGAAAAGCTCTGAAAATGGAAACACGATTTTCAGTTTTGCTCTTGAAACTCTCACTGCAATCTCTGGCTCCAACTGCAAATGATCACCAACCTTGATCCTAACCTCTTTCTGAACTTATATAGAGGTGAATGGAAGGTTCTAGAGGCCCATGGAAAGCCCAAACAATGATATCCAAATTTTCACGTTTGCTTGAAAATTCAATCATGGTGTACACGAATTTGAGTCAATTCCTTCTCCAAGAAGCTTCTCATGTAATGTTTGTGGACTGTTGAGAGTGTATGGACAGGATTGAAAGCTTAATTCCATCCAAGGGCCAAGGTTGAATGTGTTACTTCCTCATGAAGTAACAAGTTGAAACACCATGAAATAAACCTCAAATTGAAATTCCATTAATTCCAAAGTGTTCCAAATGATTTTTCTGATCAAAATGAGTACTCATTTGAATTTGTTTGAGCTCTTATGATTAAATTTGAATTTTTCCATTTAAAGGCCTTTTAATTCCCCTTTTGTCAATTTTCTTCAAACCAAGTCTTACCCTAAGCCAAATCAAAGCCTCATGGATACATGGTTGAAGTTAAAATCCAATTCTGAGCAAGTTTTGTGTTGGACAAAACTTAATTTGAGATGTGCAAGATAGAGAAAATGACCTATAATGCCAAATGACCTATAATCTTACTTTCCCAAAATACCCCTGACTTGTAAACCTCATAACTTAAGTTCTACAAATCAGATGGAAGACTTCTAGTACAATTTGGAAAGCTAAGATCAAGACCTACAACTTTAATGTTGGCCAGAAGTTGAGGAGAAACATCCGTCTAGGTCAAAAGTTCCATGGAAGTTGGTTGACTTTTGCAGACAAATTTCACATTCATCTGATGACCTGTAACTAGTCTGGATCATAACTTGAGTTCTATAAATCCAATCAAGGACTTCTAGTACTCAAATTAAAGCTAAGAACATGCTCTACAAGTTCCATGTTGGCTAAAAGTTGAGATGAAACTTGTATCTTGAGATAAGTGGTCTTGAAGTCAGGCACTAAATAGGGGATTTTACCCTGAGAACCCTAGTTTAGCAACTCCTCACACTCTGAAATTTTCTTGAATTAATCTTGGAATATCACTTCATGTATCTCAACAAAACTTTCCATGATCACAAAGAATTAGAAATATGTTTTGATCTTCTTCAATTACACAGTTGACTCAAGGTTGACCAGGCAAAAACCCTAATTGCAACACCCTCAACTGTGGCTCTTCACACTTGGCATAATGACTTGACTGAGCTCCACCATGACCCTCAAGGCACTCTATGAGCTCTATCCACATATCCTATCCATTATCAAGGCTTCACAACCCACTGATAGTCTTCAATTGGCTCCCCAGTTAAGAGATGAACCACATACAAGCATCCAAACTTCTCAAGAACACAACCCTCTTCCTGATGACTTTGGTGACCTCTCAAGCTTGAATAAGACCTCTAGATAGGCTCTTCTTGATATAAACCACACTTGATCCCCTGCTAAATGAATAATGCTATGCTATTCAAATGCTAGACCAGGGATATGCTAATGCAATGAAACATAAACCAAGTAAGAAAAAGGTTAGGCAAATTTTGGGGTGCAACAACTTCCCCTATTCAAGCGGCTTGAACCTGACTGGATGAAAAGCGAACGACTTTCGAACAATCGAGGTAAAAGACGGTTGAATACCAAAGAACCCAGAAATTTGCCAACCAAAGAAATAAACTGCACAAACTGCTTAGGGAACAAAAATCCAGAGAACTGAATCCGGTTGTCACGGCAACAACTGATCAATCATCTGATACAGAACCTGGTTTCAATATCAACAACCTGTGTGACACCACAGGCATTGAATCAAAACAATCAATCTTCAAATATACGCTACAATAAGCGGCACTGAGCCACAGGACCATATCCAAATATCATCTGTAACCTTCCATTTCTGAAGAAACGAGCATGCACTACGTAAAGCGCGTCATCCATGTACTATCCTGGATCTTCCATTTCCGAAGAAACGAGCATCGCACTAAATAAAAGCGCGGTATGTCAATATACTATCCTTGACCTTCCATTTCCGAAGAAACGAGCATCGCACTAAATAAAAGCACGGTATGTCAATATACTATCCTTGGCCTTCCATTTCCGAAGAAACGAGCATGCACTACGTAAAGCGCGTCATCCATGTACTATCCTGGATCTTCCATTTCCGAAGAAACGAGCATCGCACTAAATAAAAGCGCGGTATGTCAATATACTATCCTTAACCTTCCATTTCTGGTGAAACGAGCATGCACTATGTAAAGCGCGTCATCCATGTACTATCCTAGATCTTCCATTTTCGAAGAAACGAGCATCACACTAAATAAAAGCGCAGTATGTCAATGTACTATCCTTGAACTTCCATTTCCGAAAAAACGAGCATGCACTACGTAAAGCGCGTCATCCATGTACTATCTTGGATCTTCCATTTCTGAAGAAACGAGCATCGCACTAAATAAAAGCGCAACATGTCAATATACTATCCTTGACCTTCCATTTCCGAAGAAACGAGCATGCACTATGTAAAGCGCGTCATCCATGTACTATCCTGGATCTTCCATTTCCGAAGAAACGAGCATCGCACTAAATAAAAGCACGGTATGTTAATATACTATCCTTGACCTTTCATTTCCGAAGAAATGAGCATGCACTACGTAAAGCGTGTCATCCATGTACTATCCTGGATCTTCCATTTTCGAAGAAACGAGCATCGCACTAAATAAAAGCGCGGTATCGGGCATCCAAAGACTTGAACAAGAAACTCTGCGGGGAAAATCTGACATCAACTGCCAGACGTTTACCTTGAACAAGAATGGGCAACAACTCTAAAGTCTAATTATAAAGCCTTTTAATGCTGACGTAACAGCCATCCGAGGAAAACTTTACTGGGGAAATTCTGACGTCAACTGCCAGACATTTACCTTGACAACAGGTAATGACTTCAAAGGTCTAATCCATGAAATATTTCCTTTTAAAACGCTGACGTAACAGCAACCTGAGGAAAATTTCGCTGGGGAAGAAGAAGAAACTCAATTAAGCAACTCTGATGAGGGACACATGATAGGACGAACGTTATCATCACATATACCATGCCAAGAATTTGAATACTCGAAAACCATCCTGAACAAGAATTCCAATTACCTGCAGGGAAAAACACTTGAAAACAAAGAGGTAACCAACCTGACTTATGTTTCGAAATGCATATGTTTGAAAATGGCGTAATGCTCCATACGACATGGAAATGCTACGCGTTTGGGGTAGATGTTATGCGTGATGCAAATGCAAAGAGGGCGTTCCCGCAAAATAAATGCTGGAGGAACGAATCCAAACTTCCGCTGGAGGAAGAAACAATCCTGCTGGGGAATAGTTTTACGAATCCGGATTTATGAACTCTGTAGAGGATGAACAACCTATTGGAGGAAAGACAACCTGCTGGAGAACAGAAAGAACAATCCTGCGCGGGGATGATCCTTACAAACCACTGACAACCTGGTTATATCCTGTGAGGACTTCACTAGGGAGTTGAATGTGCACATGACCACCGCTGGGAATGCACATTACTGCCTGACTGCTTACTAGCTCGCATCCCATTCTTCTGGGGATAAAAATGCGACTTCCATCTGCTGGGGAGGAATAAGATCACCTAGAGCCTGCTCCTATGTTAAGGGACTCTGGCTGGGGAAACACGATCCCTTGGCTATTTGCTTAGAAGGTAACGACCCTGCCAAACATGAACGAAACAAGACATCCTATACAAAAGGAACTATCTTGGTCAATATCCGTGACAATTGTTCAGTTAATTCAAAGTTTTAACAATTATTGGCTGAGGCCTGCAAGTTTATGCACGTGCAAGTTTATCAAAAACATCAGCGTTTTCCACAAACAAAACAGTAAAAGTTAAAACAAACATCAAGTACTGAATAGTATGCGTTTATTGATAACGGGCCTGTAAATAGGCAAAGTTTTTACAGTGGATGCAACTCCTGAAAAGAGGAAGCTCCAAAACAAATACAAATATGTACAGAGGTACAAAGAAATTTGTATACATGTCGGTAACGTGGTACAGACGAACACCATGAGCTGATCCCCCTATGAATCGCCTGACTCCGATGCTTTCCCAATACTCCGTCCTCGGAAGAAATTGACTTGGATAATCGACCCTCAGGTTCTCCCAAACCACTAAGTGATGCAGTATCAAACTCGGACCGCAGTCATTTGCTTCTTCAATCCTTAACTTTTGCCTGAATCGCCCTTTGCGGGTTTTCAATTCACAGGGATACCCTTTTTTGCTGAAGTCGCCTTTTCAGGTTTTCGACTTTGCGGGTGTTCATCTTTTCAATTTTTTTTATCCCTAATTTTTGCCCGAACCCTTTTCTTTTTCCTTTTTCTTGGTTCGCCGGGATGCCCCATTTTTGCTTGGACTTTCTTTTTGTTGTCCAGCGGGTCTCTTTAAGCAAAGTATTTTTTAACTGCGTCCGAGTTCACAGGGGATGTAAAATCCTCGCTATACATGGTGGACTATAGTAAAGCTCCTCCAGAGAAGACCTTACGAACGATATATGGACCTTTATAGTTGGGAGTCCATTTGCCCCTGTGATCCGATTGTGGTGGGAGAATCTTCTTCAGCACAAGATCGCCCGTCTGAAAGCTTCGAGGGCGCACCTTCTTATCAAAAGCTTTCTTCATCCGGCTCTGGTATAACCGACCATATGCGATAGATGCAAGTCTCTTCTCATCCATCAAACTGAGCTGATTCAGTCTGTTCCTTATCCACTATGCCTCATCGAGTTGGACATCGAACAAAACTCTCAAAGAAGGAATCTCAACTTCCAATGGTAGGACAACTTCCATACCATACACTAGTGAGAAAGGTGTTACCCCGGTTGATGTGTGTACCGTCGTACAATAACCGTGTAGAGTGAAGGGCAACATCTCGTGCCAGTCTTTGTATGTCACAACCATCTTCTGAACTATCTTCTTGATGTTTTTATTGGTCGCTTCGACAGCGCCATTCATCTTGGGCCGATAGGAAGATGAGTTGTGATGCTCAATCTTGAAATTCTGGCACAATTCCTTCATCATCTTATTATTCAAGTTCGAACCATTGTCAGTAATGATTCTTTCGGGGATTCCGTATCTGCAGATGATGTCCTTTTTGATAAACCGGGCTACTACCTGCTTGGTAACATTAGCGTACGACGCTGCTTCGACCCATTTGGTGAAGTAATCGATAGCTACCAAGATAAACCGGTGTCCGTTGGATGCGGTGGGCTCAATTTTTCCAATCATATCAATGCCCCACATGGAGAAAGGCCACGGGGACGCCATAACATTCAGGGGGCTTGGCGGCACATGAATCTTGTCTGCATAAATCTGACATTTATGGCACCTCTTTGCGAACTTGAAACAGTCTTTTTCCATCGTCGGCCAATAATACCCTGCTCGCAATAACTTTCGAGACATAGCATGTCCACCGGCATGCGTACTGAAGGTTCCTTCGTGGACCTCCTCCATAAGCAGATTAGCTTCTTTCTCATCTATACATCGCAATAGTACCAAATCATGGTTTCTCCTGTACAGAACACCATCTGGATTCAAGTAGAAGTTGCCAGCCAATCTCTTAAGAGTCTTCTTATCGCGACTGGATGCCCCAGTCAGATACTCTTGGTTCTTTAGGAAATTCTGGATATCAAAATACCACGGCTTGCCATCGGAAGCTTCCTCAATGGCGAATATGAAAGCGGGCCTGTCAAGGCGAGAGATAACTATTTTGGGAGCCTCATTCCAGAAGTTAACTTTGTACATCGAAGACAATGTCGCAAGAGCGTCTGCCATCTGATTTTCTGCCCGTGGCACATGGTGAAATTCTACTCTGTCAAAGAAAGGCAACAATCTTCTTGCATAATTCATGTATGGTATCAGATTAGGCTGACGAGTCTCCCATTCCCCCTTGATCTGGTTCACGACTAGCGCGGAGTCTCCATACACATCAAGATTTTTTATTCTCAAATCAATAGCCTCCTCGAGACCCATGATACACGCCTCATATTCAGCCTCATTATTGGTAACTGGAAATGTCAACCTGGCAGTGAACGGGATGTGCATCCCATGGGGAGTAGTAATGATTGCCTCAATTCCACTTCCATATGAATTAACAGCACCGTCAAATATCAATTGCCATTGGGAACTCCATTCAGGACCTTCACCATGCAACGACTATTCGCAGTCTTTCATCTTTAGGTACATGATATCCTCGTCAGGAAAATCAAACTTCATTGGCTGGTAATCATCGATTGGCTGCTCGGCAAGGTACTCTGACAACACGCTACCCTTGATAGCCTTTTGTGAAACATGCTGTATATCGTACTCTATTAGTACCATTTGCCATCGGGCAATCCTTCCTGAAAGCGCATGCTTCTCAAAGACGTATTTGATCAGATCCATCTTCGAAATCAGCATGGTTGTATGATTTAGCATGTATTGTCTCAGACATTTGGCAGCCCAAGCAAGTGCGCAACACGTCTTTTCGAGCATTGAGTAACGAGATTCATAATCTGTGAACTTTTTACTCAAGTAATAGATCACATGCTCTTTTCGTCCGGTCTCGTCATGTTGACCGAGAACACAACCCATACTGTTCTCAAGAACCGTCAAGTACATGATCAGCGGTCGTCCGGCTACTGGGGGTATTAGTATCGGAGGTTCCTGCAAGTATTCTTTTATTCTTTCAAACGCCTTTTGACAATTTTCATCCTAGACAATCGCCTGATCTTTTTTCAACAGTTTAAACATCGGCTCACACGTGGCTGTAAGGTGAGATATGAACCGGGCAATGTAGTTCAACCTCCCCAAAAAGCCACGAACCTCTTTCTCTGTTTTTGGCGCTGGCATTTCTTGTATCACTTTTATGTTTGCAGGATCAACCTCAATTCCTCTTTCACTGACAATGAACCCCAATAGCTTTCCAGATCTCACCCCGAAGGTGCACTTATTAGGATTCAGCCTCAGCCTGAACTTCCTAAGCCTCTCAAACAATTTCAGAAGATTCACCAGATGATCTTCCTCCGTTTGGGATTTGGCAATCATATCATCAACATAGACCTCAATCTCTTTATGCATCATGTCATGAAAGAGTGTCGTCATAGCACGCTGATATGTTGCCCTAGTGTTCTTCAAACCAAAGGGCATCACTTTGTAGCAGAACGTTCCCCACGGGGTAATGAAATTTTTTTCTCCATATCCTCTGGTGCCATCTTAATCTGATTATAGCCGAAAAGCCGTCCATGAAGGAAAACACAGAGAATTGAGCAGTATTGTCGACCAATACGTCAATATGAGGAAGCGGGAAGTCATCCTTAGGGCTCGCCTTGTTTAAATCCCGATAGTTAGCGCACATCTGTACCTTACCATCTTTCTTTGGTACAGGTACTATATTGGCGACCCAAGGAGGGTAAGTTGTAACAGCTAGAAAACCAGCGTCCCACTGTTTCTGTACTTCCTCTTTAATCTTTACGACCATATCTGGTTTCGCCCTTCTGAGCTTTTGCTTGACCGGCGGACATTCTTCACGCAGTGGCAAGCGGTGGACCACAATATCAGTGTCTAACCCAGGCATATCATCATAAGACCAAGCAAAGATGTCACTATACTCTCGAAGCATCTCGACAAGTCTCTGCTTGATATCACTTTGCAGCGTAGCCCCTATCCGGACATTCCTGACAACTTCTTTGGAACCCAAATTAATGACCTCGATTTCCTCCTGATGAGGCAAAATGATTTTCTCTTCTTGTTTTAAAAGTCGAGTCAACTCTTTTGGTAAGTCCTCGTCCTCAACAATCTCTTCCTTGACTTGAAATATCGGGTGCTCAAAGTCGAAGCGAGTTCTTGGTCGGAGTCATCTGAAATATGGATCCTGCAAGAGAAAGGGTTAAATGCTTCAAATGATATGCAAACGAAGCACACAACCACGTTGCCATTTTATTGACAAAAATAAAACATAAAAATAAGGATCACAAAATTTGCATGAGAAAAACGCCTTTATTTGATGATTAAAGCAAAGCATACACATAAACAAGTAGGCCCTGATATGCCCAGGGTAGGACATAGGATTGTAAAATAATAATAAAAACAAGGCATTATTGTTTCGTCGTCACTTGAATAAAGTCCTGAATAGACCAGTTGCATAGGCTTTGTCCTGGCTCGCTGGGCTTGATCCATGAATCCATGTCACAGTCACTATCTCCATCTTCACTGTCAGACACAACATTAATCGTTTCAAAACTGAATCCTCCTGGAGTAAACACAATCGGCCCCTTGAACTTCGGCGCGCTCTGTGATGACGATGACGACGACAAGCGATACCCTAAGCCAAACTTGTCCTGCTTAACAGGAATCTCCAGAACTTGACCCCAACCTTTAGTCTCTTCGGCCTGAACTACTGCTTGGGCTTCTCTGTATAAAGACATAGCCACCTCTAGCCCATTGCTTATGACAGGAGATTGGTATTTGATCTGCACCCCTTCAAAAGCTTGGCACAATGTCTCATGGATCTCACCATCCACTTTGACATATTTGAATGACGACAGGTGACTTACCAGGATTTCTTCCTCCCCACACACGGTGATAATGCTACCACCGACCATATACTTAAGCTTTTGGTGCAACGTAGGCGTCACATCCCCTGCAGAGTGAATCCAGGTAGTCCGAGCAAGCAGCTATAAGCTGGCTGAATGTCCATGATGTAAAAGGCAATATCAAACACCTCTGGACTGACCTGGATTGGGAAAGTCAATTTCCCAAATACGGACCTTCTAGTCCCGTCAAAAGCTCTCACCACCAAGTCACTTGGCGTGCATATTATACCTCCGGTATCTAGCTTCAACAGTGCCTTCTTGGGCAAAACATTCAAGGATGAACCAGTGTCAACGAGGACATGAGACATGACAGTGCCCCTACACTCAACTGAAATATGCAACACACTGTTATGGTTGCGACCCCTGGGTGTTAAATCAAAATCTGTAAAGCCAAGGCCATGCCCCGTGTTCACGTGCGCAATCACTCCTTCAAGCTGATTAACGGATATCTCCTGGGGTACATAAGCAGCGTCAAGAGCTTTCAGCAATGCGTTCCGATGAGCTTCGAAACAAAGCAACAATGACAAAATCGAGATTGTGGAAGGCGTCTGCTGCAGATGATCAACAATTTTATAATCACTCTTCTAGATTAGTCTCATAAATTCTTCCACATCTTTAGTCAAAGACTCTTTTTCCTTCTCCTGAGAAGGCCCTTCCTCATTGACTTTACCCTTCCCTTTGGCAATTCTCTCAGCTTCTACTTCTGGTGACGTAAAATTCTACCGCTGCGGGTTATGCCCTCTGCTCCCACAAGATTATCAACTGACCCCACCGGCGGGCTTTCCAGGTTAATCTTTTCTCCATTGCAGTAAACTTCCGCCCCATAGTTCCAAGGGATGGCTTTAGTGCTTTCGTATGGAATGTGTTCAGCTTTGGTTATAGTGATGGTCAGCCGCTTGGGAGGCGCCAATATCGTGACAGTCTTAAACGGGATCGTAACCGTTGCAACTTCGCCCTGCTTTTCAGCTATTGCCCCAACCGGCTTCTCTTCAGCAGTACGGTCGAATTGCAGCGTTCCTTCATCAATCAACCCTTGAATACCTCTTCTTAAGTTATCACAACCCTCAGGCCGGGCTAAACAGTCAACACAATCCGCATCACACCCAGGGAAGACTCCCCCTTTCAGCAACCTGCTCTTTACACAGCCCAGAGGTGTTTTCAGTTCATCTACACTCATGACCAAATCCAGATTGGTATCTTCCAAGATTGCACCCACCTGTGCAGATCCGTGAGACGGCATCAGATTCTTCTCAATGTTGGGTGCCTAATTACCAAAGTTTATAGCCTTACTATCTATCAAATCCTGCACCTTGTGCTTGAATGCATGACAATTCTCTATGTTGTGACCGGGGGCCCCAGAGTGGAATTCACAATGTGCATTTTCATCATAACCAAAAGGAGGCGTGCCCTTCAGCGGAGCTAACGTCCTTTTCTCAACAAGATGCAATTGTAATAGAGTTTGAAGAAGCTGAGCATACGGTAGTGGAGGTACATCGAATACTCTTTTCACGGCCCTATCCCGACCTTGGAACCTTTGCGAAGCCGAATTCTGTTGTCCCTGTTGCTGTTGTTGTTGTTGCTGTGGTACAAGAATTGTTACACTGGCAACCTGTTGCCTGCGACCAGCCTGACTTTTATCCCTTCTTCGGGTGCTATATACTGAATTAGTGTCTCCTTGCTTTTTATTTCCAAATACCTTTTTACCACCTCCAGCTGAGGTTGATTCTCCTACTTGAATCTTACCGATCTTGACGCCGTTCTCTATACGCTCTCCCAAGAGTATCATATCAGAAAAACTATCCGTCGTACAATTGAGAAGCCTGTCATAATACAAACCATAGAAAGTGCCCACAAAAAGATCCACCAACTCACGCTCTACCATGGGTGAGTGCACCCTAGCTGTAAGCTCGTGCCACCTCTGGGCGTACTCTTTAAAACTCTCGCCATTCTTCTAAGAAATATTTTGAAGTTGGACCCTGTTCGGCGCAAGGTCACTGTTATATTGGTAATGCTTTACAAAAGCTTCCGCCAACTCTTTCCAGCTACCAATCTGAGTGGGCTCTAACCCCATATACCATTCCAATGACGGTCCAGACAAGCTATCTTGGAAAAAATGCATCAGCATCTTTACGTCATCAGAATAGGCAGACATTCTCCGGTAATAGGACCGTACATGAACTCTTGGGCAAGTATCCCCCTTATACTTGTCGAAAGTAGGCGCTTTGAACTTGAGTGGCACCCTCAAGCCAGGAACCAACCCCATATTAGCCATGTCCAACCCCATGGAATTCTGATTGGCAAGACCTCTCACTTGCTCCTCCAACATCTTGAACCTTCGGTCATTGTCTGTGGGCATCTCAAGATCCCTGCCCGGCGGAGGGAAAGCATCTTCTTGACGATCCTTGCCCCAATGAGAATCCCCATTATTATACCCAGCATAAGCAGCATTAGGACCGAAGCCATTCTGATTGAACCTGGGGACCATACCCCACATTACCAAAGCCCTGATTGCCAGCACCTGGACCAAAACCAGCGTTGTAAGTGCCCATCCCAACACCGTTGTTGCTTGTGTTGCCAAAACCTGCGTTACCAAAGCCCTGATTGCCATAGCCTGATTGGCACCACCAAAACCAGCATTGCCAACACCAATACCTACACCAGTGTTCCCAGCACCAACACCAAAACCAGCATTTCCAGCTCCAACATGAAAACCAACATTTCCAGCTCCAACATTACCGTTGGTTTCCACACGCCCGTTACCATTACCATTCACATTCCCATTCCCAGCTCTATTACTGTTCTCAGTAGTATTAAGGACGACCACCGGTAAAGCATCACCCGTTCGGGGAGTCTCGCCATGAGGCGAATCAGTAGCAACCCCGCCATGTAGCATGCCGTTACCATCAACTCGTGCAATCAGAGGCTGCACTAGAGTCTGAAGCTGCCCTTGGCCCTTGGCCACAGTTTCCATCACCTGCATGAACTGCGCCATCCTGTCGTGCATCTCCTGCATCTCAGTTTGCATTTGATCCATAGCTTTTTTGCAGTTACTTCTTGTAGAGTAGCGATGAATTCGCTGATCGGCAATCCTGAAACCTGTATCGACAGAGGGTTAGGAGAACAGCTCAAGGTACCTGCTATGCAAATGATTTATGAAAATGCAACAGTGTGTCTGTGCTTTAGGGAGATTTCTCCCCCGATTCTAGTGCCAGAGTGCCAATACTGATAATAAGAAGTCTGGATCCAGTCATTGAAATAACATCTCATATATATATAAGGCCCAACAAGGCAGCATACAATGTTACTGAATACATGGGGAATCAATAGCATGACCTCGACCAGCAAGCCTGGTGATGGTCAGCCTACAACAAAAATCAGAAAAAACAAAGGGTTACAAAGATAGTCAAGTGCGACAACGGGCGCGAAACTCTTCTAGTAACTCCTTTGTTTTGGGATGATCAAGCCGAGTGAGTAACCCTTCGACAAGCAACTCCCTCTGTATAATAGTGCACTGGAGACCTTCAACAGAGTCTTCCCATGCGCCTTGGCCAAAACAGTCTTCTAACCTTCGCTTCTTAGACTCGAACATCTGCTTGCGATCTTTCAGGTTAGCGATAGCCTTGTTTAGCATGTCTTCAGTGGCATACCTACGAGCAATTTCCTCATCAAACTTCTTCTCGCTGGCCTTCACTTGAGCCTTCAATTTTGAGATCTGTTGTTTCAGTTTATCCTCCCGCTCTTTGTTGCTGGCTATAATGGCATTCCACTGCTGGTTGAATTTGGAGATTCTCCGGTATGCTTCATCTAGGTTCTGCTTCTTTGTGGCAAGCACATCATTGACAGATTTGAAGTCCAAACCCAAACGTTCACGGTCAGCTATCTGTTTAGTCAGGTCCGTGCCTAGCCGGTTCACCAACTCTGTCTGCTTTTTAAAGGAGTGGACAACTTCGTTTCTCTCGCTTCTAAGCTGTGCCAGCTCTTTCTCCAACTCTTCGTTGGCCTTTTTCAGATCCTCCTTCTTAGCTAACACCAGATTATACTGCTGAATAGACACAGTAGTAGGCTCTTCAGCCACTAGAGGGCACTCTTGCTTAGCAGGTGGAAAAGGCATCCCTATTGTCTCTGCTCTGGTTCGAATCCAAGTCACATAAGGAGCATAAGTCTGGCTATTGCTCTTACCCAACAATGATTTTCCTCGTTTTCTGACGTCATTCCAGGCATGCTGAAGCTTAGCTAACATGTCCCCCTCTAGAAGCCCTGTGAGGTACAGAGATTCCTGCACCTCTTCGTCTTTTGGCGGACCTCTCAAAGCGTACGCAAACTGTCTGACAAGTAGAGAGGGGTTGTAGTTGATGCACCCTTTTCTTCCAATCAAAGGCACATTCGGAAAACCACTGCAGCTAAAGATGATTTCGGTTCCCAGCATATCCCGATCAAACCAAACAATGCTCTCTGCTGATAAACCCATCAAGCGCTCAGACCACTCAGCTGTGACTACAGATGAAGCAAAGAGACCCTTCTTGGGCAGGTGACTATCAAACCATTTGTAGAGTAAGGGCACACAACACGATACATTCTTACCCCTTCTATTTTCGTTCTTGTAATGGACGGAATGATACACATCACCAATCAAGGTAGGAACTGGATTCCCTGATGCGAAGATATGGAAGGCGTCCAAATCTACAAAATCAGGCATGTTGGGAAACAAGATGATGCCATAGATGCAGAGGGAAAGAATGGCATTGAATACGATCCAACAACCGTCTTTGGCACACTGTTGGGCTTTCCCAACTAGAAACTGCAGAGAAAATCCAGGAACCCCATTCCAACTGGACAGAAGTAACTCAGAAGCATCCAGGTGAAGAGCAACAGCTAGCTTAGCCGGATTAGGCTTAGCATCCATGTGAACAAACGAGATCTGATTCTTAACCGGTACACCTAACAACTCAGCATACTCCTCTAATGTAGGTGCAAGAATGAAGTCCGGAAAAGTGAAGCATCTCATTGGAGGGTCATAGAACTGTAGCAAGGCATACAACCCATTCAACTCATATACCGAAGGTTTACGCACCAGACTGAGCAGCTTCCCATAAGATTTCCTGAATTCCCCTCTCACTGTATCATCTGCCAAGGCAATCAAACTGGACAGCAGAGCAACATCTGGGGTAGGGAGCTTGTAGGCCACATTCTTCTTCAAAGATCCCATGCTAGCACAACAGAAGGCAAGAATACCGGAACCGGGGGATAATATATGCACCTGCAACACAGACACACGTTAATGATATGCAAATGAGTATGCAAAATGCAAAATGCAATCATGCAATAGGGGATCAAGATTGTGCTATTGAGGAGACCGAGGCTCTGCTTCAACACAATCACAACACTGCTCTGATAACACAACCCTGAAGAGGACCAATAATTATGCACTGTCGAGAACAACCACATCTCTGATGATAATAACCCTCTGAACCCAACAATACTGATTCACTGTCAAGAAAACCAGGTAGTCTGAAGGTTAAGGTTTCCTGCAATAACCCGACCCCGCTCACAGGTATGGACCTAATCACAGACAAGGTATGGCATCCTATGCGTTTCCCAGCGTCGCAGGCTTTCAAGAAACGATGATATGATACCCAAAAGGTGTGGCATCATCATCTCTTGAAGCGGCCTCACTTAGCTGAGTCACAAATGATCGGTCCCCAGAGTCGACAATCCTCCAAACCAACAACCCCTCAAGCCCAAAGGACCGGAAAAGAAGTCAACCGGAAGAATCTCGTCTGAGCGTGGATTTCGTGTGACACTAGTACATGCAAAGCATGCACGCACCCACCACTTTCCACAACTAATGCTAGGTATACACTCAAGCCTGGGTCTGGCTTATCACTCATCAGAGCCCCCTCCCACAACAGCACAATAATGATATCATACTAAAAATAAAATGCGGAAAGTAAAGTGCGATAAATAAAACCCAACAGGTAAACACGCAAGCGCTAGGATTGACTCGCATAGGGAACCAGAGTCCCCAGCAGAGTCGCCAGCTGTCGCTACCGTGAAAATAAGGTGTCGGCAAAATAGAAGAGTCGCCACCTTTCGTTATTTATCCCACAGAAAGGGAAAGGAAACGATCGGAAAAACCTGACGAAAAGGTATAAGACAAGGTCATCGCAACCAATGTCTGGGTTCGGGAGTCGATTACGCAAGGGGAAGGTATTAACACCCCTCACGTCCATCGTACTCGATGGGATCCACGCTTGTTGTGTTTATCTGACGGGTTGATTTTATCTATCTACGCTAAAAGTCTGGTCTGAAAAGAAAAGAAAATGACTCGGCAGAACACAACAGTTCTATGCCTACGTATTCCCATATGGAATGAGAAATCAGAGTCAACGTAGTTCGCCTAACTACGGGTTACGGGGGGAAGGTTGCTCGCCGAGATATCTCATCTCGTGCCTACGTACTTTCACACAGCGTGAAAGATCAGAGCAAACGTAATTCGGGACAACAAGAGACACAAGTTTGTCTTTTTTATCCGAGTAGGGTTAACAGACGGTTCCAGCAGTTGGTGTATGCAGCTCGCTCGTCGGAGACTTAGGCGTTTACCGTTTGCGGTAGAACCGAGAGTTAACAAAACTCTCCTTATGAAAATGGTTTCCAAGGATTAAAGGTCCAAGAGGACAAAAAGAGTTTGATCTTTGTTTTCTGTCTTTTAAAGAAGAAGTGCTTTTTATGGATGTTTGCAACTGATATCGCACTAGAGACTATGACCTGAGAGTGAATGCGTCACATGTCACCCTTCTAAACATCCAGGCTGTTGAAAAGAAACTCTCCAACAACCCTTTCTCAAGTAGCTTAATGCTCGTAGAGTACGACATCAATTAACCTTTATTACTGTATCTTGATTTGTTTGAAGATGAGAAGAGAAAGGACGCACTAAAGGGGAACTGATCCAACCCTAAAGTTGTCATGCAAAGTTGATCCTATGATTGAGGTTAGGGGGGAGCTAACTAATTTTATCATGCATGGTTAGAACCCTAATGTCTGTCATAACTTCTCTTGAACAAGAGAAGTCAGAGTTCCTAGGGGAACATGGCAAAGGAAAGCAACAACAAAAGCAATAAACTGCAAGAAATAACTGTAAGTAAAATGCATGCAATGCAACAATACAAGCAGAAGGAGACAAACTCAACTTCTAGAGCAAGCAAGCAAACATAACACAAAGCACAGGCAAGGGAGACAAACTCAACCTTAAGCCAACAAGCAAAGCCAAATAGTAACAGACAAGTAGAGGGAGACAAACTAAACCTCTAATGTAGACAAGCAAAGGGAGCAAGCTCAACCTTTCAATGCACTTAGGCCTAAAATCAACTATATAAAAGCCTAGTCTAATGCAACACACCAAACAGACACACAAGTACAACAAAGCAATCAGAAAATACAGCAGACAAGCAGCTCAACAGAAAAGCAGTCTAACAGCAGTAAAACAATCCAACAGTCTGCAAGCAACTTCAAGTCTAAGCTATCTTCCAAGAGAAGGAAATGAAATCTCTATCTTCAAGCTTCAACAAGCTCCAATAAAAAAGAAGAGATTTAACATCAAGATTATTGCATGATGATGGGAAGCTTGATGGAAACCAAGGGAATCCATCATGACACTCAACCATGCATCTAAGATAGACATCCTTAAAGGTTCTACCTCTTGTGATATGCCACACATCCTTCCAAAGGAAGGATGAGGCTTCCACATAGGGACCTTGAATCATTGGATGAGGATGGAAAGCAATCAAGACAATCCATGTTTATTTGAAGAAAGAGAAATCAAAACTAAAGCTCTTCCTAAACCCTAATTGATTAAGCTACAAGAAAGGTACTAAAAGGAGGTCTAAACACCAAAACCAAACACCACAATCAAGAAAACAGAAGCCTCTATATGTCTAAAGCACTATCCAAAAGGAATGGAGAATTTATCTTATGCTATGGGCCACCATTGAGGTCATTCTAAAGGAGAAGTAATGTTAGAAGCATATTAAAACTAACCTAAGTTTTAAACCTATTTAAAATACCAAAACTACTTCTAAAATCCTATAAAATTTTCTAAGGGAACCTACATGTGTTAGGTATCTATAGTAGAAAGGACCAAGGGCTAAAACTAAGGGGAAAGCCACTAAAGAATTCCTAAATCACTAAGTTTCAAATGGGAACCCTAAAATGGAAGTTCATGGGAACCTAATCCAAAACAGAACCTAAAGTTATCTAAAAATTATGAAATAACTCCTAAGGGATCATGCATATCTACACTAACAGCCAGCCAAAAATCTCACTTAAATTCCATACCAATCAATCATACCAAAATCAGAAAGGAAATAGGCCAAAAATGCAATTTAAATGAAATATAAGAAATAGAAAAATGCCAATTAAATTGGAAATTGCATCAAAATAAAAGCAATTAAATATGAATTAAAAATGGAAAAAAGCAATTAAAATAAATCAAAATGAATTAAAGAAATATAAAAGCTGGGAAATAAACAGGATGGTTGGATCAATTGACTAAGTATTCACATCCAGGGCTCACAAGCGCGCCACCTAAGCTACCAAGTTAACTTTAATGAAACGCAACGTTTAGCTGCTTGGTCAAAGTCCAAGGCTCAGATTGAATCAGGAACGCACGATGTGAGTACAAAGTCTTCTCTCTAGACTCAATCCAATGGTCCTCCTTCATCTTCTTCATTTAAACTCTGATGGAGGGAAAACTCAGGCGTGATGGTCCGGTGGCCGCGCCACCGTCTTCTCCGGTGAGGTGCCAATTACAGGTCATCCAAACACAACAAAACCTATACAGTTCTCTTCCATTTTTCATGCTGATTCCAAATCTCATCTCCATTTTTATTAACTCCTCATGAATTTTAAAACACGAAACTAAACAGAAAATGCATCATGTTATGGATCATCACCAATTCTCCATTTCTTGCCACGGATCTACTCCTCACTCTTTAAGGATCATTCTAAACTCTCTAAATCAAGCTAACACCTCAAGATCAGAGAGATTCGCATCCAAACAGAAAGTTGATCATGGCTTAAATTATCTCTAAACTCCACAATTATGATCTATAATCCATCTAAGTTCCTTCCTAATGCCTAACCACAGTTCAATTCATGCTAAATCCTCATAAAACTAGAGTAATCGTGAGAGACAGAAACCTGAAATATAGTATGAAATTGAGGCAGTTATGGTGTGATTCTTGCTCCAATCTTGTGTAGATTTCTTCAATGATCAATGATAAAGCTATTAGAAACCTCAATTTGCTCTGAAAAGCTCTGGAAATGGAAACACGATTTTCAGTTTTGCTCTTGAAACTCTCACTGCAATCTCTGGCTCCAACTGCAAATGATCACCAACCATGATCCTAACCTCTTTCTGAACTTATATAGAGGTGAATGGAAGGTTCTAAAGGCCCATGGAAAGCCCAAACAGTGATATCCAAATTTTCACTTTTGCTTGAAAATTCAATCATGGTGTACACGAATCCGAGTCAATTCCTTCTCCAAGAAGCTTCTCATGTAATGTTTGTGGACTGTTGAGAGTGTATGGACAGGATTGAAAGCTTAATTCCATCCAGGGGCCAAGGTTGAATGTGTTACTTCCTCATGAAGTAACTGAAGGTGAGAAAAACACTTAGAAGGGGGGGGGGGGGGGGGGTTGAATAAGAGTTTTAAGAAATATGGCAATAAAAACAACTCAAGATTTTTATCCTAGTTCGTTGAACTCGACTACTCAAGTCCACCTTACCAAAGATGATTTGCCTTTCTCCACAAGGACTTAATCCACTATTAATCAACTGATTACAATAGTAAGCACTAAGAACAACTGTCTTAGTCTTCTCAAGAACTACTGACCACACCTTGGTCTTCTCAAGGAACTTCTTACAAATTAATGTAAACTAACAAGTGTTTAAATGCTTCTAATAAGTTGTATCACAACTGTGATATTTACACTTAAGATTAAGTACAAATAAAACTATACAGTTTTATGAAAGAACAAAAGTATATGAACTTTGAGAGATTTCACTTTGATGCTTCAAACGTGTGTATGAATATTTCTTTCTGAATGAACTAGCAACTTCTAAATGTTGTAGAAGTTCTCCTTTTATAGCTTTTTCAATATGCTTTGAGTAATGTGCAGCTGAGTATTATATTTGAAATATAAGACTTTTCATCACCAAAAGGTATGGGCAGAGACATGCTTTTTGCAGTAACAGTATGGTTGTAGAAGCTTTGGGATTTGCACCACGTCTCTTCATTGGACAAAAATAGTCGTTGGTTACTTTGGAAGTAGCACTACGTCCAATCAAGTTTACAGCTTCTTCAACAAGCTTCCTTCAGGATGAAGTCTTCATAATTTGCACTTCAGATTTTGGAACTAGCTTAAAAGGAATGGAATGCTTAAGATGATCAGAGCTAAATGTTTGAGATGATCAGAGCTTGATGGATGATCAGAACTTAATATATCAGAGTCTCAATCTTGATCAGAGTATGCAGCAGTAAGTGCTTTGAGCGTGAATATTAATTGATTAGAGTCTGATGATCAGAGCCTCTGTTCTTGCAGTGAAATGAACTTCAGAGTCTGATTTGATCAAAGCTTTCAACTCTTCATATAATTCTTTCAGATACGCTTCAGATCATTCTGCAGCTTCTGCTTCAGATTCTTCTGACAGCGCTTCAGAATCTTCTGATTGTCTTGCATCTGATGCTTCAGAGCCTTGCATATTTGCTTGCACTTATGTATTTTGCTTCTTTAAGAGTATTCAATTTAATACTTGAAACAATAATACTTGAACAAATTTTAGAGTATATATTTTCTTAATACAAAATTCCATAAGAGTTATCATCAAAACATAGAGATATAAGAAACACCAATCCGTGTTCTAACAATCTCCCCCTTTTTTATGATGACAAAACATAGGAAATTTTGTTCAATACAGAGAATAAAATATATGACTCCCCCTGAGATTAAGAATCTCCCCCTGAAATAAATACTCTAATAGAAGAGAACACTTCCCTTTTTGCTTGAGTATATTTCAGAACCTGGTAGGAATCCTTGTTAAAAATAAAGAATTAGAGCTTGGATGCTTTCCAGAATCAGAGCCTGATGAATTCTTTCAAATAGAGAGTCTGGTTTTTCTTCCAAAATCAGAGTCAAAATTGCTTCAAGGATCAGAGCCTGGTTGGGTAATTCTCAGGGTAACTTTAAATAATTTTTGTCAGATGAAACAATAAGATCTGAAAGTCTTAAAATTCAATGTTAGTTAATACTATGTCTGAATTTCATTTTAGTATTGCTTATGGATTGAACAATCAGATTCTTTTTCTCCCCCTTTTTGTCATAATCAAAAAGATTTTAAAAGACAGAAAAGATAACAGAAGAAAATAGAACACAACACATAAATGAAAAACAAAATATCCAAATTCATTCAGATCCAAACAGAACAAAAGATAAGATGTTCATACAAAAGACAAAACAACAGAAAACAGAAAATAAACAACAGAAAACAGAAAAACAGGTGCAAACAAGAATGCAAAAACATGGAAAAGAAAACTAGGGCTGGCGAGATGAAATCAGGGTCAGAAGATCAATAATCTTTGCAGTAGACTCTTCTTGCTTGGCCATCCAAGTTTTGATCTCTTCAGTAGTTTGTTCCTGTTTTATCATCCATGATCTGATTTACTTAACTTCTTGGACAACATCTGGAGTCTCAGTCTTCATCTCAGATGCAGAGGGTGCAAAAGCAGATACAATTGCCATAGGATGATCAATCTCCATATCAGATGCAGGAGTATCTTCTATCATTGCAGCAGTATCTTCAGTAGGAGCATCTTCCAGAAGTAGCACTGGTGTTGTGAGAATGCTCAGCAGAGTCTGTCTGACCATTTCAGCAAACTTTGCCTTTGTATCATCAACACAGATTGTTCTGAGATCAGAGGCAGCAGTGTTGAACTTTGAGATGAATATGTTCCAAGAAGCTTCAGATTCAGCAGGATCCATACTAGACAAACATGCTTTTTCTACAGAAGCAATCCCCATACGCATTTTCTTCTTGAAATTTTTAAACAAAGTAGAAACATCTGATCTGGGTTTGGGGTTCAGAAAGTCTTCTAGGGTGACTTTGTGTGAAGGTTCAGGGCTGGTTTGGGTTTGTTCAGGAGGTGTTTGATCAGATGGTGGTTGTTCAGATGATGGTTGTTCAGATGGCTGTGGTATGGTGAGATGAGGAGTAGTGGTGTCAACATCAGATGGTGTTGATGTAACAACATCAGATGAAGATGGTAGAAAGTCTGTGAAGATAAATTTGGAACGAAGAGTCTGGTGATGAAGATGTTGTTCAGAAGCAGGTAGGTCAGATGGTAGTGGTTTGTAAGGATCAGGAATTTGTAAACAAGTTGGTGAGGGAACTTCAGAATCATCAGAATCAGATGATTCAGTTGAATGACATAAAGTGGAAGATAAGACATACATGGTTGCAATGGGTTGCACATCCAGAATGTCTTCAGATGTTTGTGGGATAGAGGGTTCAGGATTTGGGATGGTTGGTTCTTCTGGTGGTTGAGTAGAAGAGGGTGGTTCAGATTGTTTTTGTTATTGTGGTTCAGATTCTGTTTGTTGAGAGGGTTGTTGTTCAGATGATTTTTGTTGAGGGGGTTCAGATGATTTAGGAACAGAAGATGGTTGAGAATGTGTATGAGGAGATGAAATTGGTTTAGATGAATGATGTACAGATGGTTGTGGAGGAGATGGAGGAGGTGAAGGTGAGGGTGAAGGGACAAATGGTTTTGGATCAGATGTTAATACCTGTTGAATTGTTTCTCTTATTTCCTCCAAGCTAGCTTCTGGAGGATTTTCCTTCTGCTTCTTGTCCTTCTCAGGCTCGTCAGTAGCATCAGAGGCTTTCCTCTTAGGCTGTGCAACAGATCCTTCCTCAACTTTCCTCTTCTTGCGCCTTTCTCTCAGAAGATTTGGCAAGACTTCTCCTTCCTTCTGTATAATGTTAGCAGGCAGAGGAATACCATTCTTCAAACAATCAGCAATGAATGTCAGAATGATGTTCCTAGGTTCATCAGCACTGAACATAGGAAAATATGCTAAAGGAATCCTTCTTCTGCTGACTTCTTTAGAGTCAAACTTCTTAGGTTTGCCAGCAAGCTCTGACATGACCTTCATCCTTTTCAGAGTATTCCCATTGATGACAAATCCTACAATGTAAGACAGATCATCTGTCACCCCAGCATCAGTCAGATGCTTTACAAGACCATTCTCTGTTAGAATGTCTGATATCAGCCTTCCCATAGGGATCCAATTTCTGATCTTTCCAGCCTTAACTCTAACTTCTTCTCTTATTTCCTTTATGTGGTTTAGAAGATGACTGAACAGAAGATAAGGCAGATCCACCTTCTTGCCTTTACTCATACAGAGCATGAAGTACAGTTGTTCTGAGTTGACATAATCTAGAGAGTTTGAAGATTTTCTATGAAAAATGGAGCTCATGAAAATCTTAGCCCAGATTCTGTAAACAGGCTTCAAATCTCTGACTTTGTTGGATGGTTCCCCAGAAACACAAACTTCTTGAAAAATATCAGCCAAGTCCACACGAGCAGTTGCCATACTTGTGATTCCATTAGTTTCTTTGTACTCAATCAGCTGTCTGATTAACTTCTCAGTAATAACAATCTCCTTTCCAAGAACTGAAGAATGAATGAACTTAGGGCAAAACATGGGCGAGTATCTAGAACTCCTTCACCAATGTTGTATAAACAGGACCCATTAACATGTCAAAGTACTTTTCCCAGTTTTGATTTTTAATGGTTGGGTTGAGATCAAAACCATTTTCTTCAATGGAAGCAAAATCCATAAAGTTCTCACACAGAACCTCAAGATCCTTGATTGGAGTGAGAAGAGTTCTCACTGTTTCCTTGTACACAACAGCAGTTGGAGATGAAGCAGCAGCATTTGGAGATGATGCAGCAGCAGTAGAGGTTTGCATCTAAGCAGATGTTGAAGATGATGATGCCATTGATGTTCTTGAGATACGTCTGGGTTTACGAGAGGTTTTTGGTTTTGAAATGAGATGAAAGCAATAAAGAAGACAGAAATGCATATGAGAAATGTGATAGATGGTGTAAAGTGTGAATTGTGAAGTGGTGTGAGAATATATAGAACAATTTAGGGCAAGCAAGGGACACACAAAATCTCACGCGTACACTTAAGAAATTAATGAAGTGAAACATATCATATCAAGCAATTAATGCAAAGAATAAAATCATTTCAAGCATTTAAGATTCTGATAGAAGGGGGGAAAATCAAGAGATTTTGGATTTTCAAAGCAATACCTCAAATGTCAATTCAGTATGGTGCACTCTACCTTTCCAGATTCTGAGATACACGTGTTTGCTTGCATGTGCCTCTGAAACTTCTTGAGAAATGAAACGTTAGGCAACGTTCAGATCCTCTGAGCCTTGTTAGTTCAGATTTACACACTAAGAAATAAACACAGAATTGAAATGGAGAAATACTTCAGAGTTTAGACATTTATCATCTGAGTAAAAATTTCATCTGATGAATATTTTATTCTAGACAGAAGTCCATACTTATATTTTTCAGAATGAATTTAAATCTATCTTCAGTAAGGGGTTTTGTAAAGATATCAGCCCACTGATGATCTGTATCCACAAAGTTTAAATTAATAATTCCCTTCTAAACATAGTCTCTGATAAAATGATGTTTAATCTCTATATGCTTAGCTTTAGAGTGTAAAATAGGATTTTTAGATAAGCATATAGCAGAAGTATTATCACAGAAGATAGAAATGTTACTCTCAAAAATATGATAATCTTCCAGCTGACTTTTCATCCAGAGCATCTGGGTACTACAACTAGCAGCAGCAATATATTCTGCCTCTGTTGTTGAAAGTGCAATTGTGGGTTGCTTCTTGCTGAACCATGAGATCAGATGACTTCCAAGAAACTGACAGCTTCCAGAAGTACTTTTACGTTCTACTTTGTCTCCAGCATAGTCAGCATCACAAAATCCAACTAATTTATAATCATCAGATCTTCTGTAACACAGACCCACGTTAGTAGTACCTTTCAGATACCTTAGAATCCTCTTAACAGCTGGTAAGTGAGATTCTCTAGGATCTGATTGGAATCTAGCACACAGACAAACACTGAATAAAATATTAGGTCTTGAAGCAGTCAAATATAAGAGAGATCCAATCATACCTCTGTAAAGTTTTTGATCAACTTTCTTGCTTACCTCTTCCTTACCAAGTGTGCTTGTAGGATGCATTGGAGTCTTTGCCAATTTGCTTTCATTCAGATTGAACTTCTTCAGAAGCTCTTTGACATACTTAGTCTGGTGAATATATGTACATTATGGAGTCTGATTTACTTGGATTCCCAAAAAGAATCTAAGTTCCCCCATCATGCTCATTTCAAATTCAGCCTGCATAGACAAAGCAAACTCCTTTCCCAGCATAATATTGGTAGATCCAAAAATAATATTATCCACATAAATTTGACAAATTAGTAAATCTTTCTTAAATGTTTTACAGAAAAGAGTTGTGTCCACTTTGCCTCTGATAAAATTCTTTTCCAAAAGAAAATTACTTAATCTTTCATACCAAGCTCTGGGAGCTTGTTTCAAACCATAAAGAGATTTTTTGAGTTTGAAAACATGATCTGGAAATTTATCACTTTCAAAACCAGGAGGTTGATGGACATAAACTTCTTCTTCTATAATACCATTTAAGAAGGCACTCTTAACATCCATCTGATATAGAGTGATGTTATGTTGTGCAGCAAATGAAATAAGAAGGCGTATAGATTCTAACCTTGCTACTGGAGCATAAGTCTCAGTGTAATAAATTCCTTCTTGTTGACTGTAACATTGAGCTACTAACCTTGCTTTGTTCCTAACAACTTCTACTTGCTCATTTAGTTTATTTCTGAAAACCCACTTTGTTCCAATAATGTTGAAACCTTTTGGTCTAGGAACCAGATCCCAAACATCATTTCTTGTAAATTGATTCAGCTCATCTTGCATTGCAAGTATCCAATCATTATCACTCAGAGCCTCATCCACAGATGTTGGTTCAATAATAGTCACCAACCCAACAAGTGATGTTCCAGATGATCTGATAAATGACCTTATTCTTATAGGGTCATCTTTCTTTCCAATAATCATTTTTTCTAGGTGAGAAGCTTTGATTCTGGATGATCCTTTAACTGTTGGTTCTTCAGAAATATTCATGTTATTCATCTGAGCAGCCAATGGAGTTGCATCTGGCGTAGCTTCTTCTTGAGCTTTTTCTACCTCTTGTTTCTCAGATTCTGTGAGAATAACTTCTCCATCTGCAGAGTTTTCAAGCTGCTTTGGCTTTTGATTGCCAAACTTATCATCAAATCTAACATGTATAGATTCCTCCACAATCTGTGTCTCAGTATTGTATACTCTGTAGCCTTTAGAGCGTTCAGAATATCCAAGCCTGAAACACTTTTGTGCTTTAGAATCAAACTTGTTAAGATTCTCTTTAGGTTCAACATAAAACATATACATCCAAAAGGATGGAAATAAGAAATGTTTGGCTTTCTATTCCTCCACAATTCATAAGGAGTCTTTTCCAGAAGATGTCTAATAGAAACTCTGTTCTGAATGTAACATGATGTGTTAATTGCTTCTACCCAAAAATGTTTTGCCATGTTAGTCTCATTGATCATGGTTCTGGCCATCTCTTGTAATATTCTATTTTTCCTCTCTACAACTCCATTCTGTTGTGGAGTTCTAGGACAGGAGAAATCATGAGCAATGCCATTTTCGTTAAAATATTTTTCAAAATGTTTGTTTTCAAATTCACCACCATGATCACTTCTGACTTTAACAATTTTGAAATCTTTTTCAGTTTGGACTTGTTTGCAGAAGTCAAAGAACACATAATGTGACTCATCCTTGTGCTTTAGGAATTTTACCCATGTCCATCTGCTGTAGTCATCAACAATGACTAATCCATACTTCTTGCCTCTGATGGATGCAGTTTTCACTGGTCCAAACAAATCAATGTGAAGTAACTCTAATGGTTTTGAAGTTGAAACAACATTTTTGGATTTGAAAGATGATTTTGAAAATTTTCCTTTCTGACATGCTTCACAAAGAGCATCTGAGTTGAACTTCAAATTAGGAAGTCCTCTGACCAGATTAAGTTTATTAATCTGAGATATACGTCTCATATTAATATGACCCAATCTTCTGTGCCAGACCCATTGCTCATCATTAACAAACATAAGGCATTTAACATTCTGAACCTTAAGTTCTGAAAGACTAATTTTATAAATGTTTTTTTTCCTTTTACCATTAAAGAGGATTGAGCCATCCTTTTTACTGACAGCTTTTCAACACTTTTTATTAAAGATTATGTCATAACCATTGTCACTTAATTGACTTATGGACAATAAATTATGAGCTAATCCTTCAACAAGCAAGACATTAGTTATGGAAGGAAGTTTACCATTGCCAATGGTTCCAGAGCCAATTATCTTGCCCTTCTGATTTCCTCCAAACTTGACGTCTCCTCCAGATCTAAGCTCTAGACTTTGGAACATAGACCTTTTTCCCGTCATATGTCGTGAGCATCCAGAGTCCAGGTACCATGACTGGAGTCTTGACTTTGCTGCTAAGGATGTCTGCAGCATAGATTATCTTATCCTTAGGTACCCAGACTTTCTTGGGTCCTTTTTGGTTAGTTGCCTTAAAGCTTTTTCTGAACTTCTGTCTTTCAACATAAGACTTGTTCTGATTAGTTTTAGATTTATTAAACACAGGTTTGTTCTGATTAGAACTTGTGTGTTTAATATCTTTTAAGTGACCAAATGTAAACTGAGAATATAAAGGAGGATGCTTGATATCCAGTTTATCTACAGATTTTGGATTTGAATCCTCATAAGAAAAAGATTTATATCCAACACCTTTTCTATAGTTTCTGCTAATACCATAGATCATTGAATCCATCTTGCTTCTATCTAGGCTTTTAGTTAGAAACTTCCTGAAGCTATAGTCATACTCTTGTAAAATATTTTTAGAGCATGGTTCAGATTTTGGATCAGAGTTTAGTTGAGCAGATTCTAAATTATTTTTCAGTTGAAGATTTTCAGCTTTTAGCTCAGCTATTTCTGATTCAAACTTGTTACTCTCAAATTAAATATGCTTTAGAAGCTTTTTGTATTTGAGTTTAACTTTTCTATAGTTTTCAAGAATATCAGATAAACTTTCAACAAGTTCTTGTCTAGAAAGTTCAGCAAATACCTCCTCAGAATCAGATTCTAATTCTGATCCAGATGATTCAACACTGTCTTCTATGTCAACCATGAATGCTACATTAGCACATTCTTCTTCTGACTCTGATGACGAATCAGATGCATCTGAGTCATCCCAGGTAGCCATCAGAACTTTCTTTTTGTGATCTGACTTTCTCTTTGGCTTCTCCTTCTGAATCTTTGGGCATTCACTCTTATAGTGCCCAGGTTCTTTGCATTCATAGCAAACAACCTCTCTTTTTCCAGATCGTCTGTGTCCAGAGGATTCTCCAGATCTTCTGTATCCAGAGGGTTCTCCAGATCTTCTGTGTCCAGAAGATTCTCTGTGTTGATCTGGTTTCCTGAAGTTCTTGAACTTCCTTTGCTTATTCTTCCAGAGTTTGTTGATTCTTCTGGACAACAAGGATATTTCTTCTTCATCTTCAGAAGAGGACTCTTCAGAGCTTTCTTCAATTACCTGCAATGCTTTAACAGATTTATTAGATTTTAAAGCAATTGACTTACCTTTCTTTAAAGGCTCATCTTTCTCTAGTTCAATCTCATGACTCCTTAGAGAACTGATTAGTTCCTCCAGCGTAATCTTGTTCAGATCCTCTGCCAGCTTCAGAGCAGTAACCACAGGTCTCCATCTGATTGGCAAGCTTCTGATTATTTTCTTGACATGATCTGATGTAGAGTAACCCTTGTCCAGAACCTTTAGGCCAGCAGTGAGAATCTGGAATTTGGAAAACATGGCTTCAATAGATTCAGATTCTTCCATTTTGAAAGCTTCATACTTCTGGATCAGCGCCAGAGCCTTGGTTTCTTTAACGTGAGAGTTCCCTTCATGAGTCATCTTTAGGGATTCAAATATATCAAAGGCAGTTTCTCTGTTGGTTATTTTCTCATACTCAGTATGAGATATAACATTTAGCAAAATAGTTCTAGCCTTGTGGTGATTTCTGAATTCCTTCTTTTGCGCCTCAGTCATTGATTTTCTGTTAATTTTCTTGCCATTCCTATCAGTGGGATAAACATATCCATCAATAACTAAGTCCCAAAGATCAGCATCAAATCCTAGAAAGAAACTTTCTAGTCTATCTTTCCAATAGTCAAATTTCTCTCCATCAAACATGGGAGGTTTTGTGCTGACTCTTTCTTCATATTTGTTGTTGCTGGATGTTGAAGTTTCAGCAGCCATAATGTATATCAACTAAGAATATCAAGAGTTTTTCCCACTGGATCTTTTCTGGTCACGGTTAAGTGATAGCACAAACAGAATCGGAGCTCTGATACCAACTGAAGGTGAGAAAAACACTTAGAAGGGGGTTGAATAAGAGTTTTAAGAAATATGGCAATAAAAACAACTCAAGATTTTTATCCTGGTTCATTGAACTCAACTACTCCAGTCCACCTTATGAAAGATGATTTGCCTTTCTCCACAAGGACTTAATCCACTATTAATCAACTGATTACAATAGTAAGCACTAAGAACAACTGTCTTAGTCTTCTCAAGAACTACTGACCACACCATGGTCTTCTCAAGGAACTTCTTACAAATTAATGTAAACTAACATGTGTTTAAATGCTTCTAATAAGCTGTATCACAACTGTGATATTTACACTTAAGATTAAGTACAAATAAAACTATACAGTTTTATGAAAGAACAAAAGTATATGAACTTTGAGAGATTTCACTTTGATGCTTCAAACGTGTGTATGAATATTTTTTCTGAATGAACTAGCAACTTTTAAATGTTGTATAAGTTCTCCTTTTATAGCTTTTTCAATATGCTTTGAGTAATGTGCAGCTGAGTATTATATTTGAAATATAAGACTTTTCATCACCAAAAGGTATGGGCAGAGACATGCTTTTTGCAGTAACAGTATGGTTGTAAAAGCTTTGGGATTTACACCACGTCTCTTCATTGGACAAAAATAGCCGTTGGTTACTTTGGAAGTAGCACCACGTCCAATCATGTTTACAGCTTCTTCAACAAGCTTCCTTCAGGATGAAGTCTTCATAATCTGCACTTCTGATTTTGGAACTAGCTTAAAAGGAATGGAATGCTTAAGATTATCAGAGCTAAATGTTTGAGATGATCAGAGCTTGATGGATGATCAGAACTTAATATATCAGAGTCTCAATCTTGATCAGAGTCTTCATCAGAGTATGCAGCAGTAAGTACTTTGAGCGTGAATATTAATTGATTAGAGTCTGATGATCAGAGCCTCTATTCTTGCAGTGAAATGAACTTCAGAGTCTGATTTGATCAAAGCTTTCAACTCTTCATATAATTCTTTCAGATACGCTTCAGATCATTCTGCAACTTTTGCTTCATATTCTTCTGGCAGCGCTTTAGAATCTTCTGATTGTCTTGCATCTGATGCTTCAGAGCCTTGCATAGTTGCTTGTACTTATGTATTTTGCTTCTTTAAGAGTATTCAATTTAATACCTGAAACAATAATACTTGAACAAATTTTAGAGTATATATTTTCTTAATACAAAATTCCATAAGAGTTATCATCAAAACATAGAGATATAAGAAACACCAATCTGTGTTCTAACAGTAACAAGTTGAAACACCATGAAATAAACCTCAAATTGAAATTCCATTAACGCCAAAGTGTTCCAAATGATTTTTCTGATCAAAATGAGTACTCATTTGCATTTGTTTGAGCTCTTATGATTAAATTTGAATTTTTCCATTTAAAGGCCTTTTAATTCCCCTTTTGTCAAATATCTTCAAACCAAGTCTTACCCTAAGCTAAATCAAAGCCTCATGGATACATGGTTGAAGTTAAAATCCCATTTTGAGCAAGTTTTGTGTTGGACAAAACTTTATTTGAGATGTGCAAGATAGAGAAAATGACCTATAATGCCAAATGACCTATAATCTTACTTTCCTAAAATACCCCTGACTTGTAAACCTCATAACTTGAGTTCTACAAATCAGATGGAAGACTTACAGTACAATTTGGAAAGCGAAGATCAAGACCTACAACTTTCATGTTGGCCAAAAGTGTAGTAGAAACATCATTCTAGGTCAAAAGTTCCATGGAAGTTGGTTGACTTTTGCAGACAAATTTCACATTGATCTGATGACTTGTAACTTGTCTGGATCATAACTTGAGTTCTATAAATCCAATCAAGGACTTCTAGTACTCAAATTAAAGCTAAGAACATTCTCTACAAGTTCCATGTTGGCCAAAAGTTGAGATGAAACGTGTATCTTGAGATAAGTGGTCTTGAAGTCAGGCACTAAATAAGGGATTTTACCCTGAGAACCCTAGTTTAGCAACTCCTCACACTCTGAACTTTTCTTGAATTAATCTTGAAATATCACTTCATGTATCTCAACACAACTTTCCATGATCACAAAGACTTAGAAATAGGTTTTGATCCTCTTCAATTGCACAGTTGACTCAAGGTTGACCAGGCAAAAACCCTAATTGCAACACCTTTAACTGTGGCTCTTCACACTTGGCATAATAACTTGACTGAGCTCCACCATGACCCTCAAGGCACTATATTAGCTTTATCCATATATCCTATCCATGATCAAGGATTCACAACCCACTGATGGTCTTCAATTGGCTCCCTAGTTAGGAGATGAACCACATACAAGCATCCAAACTTCTCAAGAACACAACCCTCTTCCTGATGACTTTGGTGACCTCTCAAGCTTGAATAAGACCTCTAGATATGCTCCTCTTGATATAAACCACACTTGATCCCCTGCTAAATGAATAATGCTATTCTATGCAAATGCTAGACCAGGGATATGCTAATGCAATGAAACATAAACCAAGTAAGAAAAAGGTTAGGCAAATTTTGGGGTGCAACAAGGACCTTCAAGATTGGACTCAATGTGATAGAGCACAAATGTCTAGCAATTGCAGCCAGCAGAGATGAGTGGTTATGGCATTTTCGACTAGGTCTTCTCAACTTTAATGACATCAGAGAACTGAAGAGAAGAAATATGGTTTCAGGATTACCACAAATTGACATTCCAAGTGAAGTCTGTGAGGAGTGTGTTCAGTCGAAACAACACAAGAATAGCTTCAGCAAGGATGCAGGAAAGAAGTCGAAGGCAATACTTGAAGTCATATACTCTGATGTATGTGGTCCAATCCATGTGGATTTGATTGGTGGCAATAGATACTTTGTTACGTTTATAGATGATTACAGTAGAAAGTTGTGGACTTACCTCATCAAGAAGAAAAGTGATGTGATTGAGGTATTTTCCAGATTCAAGTCCATGGTCGAAAGACAGAATGGTCGAAAGCTGAAAATTCTGAGGACTGATGGTGGTGGAGAGTATGTATCAAAAGAGTTCGATACACTATGTGTAAAAGAAGGCATTGTGCATGAGGTGGTGCCACCTTACACTCCACAGCAAAATGGGATTGCAGAATGCAAGAACAGAACCATCATGAATATGGTGAGAAGTATGTTGAATGGAAAGCATCTACCTAAAGAATTATGGGGAGAAGCAGTTTCGACAATAACATATATATTGAACAGATGTCCGACGAAGAAGCTTGAAGGAATCACACCAGAAGAATGTTGGTCTGGTGTCAAGCCTAGTCTCAGTCACTTGAAGGTGTTTGGATCTATAACACATAGACATGTGCCAGATCAGTTGAGAAGGAAGCTTGATGATAAGTCGAATCAGATGATCTTGATAGGGTATCATTCGACAGGAGGGTACAAGCTATTCGACCCGGTGAATAAGCAGGTAGTGATCAATAGGGACGTGATCATAGATGAGCTTAAAGAATGGGATTGGACTGAGAATGCCAAGAAGGATTCAGTGAGAATCTCTTGTGAAGAACCAGCCACTGAGGTCAAAATAGAAGTTCGACAGGAACCAGTTGCAGATGAAGCAGGTTCAAGCAGACCACGATGAACAAGACACATGCCTACAAGGTTGCAAGAATGTGTAATTACATCAGATGATGTAGTCGATGAAGAAGGTGAGCTGGTACATTTTGCTTTCTACGCAGATGTCGAACCAGTCAATGCAGCTGAGGCATTGAAAGATTCGAAGTGGAAGAAAGCAATGATTGAAGAGTTGGAGTCCATCGAAGTCAATGATACCTGGTCACTTGTTGAATTGCCGCAAGGCAAGGAGATAATTGATGTGAAATGGGTTTACAAGTTAAAGGTAAATCCTAAAGGAGAAGTAACTCGACACAAGGCAAGACTTGTGGCGAAAGGATTTCTTCAGAAGGAAGGGATCAACTTCGATGAAGTATTCGCACCTGTTGCTAGAATTGAAACAATCAGGTTGGTTGTTGGTCTAGAAAATATGAACAACTGGAACACATGTCAGATGGACGTGAAATATGCATTCCTTAATGGCCCCTTAGACGAAGAAGTTTATGTTGCACAACCAGCTAGGTTTGTGAAACAAGGAGAAGAAAGAAAGGTGTACAGGCTTTATAAAGCCCTGTATGGACTTAAGCAAGCTCCAAGAGCTTGGAATAAGAAAATCGACAACTTCTTAAGTGAGAAGGAATTTGTGAAGTGTACAACTGAGCATGGAGCAATTACCATGAGGATAGAAAGCATGTCAGCTATCAACTTGGCGAAGAATACAATAGCTCATGGTCGAAGCAAGCACATCGAAATGAGGTTCCATTATCTTTGAGAGCAGGTAGCAGAAGGGAAGATGAAGTTGGAACACTGCAGAACTGAGAATCAGATTGCAGATATCATGACGAAGGAAGTGCAGGTCGAAGCCTTCAGAAGACTAAGAGCCATGATGAATGTAGATAGTTTAGACACAATGAATTAGGTGGTGTGTTAAATATAATTCATAGTGTAAACATATTTGATTTGATATGATTTAGATTAGATTTGATTTTGAATATTTTGGGCCTTTTATGTTTTGGGCTTTTGTAAACCTAAAACTATAAATAGGGTTCCTTGCTTTGTATTCTACAACATAGAATAGATTTCACAGTTGCAGTGTTTAGCAAGTGAAAGTTCTATAAGCAATAAGAAATTCCACAGTTGTGGGTAACACATTCTCTCCAAACATTTCTTCTCTCATTCTTCTCTTTCTTGTTTGTTCTTTTTTCTTTTGTTGTTCTTGATAATTACTTGTTATTACCATTACTATCATATTATGGGTTTGTTCATCAATCTTGAGATCAAGATTGAAGGGAATTCTTCATAGGGTGTGAGGTGAATTTCCAACAATTTTTACAGATAAATCCATAGGAAGTTTTATAGATAAGTTTGCAGATAAATCCACAAAACATTCAAAACTGTCGGATAAACCAACAACTAATATGTTTTTGGAAAAAAAAGTTAATCTAAATTAATATTTTTTCTCCCGAAAGTATACAAAATACATTAGATATATGGTTACAACTTACTAGGAATCTAGATTTTTCTTGATGGTTTAACTTATTGTTTTCTTTGACCTCTTTTTACCTTTAAAGTGGTAAAACATAAATTTATCAGGAGATACAACTCCAAAATGATCTCAAAAAATATGCAAGAAGGTGATCTCGTGATCAAGCAAGTTATCATACAACCTCACCTAAGGAAACTACAACCTTATAGAAATATTTGTCAGGAAGTACAATTCTAATGTGGTCCCAAAGAAAATGCAATAAAAACAATCTTGTGCTCAAACAAGTTATCATACAACCTCACATAAGGAAACCACAACCTTATCGGGAATGTCCATACTGCATATGTCAAAAAGATATCTTATGGAGCTTGCTTACTTGAAGAGTTTGAGGGAAGACTCATCTCTAGGACATGAAACTCAGTTAACCTGTGATATCATAACTACAAATGATACATTTTATGCATGATAAAACTTTCACCTAATCCTACAAAAAACTGAGGTCACAACTCAAGGCGCACAATGTCTTATATTATTTTTTAATAAATACCATATGTATTCTCTTGGTTATAAAATAAAATCGAGGGGTGGTAAAATATTTCAAGACACGCTTCGATTATATTTAGTAACCAAGGGATTAAATTATTATATTTTATTATAAAAGTACTCGTTAGTCAGATTTTATCCTAAACCTAACCTATATGCGCCGCTCCATAGTTTTACGCATCATTCTTTGGGATGGATTGCAAGACAGAAAAAATCTCCAATGTTCTTCAATCTTGAACAAAATATGTTTTTCTTCCCTTGCAGTCTATCTCACATACTGATGTTGATGTTGTTGTTGTATTTATGTAATAACCTTTCTATGATGTCAATCAAAGAAAACATTGAGAAATTTATTACTTTTTTCAGTTGATAACATTGAGAAATTTATTACTAAACACAATCATCTATTTCTCTTTCATGTGAAAGCATTTTCTATGAAAACATTTGCTCAAGATAATGAAATCTCTCTGGGATGGATTGCATGTACAGAAAAAATTTCTCTTAGTTGGAACAAATAACTTCTCAAAAATCTTAAAACAATGTAAATATGAAAAAATTCTATTGTTTGGAAAAAATAACTCCTCTTGGTTGTTCTCCAAGAATCCATAAACTTTTGATTTGTTTAAGTAATTTATTTTAATATTTTGTGTAAACAATGTAAATATTAAAAAAAAAAAGTCTTTCTCCATCGGTGTTTAAGAGGAATCTAGAGGTATCTGACTTGGGATGAAACATATTTTATTGATTTTTCTATTTAAAAAGAAACACATTTTACCTCGGTTTTGAGTGATAACTGAGGTAAAACATAAGTGTATTTATTCAGTTTATTCATCCTCCTTAAATAAATCTTCATCGTCCATTTAATGAATATCAACGCTCAAGACACTGTCATTAATGATCCTCGTGAAAGCTAAAATCCTCATTATAAAAGCATTATGAATATTTAACTTTGATAGAAGTGAACCCACAAGAAACTCAAACGTTGTTGTGAAACTCTCTATGTTTAATTAGAGCGTCATGAGATTTCATAAAGTAACATTATCAATGTGATAGATTGCAACAACAGAAAAAAGTAGGTTTATTTAATATGTGATTTGTGAGATTGTATTTATTTTGCTGAAGATTTATGTGATGGATTGCAAGAGTAGAAAATTATCATGAGTTCAAAGTTTGTGTTCTTAAATAACCATATAATTGAATATTTATTTTATTTATCTAACTCTTTTCTATATTATAAATAGATGAATGCAAAAACAATAGAAAATATATTGCATTCAATATTTGATCTTCCTCAAGATCAATGAAACGAGGATCCCCAACATTTGATCTTCTCCAAAATATCCAGCATATGTTCTTCATCGAAAGCGATGACGATGGAGAATAACATTTTTACTTTAATATTCTGTGTAAACAATGTAATATCCTATGTAAAAAATGTAGTTTTTAAACAAATTAATTTATTAATATTCTGTGGAAAAAATGTAATGAGTTTTATTAAAAAAACAAACAAACTAGCTAACCCCTTGGTTTTTAAATAAACCGAGAAGTATGAGGCGCTGTTTTTGTAAATAATTAAAATGAAGATGCTAAGGTTCAAACCCATGATCATATAACTTTACCCTTCGATTATTCATTAATCAAGGTGTTAAGTGACATATTTTCATGTCACCCTTTGTTACGTCCCCTCAGTAGCCGAGGTTACACCTCTTTCATGTGCGACGTTATAAGCATTATTTGTAGTAGGGTATTATTATAGTGAGTCATTTTTCATTTCTATTCATTAAAGTAAGAGAAATTTTGTATGCCATGTATAATCTCTCTTGAAATTTTTTTATTATCATTTTTCCACAAAGTGGTAAACCTTTAAAAGGGTTTCCATAGTTATAATTGATGAATGATTGAATAATGAATCTTCTCTGAAGAGTCCTTCTCGCCCAAGAGGAATTATAAATGCTAGATCTTCTTAAAAGAGTCCTTGTCTCCCAAGAGAAAATATAAATGTTGGATCTTCTTTGAGATTCCTTCTCGGCCAAGAGGTAATATAAATGTTAGATCTGCTTTGAACTTTCCTTTTCGCCCAAAAGGCGATATCAATGTTGGATCTTCTCTTAAGATTCCTTCTTACAAAAGAGGAAATATAATGTTGGATCTTCTCTAAAGAGTCCTTGTTGCCTAAGAGGCAATACCAATATTGGATTTTCTGTGAAGAGTCCTTGCCGCCCAAGAGGCAATATCAACGAAAGATCTTCTCTGACGAGTCCTTATCGCCTAAGAAGAAATACTAATGTTGAATCTTTTTTGAAGAGTCATTTTTGCCAAAGATGAAATATCAATGTTGGATATTATCTAAAGAGTTCTTGTCTCCCAAGAGGCAATATCAATGAAGATTCCTTGTCTCCCAAGAGACCATGGAGTTTCTGGATCAATACTAAAGGAATCTTGAGCTTTAATTAACCACTCATTCTTTTCTCTCTTACCAGATTCTAAAGTTCACTCTAACACTGACCCTTTAATAGTCAACAAAACGAATGTCATAATGAATGTCTAACTTGAGAGACTCAACCAAAATTCTTGCTTAAGGGACTTAACTTAATGTATCGCCAGAGGGAATGAAATTAAATTCTCTCCTGAGGGAATCAACTTAAAGTCTCACCTGAGGCACTCAACTTAAAGTCTCACCTTAGAGACTCAATTAAAAGTCTGTCCTGAGGGACTAAACTTAAAGTCTCACCTGAGGAACTCAACTGAAAGTATCTCTTGAGAGACTCAACTGAAAGTCTTGCCTGAGATACCCAACTTAAAGTCTTGCCTGAGAGACTCATCACAAAGCATCACTTAAGGGAAAACACTGCAAATTTTGCTTGAGAGACTTAACTTAAAGTTTTGCAAGAGAGACTCAAATTAAAGTATATATTGAGAGAGTTAAATTAAAGTATCGCGTAAAAGACTCAATGTAAATGCTCAAATTAAATCATTTTTCCCTTTATAAGACCTCGTGCTTGAGGAAATATGTATTGGGATATTATATCAGGCCTAAAAGAAGAAGGCTCAGAGGAAGAAATGCTAAGCTCACTAGGGATGGGTGAGTACCACAGTGGTACCACCCGGGAGTAATGATGGGAGAGCATTGCTGCCACACTTAAGTCTCCCAAAATTGATTGTAAGATGCCCAAATTGGGCTTGAGCTATCCAACACGGTTTTAACCACCCACTTGTCCAAGGAACATGGGTGATGGCGTGGCCCTCTATATCAACATGATAAATGATTTAGTCAAAGAGGAAAATAAATCCCCTCATGATTATAGAGAAAAATTGTTCCACGTATCCCACATTCATGAGGAAAATGGAAGAATAAACATTTGCTAGGTTCAATAATCTAGGCCTTAAAATACCTCATTTTTAGGATTGAGGATGACAAATCAATTTTTACATAGAAATCATAGATACAGAGCTTCTTATCACTCTGCATGAGCTATCTTTGACCACCATCAACAATCCTAAATATCACATACAACCTTTCAAATACAACTACCCTTATTTTATTTTAGTTATTGTACCCTTAAAATTTTGGAGATTAACCGTCTCAGTTTCTTGAAAGTAGTTGGGGACTCCAAATTCGAAATAACAACTATTAAGGTCATAGAGATGGTTGGATCAAAGTGTCATGTGGAGAAATCATTGCTGACTAGGTTAAAAATGTAATTTTTCCTAATGTATCAATATTGTTTGAAAATATGCATAAAAATCCATTAGGATCAAGAATTTAAAGTCCTTCTTATTGCATTTTGTACTAATAGCCATTTCCCAATTTCCTCCCATAATTGGGAAGGTGAGATCCCTTTTTAAGTACCTTCGAGGAAAACTACCACATTCCACCCTTAGAGTGTTGTTATATATTTTAATCTGATGATCTATGACTGAAGCAATGACAAGCAAGAAGCTTAACTTGAAGTAAACAAAATTGAAATTAGAAAAGTCTGTTCAAACAACTCTTCTCTCCACTTTAAATTATAGAGAGACAAACTACGACCTACAATGAAAGACAACGAGATAATAATATTAATTTTTGTGTGTGACCATCTTAATAAAATTTAACCATATAGAATCCTTATCATTATCCATGATCTGATATCCACGTTAAAAGTAAACCATATAAAATTTAACCATATATATATGTGTGTGTGTGTGTGTGTGTGTGTGTGTGTGTGTGTGTGTGTGTGTTTGTGTATGTATGTGTGCGCGTGTGCGTGTGTGTATGTGTGCGCCCGTGTGTACCTATGTGTGCCTGTGTTCCATTGCAGAACTAGAATTAATTGATAAATTGGTGGTTATGATGAACAATGATAGATTGGAGCGTTCGGTGCAGTGTAGGAGAGGCTGACCTGCATGGTTGACACTCCAACTCACAAGTTAGCATGTGAGGGAGAAGAGTGAAAGAAAAATTGAATTTAAAATTATGTATTTGAAATTGGCACAGTTTCTCTTTATATAATGGAGAAGTTATAACAACCCGTTATTTTCCAGGTGTGTAATGCATGTGACACCCTAGAACCCCACATTCTTTTTTATACAAATAATGAATTAAAGACCATTTATTTCATATAATAAAATAGAGCATCACATTAACTCAAATAACATAAAGATTATCATATATGAGTGCTTGATTAAAACATAAAATCTAAAACAAAAATTTGAAAAACATGAATCACGACCTCAATGTCACAATATCATAGCTTAATTACAAACCAAATGTACTATCTGGCTTGATAAAGCAACATACATAAACACAAAAGAAAACTAATTAAGTGGTCTCCTACACCATCCTCAATACCCGTAATGTGACTATTCCTCAATCTCATCCCGAGGATATCCTGCATATAGATTCAAATCATAGAAACATAGAAACAGAGGGGGTGAAAATACATTCTACAAAGTACAAGTTATAATAATAACAAAGAGTAGCACAAATCATAACATACAATCATATGAAGTTACACCAATTCACAATAATACACAGTCTCATAAAACATTATTCAAATTCATACAATGTCAAACAGAATCACACGATATTACATAGCATGCACATGAATGCTTAGGCAATGCATTTTATCCTCTACTTTATATGCATGTGGTACTAGTCACTGAACTCATGAAATTTTTTGGAAGTACATGCAGGCTAAATTTCATACTATGAAACTCTTCCTGAGTTCTATAGTTTAGGAGTACATGTGAGATACGTCCCATACTAGAACACTCACACTAAACTCAATAGTTTTGGAGTATACAAGAGTTATGTCCATAATACAACTCTCTCGCTAAACTCTAATCTAGGAGTAAATGTGAGCTACGTTCGTGCTACAACACTATCTATAGACTCAATAGTATAGGAGTTCAAGAAAGCTACAACCCAACCACGAAACTCTCTTTATACGAAAAGCCACTCTAACTCTAGTATGATGCATGATCAAACAAATGTGAATTCCTCCCGAACTTCCTTTCTTTTATGAAACACACTTACTTTTATTACCACATTAGTGTTTCACCATAATTTATCAAATTTTCATCGCCACATAAGGTCTTATCAATACTTTTTACAAACTTGTATTTCCACATTAGTTTTACCAAACGTTGGTCTCATGTCCTAACTTTACCTTAATAACTCTAAGTATCAATAACTATGGTGAGACCTAATGGTCGCAAGAGCTTCATTAGAGCATAACTCTCCTAATTAGCTTTCTAAAGCAACTAATTGTGCCTCAATTAAAGTTTCCTAACTCAAGATATGATGATTACAAATTGGTCTAATACATATATTCGAGAGCACTACGATCTCTTTGTAATGACCATTATGACCCGTAATGGCTCCAGGGGTTATACATTTTTTTATTTTCTTCAATCCAAATCATTTTCCAACCTATTCACTCAACTCAAAACTCATAAAAATAGTATAGGCACAATATTTCATAATATAACACACCAAGGCATCATTTTTACATAATTGATCCATCATAACATATATTCATACAAGCCAAGCATGATATCAACAATCACATACATGATCATGAATAAACATACAAATTTATGCAATCAACTTAAGGGATAAATTATACAAGAGACAATTTCCAATCTAGGGTTAATGAGTTGTCCTCTCTTAGGAGAAATTCCACAAGGAAATAGGCCGAAGTCGGGGGGTTCAAGGGAAACTCCACCACCCTAAACAAAAAATACTCATTATAGAAGAATCTCCACATTTACCTTATGTTTGTAGGCTTTTCTCCACGGAATTCCAAATAATGGTAGTAGCTCTCCCTTGCACGTTAGTTTTTGAAACCTTTTGGTGAATTGATGATTTTGGAGAAGAAGAGGTTCCTTGGTGATTTTTGGAATGGTGAGGGTTTTTCTCAGAATATGTATTTTTATCTTTTCTAATACTTCCTCTTGTCGCACCCTAATTTTTGACCATAAGATCTTGTCTCCTTGTCTTTCTTGCTTGTTTTATTTTACTTTTATATATATGTTTATTTCGACTAACCAATTTGCGTAGGTGCGGTATTGTCAAGTATAGATCCTTACAGTCCAATACTTCAAGAGTTTCAAGTCGTTTCGGTCACTAGTATTGAGCACAGATGTTTGAGGTTTTGCTTTGGTTCACGGGAGGTGGCATCACATGGCAATGTTTGGATAAATATCATGATTAAGTGCCACGATACAAACTCTTCATCAAAAGTCCATCAAAGAAAAATAAGTCACCAGACCTTTTGAATTTGTTGAAAAACTCAATTTGATTCAATCCGCACCATTGATTTCCAGGATTATTTATTCATACAGAGATGTCATTTGAAGATCCAAGTTTTGAGATACATATTTCATGCTACATAAGAAAGAGTTGTAAGAAGCTCATGTTCAGTATACAAGACTTTTTTATTCTCACAGGAAACATCCCTCAAAAGTTTTTTATAAGAGTTGACAATGACATAAATAGAGCATCCGCCTTCCATAGGCTGTTCAATTTCAAACTAAGACAAAGTGGTACCTATTATGAGTGTACAAAGGACATAACCATGTGAAGTTCAATCCAAGGCCCCATGTATTGGATTTATAAATATACCAGATCAAAAGTGACTGAATCCAGGATTTACAGACGCTATGCAAAAGGAGTACAAGTTGACTACAAGGATGGTACAAAACGGGGAGACGCCTCTCGAGTCCGTCTTGAAAAAAAAACTCCAGCTATTGATGATTAGGAACTAGGGAGAAACCACATCCGCTAAACCGAATGGCACTGCCATGAAAGCTTGCAGATCCTTTGAGCCTCCTCTTTCACAGCATGAGAAACCGTCTTCCCTCAACGACATCAGTGAGTTCACAATCAGGCACATTGAAGAGGCCAACCGAGATGAAATGAGCCTGGACGCTTTTATTCCTGCAAAACCAAAACACAGACACAGTTAGTCGACCTCCGAATATGACGTTCATGATGGATTGAAGAAGAGAATTTCCGAACAAATTTGTAAACATGAAGCTAAACCAAGATCAACATGAAATTTTATAATATTTGAAGAACGCAACATGCTTAAGGAAACAAACAAATTGAATTTCCCAAGTGATGTCGCTATAATGAGCCAAATTTGAGAACGTTGATGACACTTAAAATTGCATAAGGCAACATTATTCCTCAAAGAAGCGGTAATATTCCCCTCGTGCCTTTCCCGTAGATCCCTCTAGCATAAGTCGTCGCGCCTCCGTTACTATACCAAAATGAAACAGAGAAAGTGTTAGAATACCAGCATAGCATGTAACAACTTGCAGTATGACCCAAACTGCTCTAAAGCGCAAATGATGGGGATTTGTTCTTACCGCGTGTGTATTTCCAAATATGATGCCATCGCGCAATACTCAGGTATCAAAGATACAAAATCGAAGCATCTAGGATGGAAGTTCAAGATATAATAACCATGGGGCCTTACACGCGAATTTATTGTACATGATGATATACCCAAGTCAAAGGGCCATGAGCTTAGAACGAACAGTTTCCGTCACGTCAACGACTCCAACTGCGCGGTCGTCGGAAGCTTGTTTCTATTAACAAAACAGCAGCAATAACATCATAAATGAAGACAACAACATCTGATTTGTGATTCTGTCGGTAGTCGTGACTGTCCTGCAGATGAATGTAACTTAATGTCATGAAGCTGCAAGAGGGAGCAATGTTATGGTTCATGTTTTATCCCCAAAGAAAGATTAATTTGTTGTACCAGAAAAAAGAAAGGGAAAACTGTTAAAGAACATCTCTTTCCTAACACAGTCACAAAACCTGTGACACTTCGGTAAAGTCTTCAAGCAAAAGCATTGACTTCTTTTCTGAATGTTCCTACGCTAGCCACCATCAACATCAAAAAACTTTGCTACGACCTCCTGGCTTATCCAATGTATTCATCGTTGCAGCAGCCATTGCTTTCATCGATGCAGTAGCCATTGCAGTATCCCAATTTGACGTAGCCGGCTACAATAACCATTTCCTTTGTTATGCATTCGTCTTCCGGATTTGATCTCGACATGGGCTGCAAACCAAAACCTGTCAAAGCAACACAATCATTAATTAGAACAGCCTGCAAACCAAGCCAATACACAAAAAAAAGAAGTATAAGCAGCAGCAATAGCTCAAGACAGATTCAAGCCTCCTAACCGCAAATCCACGCAGCAACAAACTTAACTAGGTTACAAATTTAGAGAACAATGTCACCTGTAGCTGCTCTGTAGATGGTGACGACTTCTGCCGTGTTGTTACAACAATTTGGAACAAGCAAATCTTCCTGGCACTCTCCCACGAGAACTAAACAGGCTGCATTACCTTCAAATCATTGACCTCTCTCCCAATTACTTGAATAGCACAATTCCTAAAGAATGGAGGCTCCATTTCTGGTGCACCTAGTGTGATGGATAATAATATAAACAGGCAGCTACCATCGCAGCTACCATCTTACAGTGATTCTGTTGGTGGCAGTGATGGACTATCTTCTTCGCAACACAGTGGATGGGAACCCCCATGGATGGTGAGCCCAGGTCTAGTGTCATTGGCTGACATGGTCAAGATGGGTAGGCCACAAGCCAAGACCTCCATGCCTATTTGTTCTGTCCACAGCGGTAGTCACCGGAATGTTTTTTTACCCCAGCAACCTCACATCACAACTTGAATGTTATGCTATGTTAATAACTCCATTATTCAACAGAAAGATAAGTGGCCTTCAGTTGAACACCAATCAACAATTCATGTATCCTCTATTGTTGATGCCCGTCAAAGTGCCGAGTATTACACAAACTCACCTAACGTTGCTGAAGCTAGTAGAAAGTGAACTCGTTGCTGAAGATAGCCCTATTGAGAATAAGAATCATGACAGTGTTGGATCTGCTTCTGTTCCCGCTAAAATCTTATCTGATGATAACCTTAGAAGTGCTTCTACATTTGACGATAGTTTGCGCGAGGACCCAAATTCTTATCAGTCTCATCGGTATCCTTTTGATGATAATGAAGATGAAAATGGTGTTTCTTCAGTGGCCAGAAACTTAGAGTAGCTAAATACATACAGATGACCAAGGGACAGAACCATAGGGGGACATTTTTGACGTACTTATTCCAAATCATCTACAACTCCATATTCCAGAATGCTAAACAAAATGCCGCCATACAAGTCCATCATCCAAGTGCTTCCAGGATCCATCATCAACACATGAAACAACAAGATTAGATTAGAACAAATACGAGACAACATCGTTCCCGAATTCATACGCATCAAGTTACTAATAATTCAGAAGGTTACCTTGTAGATTATCCTCCTCTGTTCTTGGAGAACTCCAAAACTCACCAACCGCACCCACTGCAACAACTATTGCCATGAATGAAGAATTGCACCACAACTTACGACATGCTCGAGGCAAAATCAAGAAAGTATACACCACCTGCATCAAATCCCAAACACCATTAACATTGGTTAGGAAAGCATGAGTAAATCAGATCAAAGGAAGTCAACATATTTGAAGAGCAGTGGTGATATAAGTAGATTCATGTTACCAAAATTTTCGATACATAAAGAGTTGGTAAAGAAACACAATCGAAAGTTGAAGAATACATCCAAAGCAATAACTAGATTTGCTGCCTAGAAGCGAAACCAATGCGGAACTCCTTGAGGAATAAGCGACTCGGTTATAATCCATTCACAGCAGGCCCTGTTCAGTTCTCCAACCAACTCGGATGATGTTTTAGCTTCTCGTCCACCCGCTATCATCGAAGAAAACCCCTGCAAAGTTGCAACTCAGTTTACGGTCCTTGCAGATATCAACAAATTGTTAAAATATGGACATCAAGTTTGGCAATACATTCATAAAACCATCAAGCTTGTAAAAGGAAAGTCATTACCTTGTGCATACGCAATTGGTACAACTTCGGTTGTGCAGACGGTGAAGTCAAAGAAGCTTCGTTAAATCATAAACCTTCTGACCTGGCAAGCAAAAAAAATCAGACAGCAATTAGAACCTTCCATAGTGGTGTTGACAAGGCTTTAAACAATTTTCCAAATTCAGACAAACATGTTCGTACAATTCTGTTAATGTTTTAAAAAACAAATCACGGTGTTGACACTATAAAAAGGGGATTCACAAATAGGAGAAAACACACGAAAATTCCCAAAATCAAAAAACCAGAGAAACCCCATAAAATCCGAAATCGAAAGAAACACTTATCTTTTCAAAACTACTCCGTGAACCTCCATTCCCAAGCTTCCGACCTTCATCACCAGAATCCCCTTAAACTACCATCCTCGAAAACCCGCAGATACCTTCAATAACACACCGGAAAATCGCCGCGAGCCGTCGCACCACCCGCGAAACACCCAACGCCGATGCCATCATCATGAATCCACTACTGATGAAGCCATAGCTATCACCATGGGTAACGTTTCCTTCGTTGATATTGTTATTACGGGATTGATTTGTATTTTGTGTTTGCAGCTAGATTCCATGAAAAAGGAAATCGAAGTAACGATTGAAGGAAACATGAGGGATTAGAAAGGGAATCGAAGGAGAAATTAAACGAGGAGAAGAAGAAGAAGCAGAGATAAAGGATCGAGAGAGGCGATCGACGAAAAGGAAGAAGGAAAGCAATTTGGGACTAGGGTTTATGTTGTTTATTCTTTCAATTTGGTTTATTATTGTAATCATACACCACACACACACTAATTACACATTCCACCGTTAAACACACCTTAACTCACCATTTTAACTTTTAACCTGCCCGCTAACCACAATTTAATCATGTCTAATTAATCCATTTAGTCCATAAAACCTTAATACCCTTTTTAATAATTCAATTTAATCCAAATTTAATAAAAAAAAACTCTTTTTCTATAACTTAAGATTATTCTAACCTTGTATCAACTTTAATAACCAATTTCTATTTATTAAGATTTATTAATGATATTAACAAAAACAAAAAACATTATAATAATAAGCAATTTCTTTTAATTCAATTTAATTATTTATCCTTTTTATCTTTATGAGAAACTCTTTAATAAAAGAATAGTTTGCACCCTAACACCAACTTTTTTTTGATAATTAGGCTTCTATAACAAACTTTTAAAAAGACTTATCTTCATAATTGACCTCATAACCAGCCCTTTTATTAAATAAAACAATTTCTCCTTTTATTAAAATTAATCCTGTTAGAGTCCGTTTTAGCTAAATTTCTCTCTATGATCTGATTTGCCAAAGCCTTTTAAAACTAAGACTAATTCAACTTTTCTTGAATCAATTTAACCAATTAAATCCTCATCAAATCAATCGAACATTTTCCTCTAATTCAAAACGAAATCAAATCAACTAATTAAAATCAATCAACATCGTAAAACTCAATCTAATCGCGCACACCATGACACTTCCACTCTCACACACTTCAGCGATTTCATACGTATGTGTATGATTTTATTTCCGCAATTTATCTTACAAGCAATTTATATTTTCGCAACTTATATTATTGCATTGCATTCCGTCCAAAGGAAAAACCTACACATAACTCAACGTTGTGTGTAGTGCACATCATTTGCATCATTCTCCCTCCTGATCCTTGACCCCATTCAAGTTGATCTTTTAAGATAGACCCTACCCGTAGGAAGGACCTTTGTCTTTATCTTTTACAACATAGAACAAACAACAATACAATACAAACTCACACAGTACTACAACAATATTCAAACAATCAACTCAAATCAATACAATATTCAAACAATCAACTTAAAAAAATAATATTCAAGCACAATAGAGAAAAGATGTCAAATCATCTTAAGCGAGATAGAATCTCCACCCCCACAACAATACAATCAAGCCGTAGGAACTTTGCCTTAAGAGAAATAAAGGCATACTCGCCAAACAATCCGAGTACTTAAGCCCTTTTCTTAAGACGATGCAAAGACTATTTTCCTACACCTTGTGGCGGTTATATCTCCCTCAAAATGAAGACACATCTCTTCTCCTAAAATCAATCAACCAACTACCCTAAACCCGTAGGAACTTTGACCACAGTCAAAGAACTCCTCTGACCCTTGAGGGGAACTACAAATACTCTGATTCCACTCCCTAAGGATATGTAGGCATAAGATGCGACATCTTATCGAGTATACTTAGAAATAAACCCCTAGGTTCTTTAAACCATTAAGCAGATAAACACATAGCAATAAACAAATATAAAACAAGAGGTTCCTGTAGGATACTACAGAAACTTAGGATGCTAGTACCTTCCCTAAGTTTAACCAACCCCCGAACCAAAACTCTCTAACCTTTGCATTTGCATTGCATTGTGGGAATTTCGATCTTTATCCCTTCCTTTGGACAAATCAAAGTTCGGTTGCAAAAATGAATTAAAGATTCAAATTAATCAATAGTTTGGTATCCAAATTTCACCGCGACAGAAATGGCGACTTCACTGGGGAGCTCTCAGTGGGGTTCCCTATCTTGTTTTCTTTATGTTTATATTTGCTTATTTGTTTACTTGCTTATTTGTTTGTGTTCTTGGGTTGATACTCTTGAGTGGTGAGACAAAGTCCTACACCCGGACTTGAGTGAACTTAAGATAGGATAGTGATATGTTCAAAGAGGCTTATAGGGGGTGGAATCCTGACCAAGCTGACTTGAAAATCACGCTCAATTGAGGCCCTCTCGAAAATTGTATTGTTGAACGAGTTCTTAATCGTGAAAACATGCACTATATTCAATGTTGGAGCCTATGATATTGAGGACCGTAGTTACCTTAACCCCACTTTGACCTTTATTAGGACGTAGTGCGAGGCTATGAGGGGGTACCCCCGAAATAGTGCTACGCGATGCTATGCTCAAAAGAAGTTCTCTTGAGAATATTATTAACCCCCGAGTACTTGGGAAGTTGATAATATCCGAAAGATGGGCTAATGACTTTGGGACCCTTATTAGAACCTTGTTCCGCAAGTACAATAACCTTTAGTCCACATCCTTTGGGAATGGGTACACCTTTGCTCCATGCTCGTTGCAAACCTAGGACCCTTGTTTGTTTATCCTTTGTGTCCTTATGTGCTTACCTGTGTTTGTTGCATTAATAAAGCATCATATTGCATTGGTTTCATGGAATCCCGAGTTTATTTATAAACAGTATAGAACCAATAGGTGTTGCACCCCAAAATTTGCCCAACCTTTTCTAACCTAGGTTTATGTTTCAATTGCATAGTCATTTGCATTGGCATCATGTACATAGTGCATTCATCTGCATTGCATAGCATAGGCAAGATATCTTAACAGGGGATCAAGTGCTATTCTTGTCTCAAGAGGTATGTTCAAGGGGTTTCATTCATATTCAGGATTACTCAGATCACTCAGTGGATTCTCTCCTATCTGGAGGTTGTTTGGGGATCATCAGAGAGTATATGAGCTATGATCCAAGAGCATGGGGTATGTATGGATGTTATGAAGAACCTAGATGATCATTTTGAAGAAGATCCAGGTCATTGGAATGATTACAAGAGCCTCAGTTGAAGTCAGTCAACTAGGGTTTTATCTGGGTCAGCACTAGGTCAACCCTAGGTCAAAGACTTGTTTTGAAAGGTATCAAGGCTCATTTGAAGGATGTGGGATTCATTATTTGATATGTGGATATGGATGTGGTGTTGTGCCAAAGAAGAATCAACAGGAATCAAGGAGAGGAGGAGTTACCAAATTAGGGTTTCAGTGTAAAATCCCCTAATTTAGGTCAAACTTCCAAGCAGGGTAACTCAAAATGCAAGCTTCATATGAATTTCTGGTCCACATGAAACTTGTAGGGTATCTTCATAGCTTTAATTTGAGTGGCGGAAGTCATCAAGATGATTTATAGAACTCAAGTTATAGCTCTTGCAAGTTACAGGTCATCTGAGGACACTGAAATTTGTCTGTGAAAGTTGTCTGTCTTCCAAGCAACTTTTGACCTTCAAGGAGTTTTCAAATGAATTCTTGGGTTGTTCCTCATGATCTTCCCTTTCCAAAAAGGTATGGTATGCCTTCATCTGATATGTGAAGCTCAAGTTATAGTTTGTGCAAGTCAGGGGTATTTTGGGAAAGTGAAATTATAGGTTATTCTTAGCATATGCCTAAAACTCATACAAGGAAGCTTCAAATGAAAAACTTCACAACATCAAAGTTGCTCAAAATGGAATTTTAAGTCTATAAAAGAGGTCATGGAAGTTTGGAAATGCATAGAACTCAGATTGATAAAAGTTGGTGAAAATGACCTAAAAAATGGACATAAGTTGAAAAAGTTCAAATTGAAAATTGGTATGGGCAATCTACAAATCCAAAATGGGGCATATGATATATCAAATTGAGTCTAAACAACATTTTAAAGACTTTGGTTCAGCCACAATTTTGATTTGAGGGTTAAAAATGGACTTGCTTTGTAATTCCATTACTTGCATAATAAGGTACATGTGAGAAACTCAACATAAGGCAAAGGAATCCCTTGTTTTTCACTCATATCACTCCAATTTGTCATGAAAAGAGATTTTAAAAGGTGGTTAAGAGGCTGTTAGTGGATTGAAGTGAGATATCATGAGACATCAAAATACCATATCATGAGAAATTCATGAAGTTTCTAGAATCATCCTAGATTGATCTAGAAGACTCTAGATCTTTCCATGCTCTCCTATATATTGGATTGAGATCATTAAGAGTAGAGGTTGGTGATAGTTGATGTTTAATCCATTTTCTCCATTTGTAAATCATATTGAATCTTCATTTTTCTCACCATTTTTCCATTTTCCCCACATTTTTCTACACTTGAAAACTCAAATTTTCAATTCCATTTTTCTCCCACTTTTGGTTCATTCCACCATTGCAAATATATTCCTTATCATTCTTACAATTGATTCAACACTTCTTTGGCCATAATTGATGCATGAATCAAGCTACACAACTCCATTAAAGTGAGCTCCAAGTGAAAAATTGATTTTTTGTTTTCCATCAATTCACTCCTTTCTTTCCATCCAAGCACCTTCCTCATCAATTATAGGACGTGTCCACATCATTTTCTCAAAGAATTGGTGATCGAGTGAAGCTCCATAAGCCATTTTTCGGAGGTATAAAGAATTCGACATAACTCATTATTTATGAGTCTTTCTTGCATTATTTTTATTGCATTACATTGCTCTCATCTCCTACATGGATTCTAGTACAAAAAAGATGGGTTTTATGACAATTTTTGGTTCTTGAGTTTTTCTTGAGGTGCCACGTTTTGGGAGTTAGAGAGAGTTTCAAGAAAATCTAAGACCATATTTGGATTCCTTGAATTTTTTCCTTCAAGTTTGACCAAAATTTTGTGCGAAACGGATAATTATTGATGGAGTTATGGTGCTTCAAAGTAGCAAAAAACTCATGTTCATGGAGCTGCGGGTTACTATTCACAAAGTTGAAAAATTTGATTTGGAGAAGAAGGTGTTAACACCGTCGGATGCATTTCCAAGTCAAGGTTTCTTCCATTCATCCAACGCCTATCACTGCGCCACGCAATCGGCCACATAAGCCTCATGCCACTTTTATTTATTCATGTTATTTTCTTTTATTTTCCTATTGCCATGTTTCTTTTATTTTTTCTGTTTTATATGCTGACTTCTAAATACCATAAAAAATAGGAAAATTAGTCTTTTTGATCCCCATTTTTTTCTGCATAATCCTCAAGATGTCTAGAATTTTACAGAATTGGAACCATATTTTTTCCATTTTTCGCCATTTTATTATATTTTTTTTACATTTTAGTTGTCAAAAAATTAGCAATGCTGGTGCTATCATTTTGTGAATTTTGTTTGACCTATCAAAACATTGTTTAAACGTCAAAGCTTTTGCAGGGGTATTCTACACATGATGAGGTATTGTGATGTATTTTTGTGGGAATTTTATTGTACCATTTTAATTGGTTTTGGATGCTTTCTTTAACATGCTCCATTTTAATCTTTCCTTTGGTATACATGAGATATCTTGCATTGTTTTCATCTTGTTTGACCATTTCCTTTTGGATATTTTTGTGGTATCTCTCACCCCTGGTTTGTGGATTGATGTAGGGCATTGGAGATTTTTATTTGAATTTTTTAGCACCTTTTGCTATTTTTCTTATGTTTTGTATTCGAACTTGTAATTTGGACTTCTGAACGGACTTTATTTTTGTTAAGGCTCCAACGGCCGCTTTGTGTTTGCGTGATGAACGCCGTGGCTTATATTTCTTATTGTAGATAGGTTAGAGGTATTGGAAGACCCTTAGGTGGCTGTTATTTGTATGTGTAGCTTGCCCGATTATCGACTTGTTTGCATGATAGCACGTTGCGATTCCAAATAGTGGATTACGCGTTTCATTCGGAGTTTTCACTCGATTCTTTGCATATGATCACTTGATATTTTCTTATTCCATCCATGAATGGGCTTGAGGTTGAGACGGACCGTACTCCCTCCTTTGCATTGCATTTACCATTGCTATATTCATGTTCACTTGTATGCGGTTATTACTTGTATTTCCGTTTCTTCCTTTCGTTTTCCTTTCCCGTAGGACTTCCATTCTTCCTTGTGCAAGGTAGAATGTGATAGACATTAGGTCTTAACCCATGCATGATAACATTAGGGTAGATTTTATTCCCTTTTTAACCCTAGGATTTTAGAGTGTCATCTCTTCTTTCTTTCTTCAAACAACAGAAAAACATTAATAAAGGCTATAACAAAATCAATTCATTTCTTCCGTCAAAAGATTTGAACAAACATCAACCTTTTTGCAATAAGAAAACCCTTGTTTAAGGTGATATTTTTTATAAAAGACATTTGAACAGCTTGTGTCGTGCGTAGCTCGAACTACGTTTGCTCTGATCTTCCATGCCGTGTGGAAGTACGTAGGCATAGGATGCAGTATCCTAGCGAGCAACCTTCACCCACCTTCACCCGTAGTTAGGTGAACTACGTTGACTCTGATTTCTCGTTCCAGACGGGAATACGTAGGCATAAAGTGCGATGCTTTGCCGAGTCATGTTTTCTTTTCTTTTCAAACCTCATCCTTTAGTTTAGATAGAAGTGCAATTCGTACCAACAAGCAAGCGTGGATCCCGTCGAGTACGAGGGACGTGAGGGGTGCTAATACCTTCCCCTTGCGTAACCGACTCCCGAATCCAGGTTTTGGTTGCGATGACCATACCTTTTCCCGTCTTTGCGTTAGGTTTACTTCGAGCGTTTCCTTTCCCTCCGTTGGGATAAATAACGCACGGTGGCGACTCTTCTGTTCAGCCGGTGCCGATTTTCGCAGTAGCGACAACATGCTCACTTCAAAGAAATCCTCTTGTATGGAAGAGAGTCCCTGACCTTTGAAGAAGTTCAAACAGCCTTTTATTCGAAGGATTTGAACGAGAAAAATGAGTAGAAACCATCATCATCAGTTGGGAAAGGGTTGTCTGTGAAAGGGAAATCGTCGAAGAAGGATGGTAGGTTTGAGAAGAAGAAAGGTAAGACTAAGCAGAAGTCTTATGGTGGTGATATTTCTGGTATTAAATGTTATCACTGTAAGATGAAGGGTCATACAAGAAAGGTATGGCCTGAGTGCCTGAATAATCATGAAGGTAAGGACAATGGGAATGCAACTATTATGCAAGATGATTATGAATCATTTGATGTCCTTGTGGTGTCGAGCAACAACTCTTGCAAAGAGTGGATTATGGATTCTGGATGTACTTGGCATATGACTCCAAACAAGAATGTGTTTGAGGAATTATGTGATCAAGATGATGGATCAGTCTGTTTGGGAACAATAAAGCTTGCAAATTGCAGGTATTGGATCTGTAAGATTTAAGCTCCATGATGAGTCAATAAGGCTATTGACTGGGGTTAGGTATTTACCTGACCTTAAGAGGAATTTGATTTCTCTTGGTGAATTCGACAAGAAAGAATATGTCTTCAAAGGAGAGCAAGGTATCATGAAAGTCATGAAGGGGTCGAAGGAAGTCTTGAGAGGCGTGAAGAAACAAGACTTGTATACCCTTGAGGCTGAGGTTGTAAGTGGTTCGGCAGATTTGCATCCATAAAACCTATGTCAAAGGAAGAGTTATGGCACATGAGATTGGGCCATGGCAGCGAAAGAGGCCTGGTCGAACTGGGGAAACAGAACCTACTAGGTGGTGACAAAGTTGAAAAGTTGGAGTTTTGTGAATCTTGTGTATTTGGTAAATCCCGTAGGGTGAAGTTTAATAAAGGCAAGCAAAGAACACATGGATCCCGCGATTACATTCATGCTGATCTTTGGGGACCTGCAAAGAATCCTTCACACGCAGGTGCAAGGTATTTCCTATCCGTCGTTGATGACTATTCCAGAAAGTTATGGGTATTCATTCAGAAGACGAAGGATGAAACTTTTGATAATTTCAAAAGTTTGAAGGTTCTGGTCGAAACTCAAAATGGCAGGAAGGCTAAGAGGTTGAGAACCGACAATGGCTTTAAGTTCTGCAATAAAGTGTTCGATTGTTACTGTGTTGAGTCTGGAATTGTAAGGCATAAGACTGTAGCAGGTACTCCTCAACAAAATGGCTTAGCTGAGAGATTCAATTAAACAATCCTTGAAAGAGTTAGATGTATGTTGGTTAGTACTAGATTGAATAAGGTGTTTTGGGCGGAGGCTATTTCGACAACAGCTTATATGATAAATAGATGTCCCTCGACTGCCTTGGGAATAAAGACACCTGAAGAATTTTGGTCGGGTCAGCCACCAGATCTCGACAAACTGGGAGTATTTGGGTGTTTAGCCTATGCTCACATTAGGCAAGACAAGGTTGAACCTAGAGCTCTGAGATACATGTTCCTTGGATATCCTAAAGGAGTCAAAGGTTATAGGTTGTGGCGCCTAGAAGCAAGTCATAGAAGACGTATCACAAGTGGTGATGTAGGTTTCAATGAAGTTGAAATGGCATTCAAGAAAACTGGCGATGCTGGTCGAAGTGCAGAAATCTCTGAAGAGGAGCTGGAACAGGTAAAAATGCTTGTTGAGGTGGAGCATTGTGATGTTGAAGTGCATAATCCAGATGAAGTTAAAGAAGAAAAGCAAGATGCTGAAGATACTAAGGAAATTGTTGATGACTACCTACTGACAAGAGATAAGTCGAGAAGAGTCATCAAGCCACCTCAGAGACTTGGTTATGCAGATCTTATAGCTTTTACCTTAATCTCTGCAAGTGAGGTACTTGAGGAAGAACCTAGAGATTACAAGGAAGCTATGAGGAGTCGAAACCAGATTGAATGGCAAAAAGCCATGGATGACGAGATAAAATCTGTTCATAACAACACTTGGGAACTGATTGAGAAACTTGCAGGAGCAAGGTTAGGCAGGTGTAAATGGATTTTCAAGGTCAAGGAAGGAATCGAAAGAGTGATGTCGAAGTGCTTTAAGACAAGGCTGGTTGCTAGGGGGTTCACTCAAAAAGAAAGTGTCGACTTTAATGATGTGTTCTCACTTGTTTTAAATCATAGACCCATTAGAATGTTATTGGCCATGGTGGCGAAGTTCAACTTGGAACTTGAGCAAATGGATGTGAAGACATCATTTTTGTATGGTGACCTAGACGAAACGATCCTGATGCGTCAACCTGAAGAGTATGCAGAAAAGGATAAGGAAGATTATGTGTGCAAGCTGAATAAGTCTTTGTATGGCCTGAAATAATCTCCTCGGTAGTGGAACAGAAGATTCGACAAGTTCATGGCACACATTAGTTTCACTAGGAGCCAATTCGATGACTGTGTTTACTTCAGATTTTGACCTAGAAACTCACTTGTTATTTTGTTGCTTTATGTGGATGATATCCTCATAGCCATAAACAGTGTTGAGGGTGTAATGAAGGTAAAGTAACTCAGTAAGGAGTTCGAAATGAAGGATCTGGGAGCTGCCACCAGGATTCTTGGGATTGACATCCCGAGAGATAGAAATTAGTCGAAGTTGTGCCTATCTCAAGAGACATACCTAAGGAAGCTTTTTAACAAGTTTGGTATGTCGAATTCGAAGCCTGTTGTAACACCTACAAATTCTCAATTTAAACTAAGTATTACTCAAAGTTCGATTATTAAAGCTGAAAGAATCTATATGAGTAGCATCCCATATGCTAGTGTGGTAGGTTCTTTTATGTATGTCATGGTATGTACGATGCCATACATAGTGTATGAAGTGAGCCTTGTAAGCAGGTATGTGACCAATCTTGGAAAGGCACACTGGTAAGCTTTGAAGTGGATTATTAGGTACATAAATGGGTCTCTAAAAAGAATCTTGATTTATGGTGGAGCCTGTGGTGATGATAACATAGTCGAAATCGAAGGATTAGTCGAATCTAACTATGCAGGTTGTGTGGATTCCAGAAAGTCTATTTTTGAATATGTGTTTGCTATTTTTGACACAACAATCAGTTGGAAAGAAACGCTTCAGAAGATTGTTGTTTTATCAACCACTGAAGCATAATATATTTCCCTAATTGAAGTTGTGAAAGAAGAATTATGGCTTCATGGTTTTGCAAAGGAGCTGAAACTTTAAGGTCGAAGTATCACTGTTAAATGTGATAGTCAAAGTGAAATACACATGTCGAAGAACCCAACATATCATGAGCGAACAAAGCACATCGATGTGAGGATGCACTCCGTCAGAGAGATAATTGAGCATAGTGAAGTCCAGGTACTGAAGGTTTCGATTGATGACAATGCTGATGATATGATCACCAAGAAGTTGCCAAGTTGTAAGTTCTTACACTGTATGTAATTTATAAAGCTGCATGATAAAAGCTAGTTTTTTCCTGTTTGTTGAGTTAGATCCAAGGTGAAGATTTATGAGATTTTGGATCGAACTCAAGCTTTGTTAAGGAATAACATTTGTGCATTTTGACAAGAGACAAGCATGAAGTCGAAGCTGGGTCGCATGGTGTGGTCGAAGGATACATATTGTAGTCGAAGTTTGTTCTAATATGTATTGTCAAAATGTTTGTCGAATTGGGCCTTTTTATGGATTCAAATGTTTAGTTAGCTTGTGTTGCAAGTTATCTAGTTAGTATATATATATATATATATATATATATATATATATATATATATATATATATATATATATATATATATATATATATATATATATATATATATATATATATATATATATATATATATATATATATATATATATATATATATATATATATATATATATATATATATATATATATATATATATATATATATATATATATATATATATATATATATATATATATATATATATATATATATATATATATATATATATATATATATATATATATATATAGGTTAGAACACTCGGTTTGTTGAGTGTGGTCAGATTGTGTTATTCACTTTTAATCTTTTGTAATATTGAGAAAGTGAGTAGTATAGCAATTTTTCCCTAATCCTTTTTCTTCTTTCTTCTTTATACTTTCTTCTTTCTCTCTTTTGTTATAATTGTTTCATTATTCACCCAAGAACTTTGTTTCTCAATTTTGATTTGTTAAAAGGTGTCGTTTATGATCACAATATTTATTGTAATTAAAAGTCGTCTTAAAGGTTTAAAGATCATGACTAGATTTCTTAATTTAACAATAGTTCATCCCTAACAAAAATATGTAAATAAAGACTCTATTCAACTATAAATTAATAATAATTCTTTTAATAAATTTGCAAAATATTAAGTACTACTACAAAAATTATATTTCTAACAACTTTTTATTACGGCCATTGTCCAACCAAGTAATACCTATTCAATAGACGTCTTTCTTATTTTTTTTAAAGTAAATTTTTCCACAGTCCAAATAAAAAATTATGGTTATATGTGAAAGAGTATCACACTTGAATCACAACACTTACAATTTTATATTTTTTAATTACAAAAAGGACGTGTTCCCTTAATTTCTATTTTAAACTAAAAATTAAACACTTTCACCACGCTTTAGACTAACAACCATGGTTAAATTTCATAGTCATTTCAACACGATTCCTTTTATCAACCTTGGTGAATTAATTTTTACTTATATAGGCTAACTTAATTCACTTCAGAATAATCTTCATTCTAAAGTGAAACCCTAACTTCTCTTGCCTTATCCCAATTTCACAAAACTCCAACATATCTTTACAAAACTCCAAAACAATTTTTTCAACTAGCATGAATCAAGGAAATGTGTCGTGAATCCTTGCAAGATGAAACACAAAATTAATTTCCTTGTCTTCATTTTCCACAAATCTTTTCAAGGAAAAGTATGTTCGTGAAATATTTTTCACCATTTATTATATGAGTTATGATGTTGTTTCTATTCAAAATATTTTTCTTGTTCAAAATGTATGTGAAACATTTGTCTTATTCAAAATATTATTTCAACATAGGGTTTGTTGATTTTTCTTATTGTAAAGATGAGATTAGTTTTATATTGTTGTTTTTGTTGAGATAAGTAAATGGTTTAAGTTATTGTTGTGGTTTTTGTTAGTTTCATTGATGTTTTTGTTGAGTTATGTTATTATTTTTGTTGAGTAATGTTGATTTTGTTGAGTTATATTGTTCTTTTTTGTTGTCCTATGTTGTTAATGTTGAGTTATATATGTTGTTAATGTTTAGTTATCTTGTTATCTATTTTGTCCTATGTTGTTAATATTTAGTTATGATGTTATGTTGTTATGTTTTTTGGTATTTTGTTATGTTTTTTTTTGCCCTATGTTGTTGTGAAAATGTTATTCTTTGTGAAATTTTCATTTCGTTCAACCCAACATGTTTATAGCACATAATAGAAGATACAATTAAGTTTATTATATATTTGAATTGAGTGTTTTACCAACCCTTTTCTGAACATATAACCTATCAAATTAAATTAGAAAATAATAATCTAAAAAAGTAAGTTATATTTTAAGAAAAATTTATACCATTCAACATTTTTCTAGCTTTCCGCCGCCCATTATCCATATATCGCTCTTTAACGATTATAATTTGGTTTGATATATCTAGTTCTTCAATCAAAACTTTCTTTTTTATTAATTCATTCTTCAAAGCATCAAATTTTTGAAAAATTTCCTATTCATCATCATCATGATATGATAATTATGATGGTAATGATGGTGATGATGAATCAAAATTTCTTAAAATATTTGATACTTTACAAAATGAATTAGTAGATAAGGAAATGTTGATTGAAAAATTAGAAGCATTGAACAGACTTCTAATAATTAAAGAACGAGATATGAATAATGAGTTGCAGAAAAGCTCGAAAAAATATTGATTAGTGTAAGTTGTTCTTCAAATATAACTTAATTATTCATATTATTATTTTATAAATCAAATTGAAAGGTTATATGTTCAGTGTTGAGAAGTATATTTCCGGCAAATATTTTTATATCGTATCCACAGAGATTGGTGTTACTACCGCCGTTCTATAATTCCGATTGTTGTAAGTTCCAAAGATATTCAAATTTGTTTGTTAATGACTAAAGTGTTCTTTTTACTTATAAGAAAAATAAGACAATAAAAATGGTTTTGGAATAAAATTTAAAAGCCTTGTCAAGATTGAGTTTCATTATCCTTGTTATTTATATGTTCTTAATATTACATGCATGTATTCAAACTCCAATGATAATATTCAAGTGTCCTCTCAATAATATTTATGTCTAAATAAAATTGTGATAGTTACTATATGAATTCTTAGACGATCTCTCCATCTAACTATTTATATAATAATCTTGAATGTTTAACACAATAGAAAAAGTAGTGAATAAATCTATCTCTACAATTTCTTCACTACTTGGAAAATATTTTAGTTCAAGAATCAAGCTACCTTTCTCAACAATAGTTCAATTCTGATTTTTGTAGTGTAAAGAGAAAAAATATCATTCCTTATCAAAGATGGAGTTTGTTACATGTATTGATACAAATATTACATAAATAACATAGAATAACTACTACCTCAAGCTTGACAAGAATGGAATTTAGCTACTCATCATCTTCATTGATGCCATGGATAATTCTTCAAGAATTCTCTTCTTCATGCAAAAACTCCAAGAACAAGAAAAAAAACTCCCTAATCTCTCTAAGATATTCTAGCAAAACTAAGAGATACTAAGTTAAAGAGTGTAATCATTCTGTCCCACATGCAAGGGAAAAAGTGTCATTAATAGCTCTGGGGCGCCACCCTACAAAAAGTATATTTTTCTTCCAAGGTATGACAAGTGTCATAAAATTTGCAAGTGGCTGAATTCACTCAGTTCGCAGCGCGCAGGGTGGTCGCGGCGCGAACTGCTTAGCCTGCTGATTCCTTGCTTTGCTTTCCATCCCCGACACTTCCTTTCCCAAACTTGTATCTTTAAGTGTTGCTTCAGAAACTTCTCATGCAATCGAACATTCCTTGACAAAAATTCTACAAAACTAGAGAAAAAGTGAAACATCTATTCTAAATAAAATAATACGACTAAAATTGAACGCGTACTAAATTGTGATAAAAATGTGTGACTTTAGTAAGAAAAACTTAAAAAGGGACCGATAAAAAATATACAAATTAGTATCAATTTGGTCCCTAAGAACTCTCCCCAACTTATCATTTTATTTGTCCCTAAACAAAAGTCAAATAAAGAAAACCAATTTACGAAAGCAAGGCATGAACTAGTGTTAGAAGATGGAATTCAAATGGTTCAAAAGCATACAACACCTCTTATGCTACACCCACTTTCAATATTTAGACAAAACATAATAAATAAAAATAATGATTGGCTACAAAATCCTACCAAGAAATTCCAAGCAATATATGTCAAAATTGAATCAAAACTACACACACATCATAGTGATGATGAATAATCATAAGGGTTTTCTTCCACTCATCCGAACAATCCAATCAACATCTACTCAAATCATGCGTTTATCACAACATACACTAAATCATGAAATTTTTTGAGAATCAAGAGGTCTTTTGAGGGTTGTATTATGGCTCGGGTTAGAGAGAAGACATGGTCACAAGAATTTAATTAAAGATTGCCTATTCTAAGGGAGTATTTCATTTCTTTCAACAATCTTCACTTTCATTTTTTCTTTTTCTTTTCTTTTTGATAACACACCACCATGAGCTTTCTTTTCATTTTTCTTTTTGTTAGCTCTACTATTTTTACGGTGATGTTTTCTCCCCAACTTTCTCATTTTGCCCATAATTGATGCAGTAAACTCTCCACTTAGACATAGGCAAAATTCATTATGTGACCAACTTTGGTTTAGGTTCACTTGAAACAAAAGAATTTAGGATCCATTTCTTTACCATATGATCAATGGTATTTAAATTTATATTTCGGATGGATCCTAATTTAGGCTCAAAAGGGGGTTTACTACGGATCACTCCTCACAAGGTTTTTGATTTCTTTGGCCGAGTGGTTTTTCTCAATAACAAAAATTGCCTTTATCCTTTTCACAAAAGTTTTTTCAAAAATTAGATTAATGCATGATTTAGCATGATAAGAATTAGTTGAAAAGAAATTGTCGGTCTCCCGCATTTTAGTGTACAATGAAAGGGTACCTCACAATTGGTTAAGTCCTAATTTGATTCAATGTAACATGTATCTCAAGGAATTTTATGCTAAAAATTTTGTAACACACCATTAAATTATTCATCTAAAGTCTAAAAGCAAAAGTAAAGTGTACCTTGAAGTGTCGACAGCCGGTTCTTATCATCACCACTCAATTTTTCCAACTAGCTCGCCGCAATCCTTTTGGTTCCTTTAACTAACTTCAAGAATACAGATGATTAAAATTTCAAAACAGTGGGGTATACAAACAGGTTTTGCAAAGCACACAACTTAAAATCACAAAATAGGAGTGCATCCAACAATAGTTTAATGGTGAAACTAGAGCCACCAAAGTACATAATGTCAAAATGAACTTGAAATTAGAAAAAGAAAACTAAAGTAACATAAAGGTAACTGAAAATAAAAGAAAAAAATTACACAAACTACCACAAGATCATCACTCATCTTCCTCATCTTCTCCACCGCCCACAGGTCCTAAAACATCTTCCATGTGAGCATCTTGGCCTGTGCCTGGGGCGTGGGTACTGCTGCCTGCTCCCCCCATAAAAGATGGCCTGCCCTCAGGCCAATTAGTGAAAGAGCGATAGTCCGCCTGGGATGGGAATGTGCGGGCTTCCGGTGCAAGAAATGTGTTCTGAAACTGCTGCTGCATACAATCAAATAAAAAAGATTGAGACCTTCGAGAGGCCTCAAAGTTATCACAACAGAAATTGGCAAATGCCATTTGATCAAACACTCCCGCACGGTGGGGTCTCGGGGCAGCAGGTTCTACATTCGCATTCTTGTCCATCCGGTTCTGACAAAACCTGTTCAGGTATGCATCATCCATGACCGACGTGATGGAGGAATGCACTTCTCCTGGAATTTGAACTTTGCCATTCAAACACAGTCCCATAATTAACCCCGGATACATTAACAACCCCATTTTTCCTCCAAATGGTGTTCCGCTCAGTACAATCTTCCGCAGTTCTTTCGAAACAATGAAAGCCAAGTCCACAGTCTTCCCCAACATAATGTAATACAGCAAGTAACCTATATCCAGTGGGATGGTGGTAGTGTGACTTCTAGGACGAATGTTGTTCAGCAGGATTACCAAGTATATTTGTGCTTGAAGCTTCAAATTTTCTCTTTTCCAACACTTGGGCAAACCTTGGTCGTTCAGCTCATACGTTTTCCCCTCGAGACATAAATAATTGCTGACTTCCGAAATGTCCCAATCATTCGCCATTGCTTTGATTTGATACTCACACCGTCCGTCCCCCGGTAGAGAAAGGGGATTACCAAAAAACTTATTGAGAGCGTGCCTATGGAAAGGTACAGTTTTACCCCGCACTGATGTCCTATATGAATAGGCTGTCCTTGGTTCCGTGTGAAGTGCATTGGCGTAAAATTCTCGCACAATGTCGTAGTTCAGTTCCGTGATAGGCTCGAAGATTTTCTCCCATTTCCTTGCTTCCAGATTGGCCACAACCTCCGTGTATCTACCTTCTCTTGATAAACGAATGATTCTTTCGTTTTGAATGTTTTTCTTGAGAAGCGCCGCGAATCGTTCTTCTTGCTCTGGACCGAGAAACATTGGTCGACTCCTTGAGGGGCCGGAGGCTGTGGTCTTAGTGCGTTTGGACATCTGCATCATAATCAAAACAGCAATACAGATTTTGTTCTAAATTAGACATGCAGTCTGAAAATTTGGGAGTGCAGATTTTACAGGGTTCGCGGCGCAAAGGCCCGTTCGCGGCGCGAACTGTGCGCAACCCAGAGAAATCTGCACTCATAAGAGTACATCCACAGTTTATAACGCAACAAAGTTTCCAGTCCCAAATCTATTCAGATTAAACAAATATTCACAGTGTACACAAGTGATTTCAAGAAATTTGATTTTTCTATCAACTCTAATTTTGCAAACAAAACAGGGAGAATTAGAAAACGAAGAACGTACCTTGCTTGCGATTAGGATGGTGGAGATTGTTAGGGGAGTGAAGGAGACTTTGGAATCAAATAAGATCTTACAATTGATGTGGGTTTTGGGGTTTTTGAGTGAATAGGGTGAGAGAGTGTGTGAAAGTGAAGGTGAGTGAGAATGAGTGAAAAGAGTGTTTATTCAAAATTAAGTAATTAAAAACTAACACATGCAAAGTAACAAAGTGGGGTTTTTTTTACTTTCACGCTTCAGGTCGCGGCGCATAGTCCCGTTCGCGGCGCGAACGTGAAAAAACAGAATGTCAAATTTTGTTCTGTTCGCGGCGCGAGCACCCTTCACGGCGCGAACTGTAGAGGATTTTGACAAATTATTGAAAATAAGGATGGGGCTGCCGACCTACGTATCCTGAAACTTGCTACATTACTGTTTGAACATAAAAATGAAAGAAACTTACAGGGGTTGGGTTGCCTCCCAACAAGCGCTTTATTTACCGTCGTTCAAGCTCGACTATCAAGTGATTCTTTTCATGGTTCGGAGAGGGAGACTACATAAACCTCTCGATTTATTTCTCCACTGTGATAAACTTTTAATCTCTGCCCGTTCACAGTCCAACTTTCTCTGGACTTAGGATCTTCAATCACGATGGCTCCGTACTCTTTCACTTCTTTTATCACAAACGGTCCAGACCACTTAGACTTCAGTTTACCAGGAAACAACTTAAGCCTTGAGTTAAAGAGGAGCACCATTTGTCCGACTCTAAATACTTTGGGACGGACTTTCCTGTCATGGTATGCTTTCACCTTGTCCTTATACACCTTGTTTGAGTGATAAGCATTGTTTCTCAGTTCTTCCAACTCATGAAGTTCAGCTTTTCTCTTCTCACCGGTTTGCATGGGGTCAAAGTTTAATAGTTTGAGAGCCCATAATGCTCTATGTTCTATTTCTACCGAGAGATGACAAGTTTTCCCATAGACCATTTGAAAAGGTGTGAGTCCAATTGGGGCTTTGTATGCAGTCCGATATGCCCATAAGGCTTCGTCTAACTTCGTGGACCACTCTTTTCTCGAATTAGAAACTGTCTTTTCTATGATCCTTTTCACCTCTCTATTTGACACTTCTGCTTGCCCATTTGCTTGTGGATGATATGGAGTGGTCACTTTATGCTTTACACCATAATGCTCCAAAACTTTTTCCAATGGTGCATTGCAGAAATGTGATCCTCCATCACTTACTAGCACCCTAGGCACACCAAAACGTGTAAATATATTTTTCTTTAAAAACTTGATCACGGTTTTGGAATCAGCCTTAGGTGAGGCAATTGCTTCCACCCACTTCGACACGTAGTCGACAGCTACCAAGATGTATTCATTTGAGAAGGATGGTGGAAATGGTCCGACGAAATCGATCCCCCAACAGTCAAAAACTTCTACCTCCAGCATATTGGTTAAAGGCATTTCATCCCTTTTACTAATTCCTTCGCTTCTTTGGCATTTATCACAGCTTTTGGCATGCTCATAAGCGTCTTTGAATACAGATGGCCAATAGAATCCCGATTGGAGGACTTTAGTAGCGGTTCTTAATCCACTGTAGTGACCCCCATATGGAGAATTGTGACAGTGCCATAGGATATCCTTTGCTTCTTCATTAGTCACACACCTTCTCAAGATGTTATCCACACCCACTTTGAATAGATATGGGTCATCCCAAACATAATACTTTGTTTCGGCTAAGAATTTCTTTCTTTGATTCGAAGTGAGGTCCCCCGGTATTAAACTAGTTGCCTTATAGTTAGCAAAATCAACAAACCATGGCCTCACTTGAATCGAATAAAGTTTTTCATCCGGAAATTCTTCCCGCACCTCTTCCTCTTTGTTAGTGATTTCCACATTCGCCAATCGGGACAAATGATCAGCTACCACATTTTCGGAACCCTTTTTATCCCGGATTTCCAAATCAAATTCTTGTAACAATAGAATCCAATGAATCAACCTTTGTTTGGAATCCGGTTTAGTTAGCATATATTTGATTGCCGAGTGGTCTGTGTAAACCACTACTTTGGATCCAATTAAGTAAGCTCTGAATTTTTCTAATGCATACACTATAGCTAATAACTCTTTTTCAGTTGTCTCATAATTGACTTGTGCTTCGTTCAAGACCTTACTAGCATAGTGTATAGCATGAAATTTTTTTGCTTTTCTTTGACCCAAAACCGCACCAACCGCATAATCGCTTGCATCACACATAAGTTCAAAATCAAGTTTCCAATTTGGTGCAACAATTATGGGTGCGGTAACTAACTTTTGTTTCAACTCGTGAAACGCTTTCAAACAAGATTCATCGAAAAGGAATTGTGTACCTTTGTTGAGTAAGTTACTCAAGGGCTTTGCAATTTTTGAAAAGTCTTTGATGAACCTCCGGTAAAATCCAGCATGTCCTAGAAAGCTTCTTATCCCTTTGATATTTACCGGTGGCGGTAATTTTTCAATGACTTCTACTTTTGCTCGATCCACTTCCAGCCCTTTGGAGGAGATTTTGTGCCCAAGAACAACTCCTTCAGTCACCATAAAATTACACTTCTCCCAATTCAGCACCAAGTTTGTTTTCATGCACCTCTCTAAAACCACATCAAGATTCTTCAAGCATGAATCAAAGGATGCACCGTAGACGGAAAAATCATCCATGAACACTTCAATACACTCTTCAATCAAATCTGAAAATATGGCTTGCATACACCTTTGAAATGTTGTCGGTGCATTACACAAACCAAATGGCATTCTCCGGTAAGCAAAAATTCCGAAAGGACACGTGAAGGCTGTTTTTTCATGATCTTCCGGGTTGACTGAAATCTGATTGTAGCCCGAATAACCATCTAGAAAACAATAGAAATTTTTACCGGCTAATCTCTCTAGCATTTGGTCCATAAAAGGTAGCGGGAAATGGTCCTTCCTTGTGGCTTGATTCAATCTTCTATAGTCAATGCACATCCGCCATTCGGTTACCGTTCTAGTAGGGATTAGCTCATTTTTCTCATTTCGAATAACCGTCATGCCGCCTTTCTTTGGAACCACTTGCACCGGACTCACCCATTCACTATCGGATATAGGGTAGATCATTCCCGCCTCCAATAGTTTAACAACTTCTTTTCTCACTACTTCCTTCATGGATGGATTTAGGCGTCTTTGAGGTTGAGCAACAGGTTTGTAGTTGTCTTCCATCATGATTTTGTGCATGCAGTAGGCTGGACTAATACCCTTTAAATCTGATAATATCCAACCAATTGCCCCTTCATTCTTTTTCAGCACTTGTGTTAATTTCTGTTCCTCTTGAATAGATAGGGTGCTGCTAATTATGACTGGTTTTGTGAAATTATCACCAAGGAAAACATACTTTAGATGAGGAGGTAACATTTTCAACTCTAGCTTTGTTTCTTCTACCTCCGTCTTCTCATCTAACTTTTCAACTTTGCCTTCATATGAAGCAGTCTCTCCATACAACTCTAGATCACTCAAAAGTTTCTCGATCTCTTTTTCCTCTTCTTCGGTTGAGACATTGTAAGCGCCTATAAGAGATCTTTCTAAGGAGCTGGAAAGATGAACTTGATTTGCAACCTCAAGAATTTCCTCTTCGGCGACATCGATTCGGAAAGAATCATGTTTGTCCTTAGGGTGTTTCATGGCTTCGAAAAGGTTGAAAGTCACTTCCTCATCTTGCACTCTCACTTTCATGAGTTCATCATCAATGTCGATCATCATCCGGGCTGTCTTCATGAATGGTCTTCCGAGGATTAAGGGTACATCACGGTCTTCATCCATGTCCACTACCACAAAATCCACCGGAAAGAAGAACTTGTCCACCTTGACTAGCATATCTTGAGCAACTCCATATGGTGATGTGGTTGATTTGTCGGCTAGCTGAAGAGTCATCCTTGTAGACTTCATCTCAATATTCCCCAACCTTTTAATGATAGATGAGGGGATTAAATTGATGCTGGATCCAAGATCAACTAAGCCATTACCAATGTATGTATCTCCAATGTTTACCGGTAAGACTACTCGGCCCGGATCAGACTCCTTTCTTGGGATATTTCTTTGAATTATTGCGCTACACCTTGCATCAAGTAGAACGGTCTCATCTTCAGTATACCTCTTCTTTTTTGTCAGAATATCTTTCAGGAACTTTGCGTATTTTGGCATTTGCTCCAGTGCTTCGGTAAATGGGATACTTATTTGAAGCTGCTTGAGGATATCCATGAATCGTGCATAATGCCTTGCATTATCCTTCCTTGATGGTGCGTGCGGATAAGGTAAGTGCTGGGCTGGAATATGACTCATGCCTTTATCACCTCTTTTGGTATTCGACTTTGACTCTTTCTGCAAGCTACTTTCATGATTCTGGTTTTGTCCAGTTCGCGGCGCGACCTGAAATGAATTTTTCTCCTCATCACTTTTGGCTTCCAATAATCCCTCCTCTTCATTTTCAGCTGTAACCATTGTATCATTTTTCCACTATAATTTCTTCATTTCCTATGCTTGTCACCTTTTTGCCACTTCTTGTAGTAATTGCCTTGCAATGCTCCCGTGGATTGGTTTGGGTGTTGGCGGAGAAGGATGGACTTGCTTGTTGTTCCGCCAATTGTTTTGCAAGTTGACCCACTTGAGTTTCCAAGTTTTTGATTGCTGCCTCGTTACTTTTTTGACTTGCCATGGAGGCTTGCATGAATTGTGCAAGTGTGTCTTCTAACTTTGAACTTCCACCTTGTGATGGTTGACTTTGTGTGTTTGGATTTTGATATGGATTTTGTTGCTGAAAATTTTGATTGTTGAATCTTGATTGTTGGTAGCCTTGGTTGTTCCTTTGAAAAGTGTTGTTGTGTTGTGGAGGGTATCTTTGGTAACCTTGACCTTGATTGTTAACATAGCTTACTTCTTCTTGAGGTGATGGACAAAATCCAGTTGGATGGTCTCCTTGACAAAGTTCACAACTTGCCACTCGATGTCTAACTTGTGTTCCATGAATCTCTTTCAATTGTTGTGGAAGTTTGGACATTTGTTGAGTGAGCAACTCCACTTGTTGAGAAAGTAGCTTGTTTTGAGCGAGTATGGCATCATTTGTATTCAATTCAAGAACTCCCGCTTTCCTTTGTGAAGGATTACGATCGTGTTGACTTTGTCGATCATTGAGTGCCATTTGATCAATAATGGTTTTCGCTTCCTTCGCGTTCTTTGACATGAGAGAACCACCCGCGGTAGCATCCAAGAGTGTCTTTTGTGATGTTTGGAGTCCGTTGAAATAAATGTGAATTTGTGTGAGATCATCAAAACCGTGACCTTTGCATTTCCTTAACATGGATTTGAATCTTTCCCAAGCCTCATTTAGAGACTCATTGCTTCCTTGTGTGAATACCGAAATGGCCGTTTTGGCTTCCATGAATCGGGATTGAGGGTAATACCTCTCTAGAAATCTTTCTTCTAACAAATTCCAATCCGTCATCACTCTTGTTGGTTGATCAAGATACCACTCTTTTTCTTTTCCCACCAATGAATGTGGAAACATTCGCTTGAACAAATTTTCTTCGCTAGCTTTATCTACTCCCGTTGAACCCGCAATCTCATAAAATTTGATGAGGTGGTTGTACGGATCTTCATGATCTATTCCGGTGAATGGATTTGCATAAAGGAGTTGTAGGATTCCGGTCTTCATCTCCGTATTCCTTCCGCCTCGAGCAAATTGAGCTGTCCGCCTTGGACTATTAGCGGACATTTCGGTACGAACGTCGTCACCCATACTTCTTTCGACGGTCTCTACAACTTCCTCTTCAATTTGAGTAAGTGCAGAATTTGTTGTTTTTTCTCTTTGGTTCCTCTCTTCGGCTAGTTTCTTTCTCCTTCGTGTTTTGCTATTAAGCCTTCGAATTGTTCTTTCAATTTTGGGGTCGAATTGAAATTGCTCCTCGGTGGCTTTTTCTCGCATGCACTAGAATCTACAAAACTAGCAAACCAAGTGAAACACAAGAGTGATAAAAATAGAAATAAAAATAAGAACTTAGAACAATGAATTATTGCAATGCATGTAATATCGACACCAATCCCCGGCAACGGCGCCAATTTGTTGAGAAGTATATTTCCGGCAAATATTTTTATATCGTATCCACAGAGATTGGTGTTACTACCGCCGTTCTATAATTCCGATTGTTGTAAGTTCCAAAGATATTCAAATTTGTTTGTTAATGACTAAAGTGTTCTTTTTACTTATAAGAAAAATAAGACAATAAAAATGGTTTTGGAATAAAATTTAAAAGCCTTGTCAAGATTGAGTTTCATTATCCTTGTTATTTATATGTTCTTAATATTACATGCATGTATTCAAACTCCAATGATAATATTCAAGTGTCCTCTCAATAATATTTATGTCTAAATAAAATTGTGATAGTTACTATATGAATTCTTAGACGATCTCTCCATCTAACTATTTATATAATAATCTTGAATGTTTAACACAATAGAAAAAGTAGTGAATAAATCTATCTCTACAATTTCTTCTCTACTTGGAAAATATTTTAGTTCAAGAATCAAGCTACCTTTCTCAACAATAGTTCAATTCTGATTTTTGTAGTGTAAAGAGCAAAAATATCATTCCTTATCAAAGATGGAGTTTGTTACATGCAATGATACAAATATTACATAAATAACATAGAATAACTACTACCTCAAGCTTGACAAGAATGGAATTTAGCTACTCATCATCTTCATTGATGCCATGGATAATTCTTCAAGAATTCTCTTCTTCATGCCAAAACTCCAAGAACAAGAAAAAAATCTCCCTAATCTCTCTAAGATATTCTAGCAAAACTAAGAGATACTAAGTTAAAGAGTGTAATCATTCTGTCCCACATGCAAGGGAAAAAGTGTCATTAATAGCTCTGGGGCGCCACCCTACAAAAAGTATATTTTTCTTCCAAGGTATGACAAGTGTCATAAAATTTGCAAGTGGCTGAATTCACTCAGTTCGCGGCGCGCAGGGTGGTCGCGGCGCGAACTGCCTAGCCTGCTGATTCCTTGCTTTGCTTTCCATCCCCGACACTTCCTTTCCCAAACTTGTATCTTTAAGTGTTGCTTCAGAAACTTCTCATGCAATCGAACATTCCTTGACAAAAATTCTACAAAACTAGAGAAAAAGTGAAACATCTATTCTAAATAAAATAATACGACTAAAATTGAACGCGTACTAAATTGTGATAAAAATGTGTGACTTTAGTAAGAAAAAGTTAAAAAGGGACCGATAAAAAATATACAAATTAGTATCAATTTGGTCCCTAACATTCAGTGAGTGATTGGTGAAACAAGCATTCTACATATGTTAAAATAAACTCAAATGTATATATCAACATGGTTGGAATCTATAATCATGGTGAAATGTTGTACGCTAAATATGTCATTACGGTTGGAATTAAGCGAAATTCGGGCACAACTCCATGCATGAATTCCTGAAAATATCCAAAGATCCGACACTCGGATAAACAGTCAACAGTCCACCAATTTTGAGTTTTATGTTTTTGATTATTTATTAAGTGTTTTGAAAGAATGTATAAGATTAAGAGATGAATATATACATGATAAATATTAACAGGTATACAATATACATACAAGAATATTATGACTGAATTTAAAGCAATTGATATTTGACAGAAAGTAAAGTTAGTGGTTAGTTTGTTAGTGAATTGGATCGGGACGAAATGTGACGCTAAATCGCCGTAGCTCGACTTATGATGAAAGTCAAACTATAGGAGGTTGCGTGAATTAATATCCGAGCAAAAGACAAGATAGAGAAATGATATTGAGGATCATTCTTCGATTTAATCGTGTCGCACAAACCAAAAAGGTGGGATCTCGTCTTAATCGCAAATATTATGTCGATTAATCGAAGGTAGCCTATCAGGATCTCAAAGTAAAGAAAATGACTCAAATGGTCATTTTCCATAGATTTGAAATCGAGAAGGTTATCGACTTTGACAACTCGATGCTTACGAATAGAAGACTTCATAGATCTAGAAAGTCTGAATAAAATCGAAAAGAAGAAGAAATGAGGAGAGAAAAGGAAGGTGGTCTCGGGGAAACCTCCATCTATCAATAATTTTCCGATTATGATTTTGTGGTCTCGTCATCGACCTAAAAGCGACGAAAATAAATAAAGATGAATAAAAAGTCGAGAATGAAAATGAAGTGTAAATATCGAAAAAATAAATGAGAAAACCAAGATCTATTTTTTAGAGAAATATATATACAAATTCTAAGAAATGAAATTAGAAAAAAAATGTATACAAACAAAACTTTAAAGAACTTAGTTAGAAGATAATTATATAAAACTTCTAAAAAAATGTTATAAAAATCTAAAAATTAGTTTATGAAAATATACAAATCTAAAAAAAATAGTTTATTAAAAAATATTTACAAATTAAAACTGTTTTTTTAGAAAATATATATACAAGTCTGGTTACAAGTCTGGGACCTTTACACCGCTATGTTTTTCGCCTTACAATTAGTTGCCTATTGTAATATGAAGTGAAAATGAAATCAAGAAGAAGAGTCTTTTTTTTCTTCGATTTAAAACATCTGGGTTAACAGATCCATGCAAAAGCCTCGACAGAATCTCGATCTAGCCATTAGCAGCAACAATATGAAGAGGTGAAAACCGACCATAGAGAGTTGTTTGATGAAAAAGAAATGGGTTGTGTTTGGGGTTGTTCGTTGAGAGAGGGAGTGTGTGATCTGAGTGGAGGAGAGGGTGAAGAAGAGGTTTTGCTTATGTGTCTACGGAGACGTCGATTTCAGTGATGGGATGGAGGTGGTTTTTTGAGGTTGACGACGGCGGATTACCAGATCTGCTCGTCAACGGCTAGTTCTGCGATGACACGGAGTACGACGAGGCCGAAGTTTGGACTGTTGGCTGCTTCAGATAGGGAGAATTCGGTGCGGCGACGATGCTCTGGTGCCGGAGAGAGAGTGTTGAAGAAGCATTCAGAAAGAAATTGAAGAGTTTGAGGGTTCCATTCCATGGTGCTTGTGTGTGAGCTCTGCTAGGGTTTTGGGTTATCGAATGGGTTTGAAAAGGTTGAAGAAGAATGAATAGTGGTTGGTTTGGGGAAGATGGAGAGGTGTTGACGAGGAAGAGAATGCGGTGGTGGTTTTCGGAGGGGAAGAGTTGGAAGACGAGGGTGGCCAGATCTTCAGGAGGAAGATGGAGTTTCGACGACGGCTATGTTTTGCTGAGAGAGAGAGAGTGTGTGAATAGTGACAATTAGGGTTTCTTCATCTTGGGAAGAAAATGAAGAATAGTAGGACTATATACCGAGAAATGACACGTGGCCTCCTTTTTTTATTAATCTGTTTCTTTTTATTTTCTGTTAATTTTAAAAACTAAACCTAATTTAACTTCAACTAATAATCTAATATAATTAAAATCTATTCTAAACTAAAACTCTAATCTAATTATTAATTAAAATTCTAATAATAAAAACTTATTCTAAATTAATCTTAATCTAAACTAAATAATTTCTAAACAAAATCCTTATGTTAAAATAAATTAAGTTCAATCTAAGATTAATGAACAACCTAAACTCTAAATTAAAATCTAATTAAACAAATTCTAATTCTAAAATCTAATTGAATAAATTCTAGATTCTAACTACAAACTAATTCTATTCTAAAAAAAATCTAATTAGTTATTCTAATATAAAAATCTAATTTCTAAAAATCTAAATTAAAATAAAATTCTAACAAAAATTCTAATAATAAAAATCTAATTCTAATCCTAATAGAAAAATCTAATTCTATTTTAAAAACTATATTCTAGACTAATTCTAATTTCTAAAATTTAGTTAACTAAAAATATAAATTCTATTTAAAATCTATATTAATAATCTAATTTAAAAATCTAATTAAATTCTATTAACAAGAAAAATATATACAAAATATATATAAGAAAAAAGTTAGGAAACTAAAAAAAGAATTAAAAATTACAAAAAAAAACATCCTTAGGCCACGTGTCACGCTCCCATTGGGCAAAATAACAGAGATTCGGAAAATGCCCAATTGTGGGCGGGCACGTGTCTAAATGACATGAAATTAAGCGGGCAATGCAAAATTAAAAAAAAAAGAATCCAAAATGCGAAAATATATATAAAAAAAAGGAGAGGACAAATTTAGGGTGTGACAATACCAAACAAGGAAGAAATTTCAAAATTTTGATGATAATGGGTAAGTTTGAGATTTTTCAACAAGAGAGGAGAAAAGTGATGAATTTAGGTAGGAAATGACAAGATTTGATGATTAATGACAAATTTGTGATATTAGACTGAAGTAAAAAATAAGAATCTTGGTGTGTTTGAGGTTTTTGCGTGAATTTGGAATAGTGGATATTTTTGTGCATGCAAGAACAAGAGTGAGAATGAAGAGAAATGCCCTAAAATGAACTTAAGAGTTGACCTGAGAACGCATGTGTCAACCTGTCCATGCCATAGGTCGGCACATACTGAAGCGAGCAACAAAAAAATTGAAAAGAATTTGACATGAGCCGACCTGAAATAACATAGGTCGACATGTACTAGAGCGTTTCAGGCAAATTCAAAAATGTACTTACACAGGTTGACCTGTACTAGATTATGTCGACCTGAAGACTTTAAAATTTCACTAAGATTTGGTTTATTTGACTTTTCGTGACTTTGAGAGACTTATATTGACTCATGAACAAAAGGTTTATGAGATGCACATGCACATGATCAAATTGTATAGATTGTTTGCTTTACACATACAAGCATGACTTGGTTCAAGATGAAAATGAATCATGATCACATTTATGTATGGTTACTATAAACATGTAAAGTGTAACATACAACAATCACATTTGATATTTTTGAAAGTAAAAACATATCACAAGCATCACACTTAGTTCATCATATATCCTAATGAAATAAACACGTAAAAGAAACACTTACGTACATAACTAGAAATAGGGATGAAACAATATTACCTCGCCATACATAAGACAGAGGTGTAAAAACAAGAGTGGTTCTGCATCAAACCTTAAGTTTTGATGATAACTTCATATTTTATCTTAAAGAATGATTCGATACTCTGTGGTTTTTGTCTAGTGTGTAACTGTTGCTAAACTGGATTTGAATATGATAGAAAGGTGTGTGATGTCATCAGACTCTATATAAACAGTCTCAAAGAAAACATATGTAGTGTACAAGTTAAATTCAAAACTCTGGAATTCTTTTAATACGACGGTTCTGAAGAATGTGTGCACTAAAGCTTCTGATTGAGACTTTGTTATTGAGCCTTGAAGGCTTTTTAAAAGATGTGCTTCTATCGCTACAAGTTCTGAAGTTTCTAAAAATAAGATTCTGTTGAACGAGGTTCTGAAGATTCTAAAGACATTATTTCTATTGCTCCAAAGTTATGAAGTTTCTAAAGATAAGGTTCTGTTGAACGAGGTTCTGAAGATTCTAAAGATATTATTTCTATTGTGTCAAAGTTCTGAAGTTTCTAAAGCCAAGGTTCTGTTGAACGAAGTTCTGAAGACTCTGAAGACATGTTGAACAAGTTCTGAAAATTCTAAAGATGAGGTTCTCTTGAACGAGTTCTGAAGATTATGAAGACATCACTTCTAAAGACCAAGTGTTGAAGACTCTTAAGATAGTTTTGGTGAACAAAGATATGAGATTCTAAAGAATTAGGTTATGAAGTTACAAATATTGATCTCTCTACGGCATACTTCACCAAATAAATATCTGAAGCCCCCTGAAGAAATTAGAAGACAAAGATCAAGAATGATTGGATAAACCGTTGAACATAAAATGCAAAATAGTTTGTGACCTCTACCTAGTCTAGGTGGCGAAGTGCCAATTTTTTGTATTATAATGTGACCATTCCTTCAGTGAATGTTGGGATATTATAGTTGGAATTTTTTTCCATTTATACCCTCTAACGGATATATCCTCAAGCTCTATATATTAAAGACCTGAATGCTTGAAGAGTAGCGGGTGAGTGGAGACATGTTGTTGTGTGCTGAGTGCAAATGCTAAATGTCGTAGTGCCAAGATTCAGAAGAGTCAGAAAAGTCAAAGAGATAATCATGAGAGAGTAATTAGAACAAGAATAAAAGAGCTGGATAAAACACGAGAGTATGTGTGCAAGGTTGAAGCAAGCACCAAATTGTAAAGCTCAATAGAAGATGTTTGAAGCTCAACCAAAATAGAGCGTTGCTCTACAAGAAAATGAGAGAAGCATTACAAGAAGCTTTTAAGCTGAAAAAACTCATGCTAATACGATGCAAATCTCTAGGAAATTATTCTAAATATAGTTTTGTAAAATAGCAAGGAGTTGTTGTTCATATCTTGCTAGAAAACACTTTTGTGTTATTGCACTTCAATTGTGTCATCTACTTTTTTAGAAGCAATTTTATGTACACACCTTTATAACACTTACTCAAAGTGTAGATTCCTTAAGTGACTAAGTCGTTAGCCTGGATACTTGAGAGGGATAAGTTTTTTACTAACACTTAAAGGTTGTAATCTGTTGAGATTATTGAATTAAGTCATTGTCTAAGGAAAAATCAGTTTGGTAGGTGAACTGAAGTAACTTTGTTAGTAGTGAACCAGAATAAAAGTAATCATGTCTATTCATTTTTATTCTCTTGTTAGCATTGATATTTAAATTCCACAGAAAATATCATAGTTGGTGAAACCCAATTCAAACCCCCCTTTCTTGCGTTTCTCACTCTTCAATTGGCATCAGAGCTCTGGTTCTGGTATTGATGTTTATCAAACACTTAATTGTGTCAGATAAAGATTCAGATGAGCTTTGAGAAACACCTTGATGATTTCCGCTCCACCACCTGATGTTCCAGTCTCAAATGTTCTTAGTTCTAACTTCCACCATTTTTGGTGAAGAGGTTGAGTACTAGAGAGTTGAACTAGAAAGTTCTTCCTAAAAGGTGATACTGATAATTTGATATGGTAGTTTATAACTACATATCTCCCTCAGGTGAAGTTGTTAAAAGGTTGAAAGCAAATATGAATGGTCAGTTGGAAAAGGATGAAAAGAGTCATAAAAAGCAAGAAGTTCCTTGTTTACTGAAAGATAATTCTTACTGAGTATGGGATGTCTTCAAAGCCAGACTGCTATGTCTTTTTTACTTTATCAAAACTCATTAAGAACTCCTTTTAGTCAAGTAAACAATTGCTCGTGTTTTGATTCTAAAGCATGAAGACTTCAAGATGAAGAATGTTGAAGTAGGTTGAAATCTTGTTATCAAGTTTTTGAAACTGAAGGCTCTAAAGATTTGAGTAAATTTTGGTAAAACAGGACCTTGTACAAGATGTTTCAACAAGAAGAATTCTGCTGAAAGAAGACATGTTGGACAAGATGTCCCAACACGATGTTAGGACATCGTGTCTGTTACTAACATGCAGGATTTTGATACAACATGGATATTTGCAGACCAGTTCCAAGATTTAAGGCATGGATCGAGGAATAAATTAAACAGATATTTCGAAGCCCATGGACAATTGAAGATTATAAAAAGGAAGACCTAGACCTAGGGTAGAATATGAATTCTTATTAAGACTTTTGTAAAGTAGAAAAATAAGGATTTAGGATTTTGAGAGTCATGTACTTTCTTGTGTTGTAAGTCTCCATTTGTATCGGTTGGATACATCGTGGTAGATATAGATGTTTATAAATATTCTAAATAGTTGAGGTAATGAATTGTATATTTTTCTTCGATGAAGCTTTGAAGCAAATCCAAGTAGGATTATTAGTCAAGGTTGCTTGGCTGAACTTTACATTGAAAGAGTTGTCGTTCAAGTAGAATGATGCAGTTGCTGTCGGTTGTAACTATTAGATATCACAGGTAGTGATTAAGGAAGTGAGATATATTTCTCTTATCAATTAGATGTGACTTCTAATGATAAATTTTTCATTGGGTAGTGATAGGTAAACTGGAGTTTGTTTACTATAAACCAGAGGTTGTTTACATAAGATTATACTACTAATAATGGACTCTTCTTCCTGGCTTGGTAGCCCTCAGATGTAGGTGATTTGCACTGAACTGGGTTAACATATCTTGTGTTATTTATCATTATGCAAATTTACAGTTCAATATTTTCTTATTTATTAACATGTTGTAATAGATGTTGAAACATCTGTTGCGATTCTGTTGCTCATATTCAGAGTATCAACTTGATTTTTTTCTGCCCTTGTTTTATAGTTATGTAGAGAACAATGTCGTGACATGTTGTTAGGACATCTGTGATCTGCATGCCTAATTTCACAAACCATGGCTGCATGACATTGAATTTTGAATTGAGGTTCTCTCTTCATCAGATATCTTAAAGAAGACTATCAAAAGTTTGCCATTCGGATATAAGCTTAAGTAATTACCTCCCAGTTATAGAAGATCTTATCAACGTTCTCTAGAAGAATTGGTGAGTTTATTTTGACAAGTCATGAAGATTAAGCTATAATAGCTTAATAGAGATGAGAGGAAATCTGTTATTCTTACATCTATCAGAAGATCTAAGAAGACAAGAGGTTCTTCAGCTAGAGAAATCAAGGATTCTGAAGATAGTGTGTCATTCTGTCAAGTACGACTAATCATCTCTTGAAGAAGAATCATTGCAACAGAATCAAAGGAACTAAATGTTCTGCTAAGATTGATTCGAGTTCACCTTAAGCCAAGTAAGAAGCCTTGATAAGCAAGAAAAAGTTGAAGGTAACACATGATGATTTTGAGTTCTCAGAAGATGATGAAGATGAAGAACAAGCTAAAGTAGCATTTTTTGCTATTGTTGGAATATTTGATAAATAAGATTCCTTTAGAAGATGAAATAGTTCTGATTCAGCAAAAATAATTTCTGATATAGAAGTTCTCAGCAGTGCAATTGAAGCACTGGCTTTGTTACCGAGTTTCTAACAATTTGCACAAATTAAGGGTACATGTTCCAAAGCCTGAAACTTAAGCCTATAGACAATGATTCTCAAAAGTAATCAGAAGAAAAAGAATCATTGGCTTCAGAACAAATATCCCTTGGAGTTTCTATACACTAACATATCCGATCTAATGAAATACCACAATATGAAGTATTGAATTAGTTACTGCTAGTAAGTATAGGATACACATGGGTAAAGGATCTTCACAAAAGGATGAATCCTTTTATGTCTCTACTCTCAAATGCTTATAAAGATCAGAAATAATCTTGGTCAAACAACTTGAAAATCTATTGGATGAGAATAAGTTCTTCATGTTTTAGTTCTTTACAACTAGATGCAGTTGTAAAACGAAGAACATGATCCTAAAAAGAAATGGCTAGAATCTTGATATATATAAGACTATCATGTTAAAGAATTTCTAAGGAGCCATAGCATCCTATTCATAAAAGAATTCTTTTCAGATCTATTATGGTGCATCATGATTAAACATACTCAAAGTCCACAAATACTTGAAGTTAAAGTACTTCTGCAGATGAACCAACTTGATTTGATGATAAGCTTGGTAGTTAAAAGCCAAAGCTTATTGGAAGATTAAAAATCTGAAGATTACCCTTTCAGATGCTGAAGGTAATGAAGCTGCTGGAGAAGTACAAGATGAAGAAATCAGAATATGCTCAATCAGAAGCAGTTGCAGTTCTTACTCCCTTGAGAAATCTTAGACATAAGTCTTTACTTTCTGAAGTACTGATTATGGGTGATAAGACTAGGCTAGTAAGAACAAGATCAACATTCAAACCCTCCATAGAAATGTTTTATGGTTTAATGTTCTTGATGATTTATGCATCTATGAAGAAGAGTATCTGTCAAAGATTAAATTCTAGCGACGCAAGAAGAATTCAACCTATTCTCTCAGTATATGGCGTTTGGTAGTCTATATCAAACTTGGAAACTGCTTGATTAAATCAAATGGCCTTCTAAAAGCAAGTCTTAGAAAAGACATAAGAGATTGATCAAAAGTATAAGAGTTAGGAGATAAATCAGTTTCCTCTGATGATCTAAAAGCAGAATGAGAAGACCAAAGAAGCTATGAAGTCAATCTTGTCTAAATGCAAGATTCAAGGACTCCTATGCATCTCATTTGAGATCTGAAGATAAGAAGAAGTTATGATGATATCAGTTTCTAAGTAGAATTTGATCTAGCTAGAAATATTCATCAACAACATCTTCAATCGAAGAAGCTAATTGCATGTTAACCTTGAAGAAGCATCCACATCTTGGAGTACAAAGCAAACTAAAAGTCTACCAAATAATTGAGAGCGATGCTTTTCTAACTCTTACTCTTTTTGCTTATTCGTTGGTCAGTGCATCTTAATGCACATTCTCTTATGTTTGTACTTAGGAATTTCCTTAGTTTTCTTTCGTTTATTTTAGTGTTTTATTATGTTTTTATAATTAAGTCTTTGTTTACCATTAATTTACTTTCGCAGCTTATTTTCAGCTTTAGCGGCTATTTGATACATGTCCATCGTTCGAATCATAACTGGAGCTACGAGAATTGGATTTATAAGTTATACCAGTAGATGGAAAGCTAAGACAAAGAGCTACAACTTTAATATTTCTCAAAGAAGCTGATACAGTATGTAGAAGACTCGAATAATTCGTTGAAGTCAAGAATCGAATTCTGCCTTTAGGAATATTTAGTTTTAAGCCGAGTTTTTTATGTTTTTCGACCCAGTTGGGTTAGAACCGGATTTTGTGGGCTTCCATATACCTAGTAGCAGTCGTGCTACTATGGAATACCTTTTATTCACAATTTCAGTTTTTGCTTTTGTATGTTTGAATGGAGAACTAATTCCAAGGATTAATCTGCTATAATCGGTTTCCGCCGACACTTTTAGGTTCTTTTAATTTCCAATAAAATCTATTTCCTTTCAATCATTCTCTGTGATATATTGTTTGCTTAATTCTATTTATCCTAGAGTTGATTGATTTATTTCGATGATTGCATGTTCTTATAATTTAATCGTATTTGCTTAATTCACGTATGTTTCTCTTGTTTGCTTAATTCACGATTGCTATATCTCATCCATTTATTTAATTCAGAAATTAGGAACATGTATCATATGATATGAATTGCGCTTGTTTAGTTGTTATTATAATAAAAAAGGGGATAGAATCCTCTTAGGAATTGGGAATTATTTGGATCAATGATAAGTTGGGAAATTAAAACAGTAGATTAACTGTTTCAGCTTATTTTGATAATCACTTATTTGCACTATTTTTCTTTTAATCGAAATTCAACCCCCCCCATAAATCGTTACTGTGTTGGTTAATAGATTTACAAGAATCCTTGTGAGAACTATACTCGAGTTGGCATTATCGTTACTACTGTTTTAAAAAATACTCGAGTTGTCATTTCCTTCCTCTCGGAAATCACTAACAGATTTTTCTTCACTAGCTTGGCTATTCGAGTCATCTTGGATTCTTCCATATTTGAATGTGTCTTTGATGTTTACTCCTACTTCTATAATTTTAGAGAAACATAATGGCACAATGCCCACCATCCTGACATAATAAGAGTTTGACAGCATTCTTAGAAACATCTTGGCCAACTCTTTCTCTTGAAGTGGTGAATGAACTTGAGCTGCCAAAAGGATTTACTGTCTTTCTAACTCATACTCATCAATTGATTGCAGTCTGGAGCCACACCTATGTTGTAATTGTATTGCTTCACAAAAGCACCAGCTAGGTCTTCCTAAGACTGAATATGGTGCCTTTCTAGCTTCATATACCATATCCAGGATGCCCCACATAAACTTTCTTAAAAGAAGTGAATCATCAGCTTGTCATTGTCAATATAAGCGATCATCTTTCGACATAACATCTGTAAAAAGTTTACTGGAAAATATGTTGCCGAGATTAACCAGGGAATCTACTGCTGAGATTCTAAAAAGAAATAACTGTATGCTAAAATTTAAAGAAGCATCAAAATTAACTAGAGAATCTACTATCGAGATCCTGAAAATAGAGAAACATCTTCTATTGAAGTCTGTTGGAGATCTACTACCGAGAATAATCAGAGAATTTATAAAATGAAACACCTTCTGTCGAGGTCTATCGGAAATCTTCTACCGAGACTTGTCAGGAAATGAAAAGAAAACACTTTCTGTCGAGGTTAAACTGGAAATCTTCTGCCGAGACTTACCAGGAAATTGAAAGAAAATACATTCTGCCAAGGTTAAACTGGAAATTTTCTATTGAGACATTCCAGGAAATAAAAAAAATACCTGTTGTCGAGGATTGCTGAAAGAAAGTAACTACTGATCACAGGGTAACTGACCAAAAGGAAAGGCATATTACCTATTATCAAACATATGATAGCCTAAGCATATGTAATAACTTGAAAGGATAGATGGCTTACTACCAAACACACAATAGCCTAAGCAAAGGTATATGACCAAAAAGAGATAGATATACTACCTACCATCAAACATATGATAGCCTAAGCGGAGGTAATAGGCTTGAAAGGAGAGATCACCTACTACCAAACATGTGGCAGCCTAAGCAAAGGTGTCTGACCAAAATAAAGGTGTATTACCTATTATCAAAACATATGATAGCCTAAGCAAAGGTAATAAACTAACATAAGCTTCCATGATCAGGGTATGATCTAGCTTCTTCTTTAACTAAATGATTTATTTAGAAAGGGTAAATAAACCTCCCCAAAACTTAAAGGTTGTATGCCATGAACGAATATCATTTTCTTCTTTAATAAAGTATTCCACTTGAAAAGGATAAAATAAACTTCCCCTCGTATCAGGTCATAAGCCACGAACGAGTCTTAGTTTCTTCCTGGAAAGGTGAATACTTATGGGAGAGTATCTTCGTAGGGGATTAGAATTTTATTGGAGATTTATGACTTCAACGGAGATCCATAATTTACTGGAGATTAGAAAACATCGTCAGGGATCTAAAAGAGATGCAATCTGGTTGATTTGAAAAATATGCCTTCTCAAATAAAGAGAAAGATTATATGAATCTTCATCAAACTTCTCAGAGATATGTTATTTGATGGAAGCAAATTGAATAATGGACTCACTATGGAGAACAACACTGAGGAGCGATATTGTTGTATTTTGGAATTGCATCAGAGCAAGTAAAATCCTTGTATTAGGAAATCTCAAATAAAGAGAAAACTTGTAAAGTCTTCACCAAACTTCTCTGATGGGTTTTCGGAGAGATGTCATTTGATGGAAGATAAGTTGATAATCTTGATAAACCCATTGGGGATTGACAAACTGTCTTGAGGAGACTGCCATTTGTTATATAAATAGAAAACCTGAGAACGAAACAAGCTGCTCAAATAAATAGCTGCCACTTGTTGTATGGGTATAAATTGCTGAGAAAATGTTGTAACACTGCTGAAGAAATATTTTGTCTTCAAGGATGATCTTCAAACAGATTCTTCCTGGGGAGTCAAAATGCAAAATAAATGCACGCTCAATCCAGGTTCAAAAGCATAGAGATATCTAAAATTGAGATTGTCATGGACCAAAGTTCAATTTAGGAAGTAACTTAAAAGAAACTGTCAAGCAAGACTCTAATCAATGAGGAATGAACTCAATCGGGGTTTATCTTATCCAGAAATGGAAAAGAAAGCCAAAGCAACCGTCTTCCATAAGGATCGAACTCAGTGGGGAATTTAGAAATGTTGTGCTCATTTTGTCTAGGGCTGACGAATCTACTTGGAGAGAGAAGACAAACCCAATCACTTGGGGATAAACACAACCAAAGCGAACAAACAAACAAACACAAAAATGTAAAATGCATAGATGCCATGTATCCATATGAATGAATGTATGTTATGTTATGCTTATGCTGACAAAACAAACAAGGAGAAGTAAATCGGAGATGAAATAAACATCTCGACATGGATACTCGACCAACCTTCACAAGATAGAAGAATCACTGGGGTGAATGGAAAGCCACACATGGAATCACAGTCTTGCTTCAAGGATTCAAACTTCTCCGGGGAAAAGAGAGCACCCCATTCGAGGATGAACATCATGACTTCACTTAGGGAACTGTCAAGATGAACCCTACTACTCTGTTGGGGATGAGAAAGATCCATTGGGAATGGATTAAACTCATGATCAGAGAGACTTTATGGGGATAAAATAAATATCCACTATAAACTGAAGTAGTCTGGAAGGAAGCTTTAACTGGAGATGCCAGAGCTGAGGCCTCACAAGGGATAAAATAAATATCCACTTCATTGGGGAAGCTCGAATCAACATCGAAGCTGAAATGTCAAAGATGAGACTTCATGGGGATGAAACAAACATCCACCTTGCTAGGGAAGATTGAGGTTGTAATAAGTCTGTTGAGGAGTGAAATGACATTTACTTCATCCAGGAAGGTTGAAGCTGAGAAATCACTGAGAAGTGAAATAACATTTACTTCACTGGGGAAGGTTGAAGCCAAGAAATCCATTGAGGAGTGAAATAACTTTCACTTCACTGGGGGAGATTGAAGCCAATGGAATTCAATGGGGATTCTTAGGTCATCAACTGGGGAATTCTTGCATAAATTCTGCCACAATTGCTTGAAGTAGAGATTCACCGGGGAGTAGTCATGACCACTTACTGGGGAATCATCGCACCACGTGAGACAGAAAATCTTTGGGGTATGGGTAAAGAATGTTGTGAGAATAATGTAGCTTTGTATTGATGAACTGTGTGGTGGTCACCATTTCGAACAACAGTTGTTGTGAATGAAACAAAATAATATTCACATGCCCTAGATCATACAGTTTACGAGAAGAAGTTATCTCGAGAGGATTTTATAGAAAACTTGGCATCCAAAATGTTCCAATGTATTCAAACTCTTGGAGAGATTTATCAAATCTCGACGTAGATGCCCCAAACTGGCTGCATTTAGTATAGCTGAAACTTCAAACTTGCCCCTTAGGGATAGTCGGACTGTGAAAGCAACAACTGAGAAACAACTTGCCCTTATTTAGCAGAGTCTTCAGACAACATGACCCTAGATATGATCATCCCTTTGAAGTTATTCACCATTTATCATCAGATTCTCAAGTCTCAAACGATTGAGCTTATCATTGTTGTTCCTATACAAGCTTCTATGATATCAAGCAATGTTAGCAAGCAAAAAAATGTTAATTCTGAAATTGCTAATGCAACACACGTGTTAGTCTTGAAGTTTTTATTGGAAAGATATCATAATAACCTGTAACTGAATCACTACTTAGGATATAAATTATTTTTTTTACAAAACCAACATTAATTTTGAGCATAGCTCATAGGAGTCAGGAAACATTGTCTCATTGAGTATGTTTTCGAAATAAATACTGCTTTAATTAGGTCTTTTAAGGGTTGTATTGTGGCTTGGTTCACGGTTTAAGAAATAAAGGATAAACGCTCAAAGTTTGTTTGTACCCACCCATTCTTCGTGATGTTCTTCAGCCCTACATTCAGTTAACCTGACACGAGCACTCATCTCCCAAGAGGAGTTTTTTGATGTGGTTAAGAAAACACCGAGGCTTTGGACATGGCAGTCATTCACCTATTTGCTTTTGGTGTTTTACGCACGACTTTGTTCTTTATTGAGGATATTTCTTTGCAATCCTTTATTTTCGCTTTTCGCATTTTTCCATTCCCTAACTTTTTCCTGAAGCGAGTCTTTTGGATTTAACTTTGAAGTCTAGCGGGATGCCTTAATTTTTTCTAAGTCTCCTTCATAGGTTAACTTAGCGGGCTTTTTCTTTTCCTTTTTTATTTATGATTTATGAACAAATCGTGGCGACTCTAAGTCATTTTGACTTGTTGAAAGTATTGTGATTGCCTCACTCTTTAGATAGTCGAGGGATAATCATTGTGAATTTAACTTCCAGCCTTCTAATGTGTGATGGATTGGTGTGGTGTCTTTAGATATTCACTCCTTTTTTTTGAAAGTTTAGGCGCTTGATCAGCTTAACTGAAAACTACCCTGCTCCAAGTTAAAATTGGGTTTTTTTTGTATGAAAGGAAAAAAGAAAACTCCTATTTCAAGGCTAAAATGGGTGAACAAAGGTCTATCTCCCTTATATCTCCAGTGTTTGGGGATTTGAAATAATGCCTTACATCATCAGCTGAGATTTACTCAAAAGCATACGACAAGAAATCTTGCATTTTCTATTTCGTCATCCTCCCTCCAATTCTCTACCTAAGCAAGAGATCGGGTAATATTGACATTATAAAGAAAAAAAAAACATTTTAAGAGTGAGTACAAATGGATTCTTCAAGACAAACATATTCATTACATTAATCATTCAAAACAAACAAGTTCTTATATGTAAATCATGCTTTTACAATCAAAGGGATAACAATAAATGCAATCAAACAAACAAACAACCTGATGATCCTGGGAAAGAGCTTTCCTCCTGACTTCACCAGCTTTGAAAGGAATCTCTTGAGTCTTCATATTTATTAGCATAAAGGCGTCCCATTCATAAATGGGCTTCCTCCCTTGAAGGTCATCACCTCATCGTCGATCATCTCTTGAACCTTTTCTTGGAAAACCTTGCACTCTTCAATCAGATCCCCCACTGCTCCATCATGAAACTCACAACTGGTATCTTGATTGTCCCAAGGAGGGATAGATTTCATGGCTCTAGTCTTTCTGGGTGTCATCACCAAGTTTCGGGCAAAATGAGACCACAATTGACTGTAAGTCATCGGGATTGGATCAAACTGGCGAGTCTCTCCTTCTGGACTATTCAGAGGTCTCTGTTGATTTTGATAGTTCAAATTCTAAACTTGTCGATTCTGACATTGATCCTGAGGAGCCAACCATTGTTGCTAGTACAGAAGTTCACGAAGTAGTGGTTACTTGCACTGACCAGGCGCTGCATACTGATAAGGCATCGAAACTGGAGCTTGCAAGATTTGAGGAGAACCCCAAATTGCATCAACATCAAAATTTCCTTCCTCTCGGAAATCACTAACAAAGTTCTCTTCACTAGCTTGGCTATTCAAGTCATCTTGGATTCTTCCACTTTTGAATGTGTCTTCGATGTTTACTCTGACTTCCATAATTTTAGAGAACTCTAATGGCATAACAACCACCTTCCTGACATAATAAGAGTCTGACAGCATTCTTAGAAACATCTTGGCCAACTCTTTCTCTTGAAATGGTGGATGAACTTGGGCTGCCAATTCTTTCCACTGCTGTGTGTACTCCCTAAAGGATTCATTGTCTTTCTGACTCATGCTCATCAATCAAACGCAGTCTGGAGCCATGTCTATGTTGAAATTGTATTACTTCACAAAAGCGTCAACTAAGTCTTCCTAAGATTGAATATGGTTCCTTTCTAGCTTCATATACCACATCCAGGATGCCCCACATAAACTTTTTTGAAAGCAGTGAATCATCGACTTGTCATTATCGATATAAGCGGTCATCTTTCGATAGAACATCGTCAAATGGTACTTTAGACAACTAACACTCTTGTATACTTCAAAGACATGCATTTTGAACTTCAGGGGAATAACCACGCCTGAACCTAGACACAAGTCATGAGCCTTAAGACCAGATGTATTGAGTCCTTTCATCATCTTCAATTGTTCCTCAAGATCACAAAATCCTTCCTCAATTTTGCAACTCTAGGATCATTCACCTTTATCACGGGGTGGACATTCTGAGGATTTGTCATATACCGCAGAAACCGGGAATCTCTTTCATCAACTTGAGCAACCAGGTTATCTTGCACATGCTGAGATCGTGTAGGGACATACACTTGTGGAACATTGTCGTTAGAAGGGAGATCAAACATTAGGTTAGTCATCACTCTGAAGCCTAACATGGGACCCACATTTTATGTCCTCTCTATTATCCTTCAGTAACTACTTCAAGCTCGGTTTGAATATCATGAGATCAATTGAGTGACACAAAGACAGAAGGCCAAATGAGTTTTTTGTTTAGGGAAAAACATGTATGCAAATGAATGCAATGCTAATGATGTATGTTGTGCAAATGCAAATGCATTTCAAGGAACTCAAAAGATATATTTCCAAACACCATAAAGTGGATAACACCTTTGATAACTGAAAATGTCTCATTTTATTGAAAATTTTGAAGGATTGCAAAAATAAAGTATGACTTCCAAAATCCATGGTAAAACCTATGTTGTTTGCAAGATAACTCTAAGTTTCCTGAAGAGGTTAGAAAAATGGTGTATGAATGCACAAACACAGGTATACACATATTCACATATATACATGCAAACAAGCAAGGGCATAGGTTTGAAGATCACGAGCATGAAGCCATGATCTACCCATCCCAAATGGCGAGTACTATGGGTTCATTAGTACCTGTACAACAGATTCTATATAGATCCCAAAGTCATGAGTCCATCTTTCAAATATTATTAATTTCCAATATACTCAGTTGTTAATAATATTCTCAAGAAAACCTCTTTTGAGTGTAGTATTACGTATCAACTATTTTGGGACTACTCCCTCATAGTCACCGCACTACGTCCTAAGAAGGCAAAGTTGGGTTCAGGGTAACTAAAGATCCTCAGTGTCATAGACTCCTAGGTCGAAAGTAGTAATGTTTTCAGGAATACTCGCTCAAGAATACTATTCTCAAGAGGGCCTCAACTGAGTGGTGATTTCTCAAGTTAGCTTGGTCTGTAATCAACTCCCTATAAGCCTCCTTGAATATATCACCTTCCTATCATAAGTGCACTCAAGTCCGGGTTAGAACTTATCTCATAACACAACGTAGCAACCAAAGCAAATACAAATATATACAAATATATAAGTATACCGATATACAACAAATAACACACATAAAACACGTTAGGTGTAACCCTCTTGGTGAGATTTCTCCAGTGAAGTCGTCATTTTTGTTGCGGTGAGAATCAGATATCAAGTTATCGATTAACTTGAATCATAAATCTTAATTCACCACCGATCTTTAATTTATCCAAGGGAAGGGAAAAAGAACGAATAACCCAAAAAATGCAATGCAAAAACAAAGATAAAGAGAATTTATGGTTCAGGGGTTGGTTATACATAGGGAGGGTGCTATCATCCTAAGTATCTGTAGTACTCTATAGGAACCTCTTGTTTTATTGTGTTATTTGTTATTTTTTTGATAAAGGGTGAAAAGGTAAAGGGAGACCTACAATGTTATTTCTAAGGATGCTCGCCAAGACATCGCATCTCGTGCCTACGTATCTTGACGGGAATGGAATCAGAGCATTCTTAGTTCCCCTTAATAAGGGTGAGGAACTCTTGACTATGGTCAAGGTTCCAAGGGGGGAGAGGTAAGTGTCTGTGACAGAATACCTACATAGAGCTAAGAAACTCTAAACCTAAGGTTAGGTTTAAAGGGAGGTAAGTGTTTTTATTAAGGTTTCTGAAACAGATTAGAAATGTGATTAAAGTATTTTTGTATTTTTGAGAAAAGAAAGAGATTTTAGTTTTAAGAAAAGAAATATTCGATAAAAGGCCGAGGTTTGAATTTGCGTGATGGTGATTGCAAAAGGCAATCGACTTATGAGGGAAATAACCACTTGGCGTTGGATCAAGGGTTTGAGAAAAAGTTAGGTTGATTCCTAGTCCCTAAGGGTGCTCCTAGTAAACAAAACCACAACCAAAGAAAAGGTGCAAGTGTGTGCATGAGGTTGATGGAGATGCTAAAAAGCAGTCGAGTTATAAGTTAGGGTATGACTTGATATATGAATCAAGAATGTTTTGGGTTTGGTTGATGACGATCGTAGAAACAATCGACTTATAAATGTGTTTTGAAAAATGACTCAATATTGAATCGAGAATTAGTATGAAAAATGGTTTGAGTGTGTAAGTGAGAAATGGATAAAATATTAAAATACAATCAAGATGAAAGCGATAAAATTATTACACTTAATAGGAACGGGATACATTTTGTCGGACGGGGATGAAATGAAAAGATTATAAGTAAACCCAATTAAAAAAAATAAGCGCAAGCACAAAAATAAAATGAGCTCGTTGGTTTTGACTTGAGAAAAATCATCTCGACGTTGGATCAAGTATTTATTATTTTTTGTTCTTTATTTTTTAAAGAGTTGATTTTATGTTTTTTTGTTGTATTTTATCAATTATTCAATTAATTACTTTTTTTAACTAATGAAAAATACAATCAATAAAGATAATTAAACAATCACAAACAAAACAAATAAATAATAAAATTAGACAACCCACATAAATCTATATAAACAAATTAAAATAAAATCAATCACAAACATTAAGATAAAATGCTTGTTATATTTTTTTTTTAAAATTTTGTCATTTTTTTATTTTAAAAAAAGTTTTGTTTTGATAAAAAGAGAAAAAAAAGATTTATAAACACCTAACGTATTAATAAAAAGATTTCTAAAAACTAAAACAAACAAAATCAATAAAAAAAATTTATGAATATAAAACGAAAGGGATAAGAGAAAGTTACCACAAACAGAGGTTGAACAGTGTCGAAGGTGTGCATGATTGCAGATGTTTCAGTTTGTTAGGTAGAGACTTTCATGGTGCTTTGCGGATTTGTTATGAGCTTGAAAAAAAACGACTTTGCTGTTGTTATTCATAAGCTTGTGTAAAGATGAAATACGACCTCTCTTTTATTTATTTATTTATTTATTTTGTTTTAACGTGAAGAGAGAGAGAGAGAGAGAGAGAGAGAGAGAGAGAGAGAGCAATGAGGGGACAAAAGTTTTTGTTGTTGTTTTTTTTCTTCTTTTTTGTTTTTTTAATACATATATATAAGACTAGGAAATAGACAAGAATGATAATAACAATTAACACAATATTTTTTTTTGTTTTTTTATAATAAGACAAGAATAAAATGAATTAAAAATCATATTTTTGTGTTTTTTTTATAAGACAAGTAAAAAGAATTAAAAATCATGTTTTTATGTTTTTTATGATAAGACAAGAATAAAAAGAATTAAAAATCATGTTTTTGTGTTTTTTATGATAAGACAAGAATAAAAAGAATTCAAAATTATGTTTTTATGTTTTTTTAAAAAGAAAATATTAATAAACAAATTAAAATTAAAAATAAAAATTTAAACAAAATATCTAAATAAATTAAATGATTATTTAACCTAAAATAAATAAAAATGATTAAAAAATAAAATAAAAAGTCTGCAGAAAAGTTCTTGAAAAAATTAAATGAACACACCAAAATAATCAGCGCAAAATAAACATATTGGAAAAAATACAGCGTTTGGTCAGATTTTGAAATAAATTTAGACCAGTTTGTTTGTAAATTCAACAAATTTATTCTGAGTGACATTTCAGACACTATGCAAGATGAAATGTATGATATACTATGCAGACGATGCGAAACGAAAAAACAGAATCTCAGGGTAAAAAATTAGGGTATGACAACCACAACTTCCCACACTTTTACTCTTCCAATCCTTTCGTTCTCTTAACCCTAAAAACTCAGTGTGTGTTCCTTTCTCTCTTTGAACAAATGGCCGACTACATGTCCAATAATCAACTTATAACTCTACAACAACGTTTGGGAAACCTTCAAAGCGATGATACTCCTTAAATTACTTTAGCCATTCCTATATAACACTTGACTATTCTATCTGAATTAGCAGTAGATTTTAGGGATCTATCTATTAATGGCTTTGATTTCTCAAAAATGCTGGAAACCCAAGGTTAGAAGAATTACTTTAACCTTCTAAAAGGGACAACTTACTCGGAGCTTATCAAAGAATTTTGGGAAAAGGCATATGTCTCGGATGACAACAAGGTTCACTCAAATATTAAGGGAAATGTTATATGCATAAGTGAAGCTAACATTGCTAGATTACTTCTTCATGTCAACTCAAGTGTTCGATGTTATGACCAGAATACTACTATACTACTTAAATCCACTATGAATTATACAGAGATTTTCGAAATGATCACCCCTACCATTTTCAAAAATGGAATGGACTTATCCTCAGCAAAAAATCTGTTTGATAACCTAAGGGTTTGGTTCATGATTATCACTGGAAGCATCTATCATTGTTTTGCAACTAACTCTGTAAAGCACGTGGACATATATAAACACCAAGTACATGCTGTTTCATTTGGCTAAAGGGAACAAAATCAACTTGTCAACTTGTCTTTTCTACTATTTTTGTTCCTCTAATCAACCATGCTAAGAAAATTTCCAAAAACCTGAGAACCTAGATTCCCCATGGAAGATTAATCTCTGCAATTCCGATTGACTGTAAGATTATGGAGTTATTGAATCCTCGATCTGCATCAAAAATCGTTTTTGGAAAATCTCTTCATGGTAAAGACCCGGTAAATATGTCCTTAATTACAAATGTGACTGGGGCACCTAAAGAACAAAATCTATAAAATAGTTCAAGCAGAAAGAGAAAGAGAGAAGCTGCAATGTCTGTTCTGTCTAATGAAAAGGAGAAAGAAGTTACTGAAACTGTTATCATTGAAATAGAGTATGCAGAAACCTCTATGGGTCATGCAATTAATTCTAAACAGTCATTTTATTCTGAAGCTAATCTTCTCCCTTAGTTGATGAATATCATAAAAGATATTCAGAAAGAACAGAAGCTACTGAGAACTAGACTTGAAAAGCAAGAAGGTTTCAACAAGAATATTCAGAACTTGCTTACTCAACTCATCTCAATAACCCTTCCTTCTTCCCTACCTTAGGCATTAGGCACATTAGGGTTACCTTTTTTTTTGTTTTTTAATTTTTTAAAAGTTGAATGAAAATTCCTCTCTCTTTATTTTACTATTTGTATTATTGACTATCTTTTTATTTTCCTTCTTGATTTAGTTTTGGTTCCAGATATGCTTGATGTTCTTCTTAATAAAAACTAACCCCGCCTTTAAGACTTCTAAAGTATAACTTAGAAGAAGCTTGCAAACCTCATCTCTAAGACTATTTGACACAGGGGGAGCTTACAAACCTCAGACCCTGAAAGTTTTTGGACGTGTTTTTATTTTTTTAAGTTGTTATGTTAATGTATTATGGTTTCTTTTGTACTCTCTTCTTGTTAATAAATATCGTTCTTTACACCCTGATTCATTCTTTTATTTTTTTTTCTCTTTATCTATGTCAATTAATTTTTTTCACCTTTTTGATTTCTGACAATGGGGGAGAAAGTAAAATGATTTTGATATATCTATTCTCAGAATCTTGATCCTAAATACTATTTCAACATGCTTTTACCACTAACCTTTGTTTAATAATCGATCAGGAACTTTGTAAAAGTTCATTATCTCCTAGAACAGGTTATTAGAAGATATGATCTAGAAGCAAGAAAAATGATCTAAATGAGTTTGCTCTAATGTAATATATTATTCAATGAATAATTGGTTTTGACCACTCATTAATCAGAAGCAAAGGACAATCTAAAAAGAAGTTTATGAAGTACTCTGATACCTCAGGCTTGTCAGAAGTTGTGAACTTTTTGAAAGCATGGTAGCTAGACTCTAGGACTTGAAATATATTGAAAGAACCTAGATCTGATATATGATATGAGGCATCAAAACATTTACTAATCAAGTTATAATTACATCAATCATGTTCTGATAGCAAGCCAGGTTATGAGATGAAGACCAGTCAGTTCTAATTAGACTCTAATGTGACGTCACTGAGAAGTATTCCTTCTATGTTCTTATGCTATGTACTTCGAAATTATTTTGTGAGTCTTGGGATCAAGGGGAGACTCTGAACAAGCATGAGTGATTTTTGAAAATAACAAATTCAGGGGGAGCTGGTTAGCTTAACTCTAATTCTGTAGTTTATGGTTATTACCCTGTACGAATTGCTCTACCAAAATACATTGTTTATCATAGTCAAAAAGGGGGAGATTGTAAGAACAAAAGTGGTTTTGCATCTGGCCTTAAGTTTTGATGATAACTACACATGTTATCTTAGAGAACAATTCGATATTCTATGGTTTCAGTCTAGTGTGTAGTTGTTGCTAAATTGGATATGAATCTGATAGAAAGGTGTGTGACAACATCAAACTCTGATCTAAACACTTTGGAAGAAAACATATGTTATGTACAACTTAAAGTCAAAACTCTAGAATTCTTTTAATACGACAGTTCTAAAGAACGTTTATACTAAAGCTTCTGATTGAGACTTTGTTATTAAGCCTTAAAGGCTTTCTAAGAGATGTACTTCTATCGCTACAAGTTCTAAAGTTTCTAAAGACAAGTTTCTGTTGAACGAGGTTCTGAAGATTCTAAAGACATTATTTCTATTGCTCCAAAGTTCTGAAGTTTCTAAAGACAAGGTTCTGTTGAACGAGGTTGAATATTCTAAAAACATTATTTCTATTGCGTCAAAGTTCTGAAGTTTCTAAAGACAAGGTTCTGTTGAACGAAGTTCTGAAGACAAGAATATGTTGAACAAGTTCTGAAGATTCTAAAGACGAGGTTCTATTGAAAGAGTTCTGAAGATTCTGAAGATATCACTTCTAAAGACCAAGTATTGAAGACTCTTGAGATAGCTCTGCTGAACGAAGATCTGAGATTCTGAAGAGTTAGGTTATAAAGTTATAAGTATTGGTCTCTCTACGACATGCTTCACCAAATACACATCTCAAGCCTATGAAGAAATTAGAAGACGAAGATTAAGAATGATTGGATAAAACGCTGAATATAAAATGCAAAATAGTCTGTAACCTCTACCTAGTCTAGGTGGCGCAAGGACAACTTTTTATATTATGATGCAACCATTTCTTCAGTGAATGTTGGGATATTACAGTTGGAGTTTGTTTCCATTTATACACTCCAATGAATCTATTCTCAAGATCTATATATTAAATATCTGATTTCTTGAAGAGTAGCGGGTGAGTGCAGACATGTTGTTGTGTGCTGAGTGCAAATTCTAAATGCCGCAGTGCCAAGAGTCAGAAGAGTCAAAGAGATAATCACGAGAGAGTAACTAGAACAAGAACAGAAAGAGCTGGAGAAAACATGAGAGTATGTGTACAAGGAGGAAGCAAGCACCAAATTGTAAAGCTCAATAGAAGATGTTTAAAGCTCAACCAAAATAGAGCACTGCTCTACAAGAAAATAAAAGAAGCATTAAAAGAAGCTTTTAACTCACAAAACTCATGATGGTACGATGCAAATATCTAAGAGATTATTCTTAAGATAGTTTTGTAAAATAGCAAGGATATGTTGTTCATATCTTGCTAGAAAATACTTTTGTGTTATTGTACTTCAATTGTGTCATCTGCTTGTTTAAAAGCAATTTTATGTACACACTTTTCAAAGTGTAGATTCCTCAAGTGACTAAATTGTTAGTCTAGATACTTGAGAGGGCTAAGTTGCTTTCTAACACTTAGAGGTTGTAATATATTGGGATTATTGGATTAAGTCCTTGTCTAAGGTGAAATCATCTTGGTGGGTGGGCTGGAGTAAAACTGTTAACAGTGAACCAGGATAAAAATAATCGTGTCTATTTATTTTTATTCTCTTGTTAGCATTGATATTTAAATTATATAGAAAATATCATAGTTGATGAAACTCAATTTGAACCCCCTTTCTTGTGTTTCTCACCTTTTAGGAGGACGCACAATCATTCCACAAAGAACTTTCAAACAAAAGTTTAAATGAATGCAACACATGCCACGAAACACAAAGAAGACCAAAACGTTCTTACCACTTTCCTTCTTGTACATGTATTTGAAAGAGAGATTAGTAATGTATCCAAGAACATCATTGATGATTATTTTCTCAATTATGATGATAATTTGGCTTCTCCTCATGTTTCATCATTTTAGGTTGATCTCTCCTAGTTTGATGTACTAGAGCAAGTCTAGTCAAAGATAACCTGTATAATTGAATATAACATCCTCCCAACACTTCTTGGGTAGCTTATTAGTAATCATTCACACACTTTTACCACTTAAAAAAACACAAAGAGTTAACCTGGTTGGTAATATAATCAACCTTGTTAGTCACATAGATCAAAATAATAAGAACATGTTACCGTGTTGTGCCTTGATGCTCCATGAACGAGATCCCATACTCTCTCCATAGAGTTAAGACATTTTTCCTGCATGATTAACAACTTGTGCTAGGTACCCAATCTTCATTGGGTCCTTGGAGATTAGTAAAACCTTGATTGCATTTAGACATCCATTGAAAGGCACCATTAGGAACATGAAGTTTCCTAACTCTGCATTTAGCAATGATGTGTCTCTTTTTGAAACAATAGTGATGATACAAGTTAAGAGAAGATAACCTTTTGCTATTTGGTTCCTTTTTAACGTAACTATACCTTCAATAGAGATTGTGAGATGGTAAGTCATACTCAGAAGTATCTATAGAACAGGTAACCTTGGGTTGCAAAGACTTATCAAGTTTATCTTTAAGAGTCCTTGACTCCTTTTTCCAAATCTGACATGTTTCACAACCAAAATTTCACAAAGGTCTAAGGTCCTCATTTTGTCCTTCTAGAATATTTGACATAGATTTCCTTAGTGCTTCCACATGTTTTTCATTTTCAACAATCTTAGCTTCCAAATGAGAGATGTCTCTCTTGTTTGAAGCTAATCTATTGAAAGCATCTATGAGTTGTCTTTGTATATTCTCAAAGGATTCTTGAAGTTGAGAAAAAGCTAAGTCATGAGAAGCTTGAAGTTTATAGTGACTTACAACCTTTTTCTTTCCTTTGTTTTCCATATAGCAAAGCTTGGCCGATTCATCACTTGAAGTAGAGCTATCATCACTTGACGAATCATTTTCACTTTCCCAAGTGGCATAAGCTCTTCTAACTTTTCAAGACATTTTGTGACAGACTCTTTCATTATTTATTTTTGGACACTCCGACTTAAAGTGACCGGGTTTACCACAATTGTAACATGTACTTCGTGACTTTCCCTTTTTGCTCTCATCTTCTTCTTTTGAGAAACTTGATAACCTTCTTGATTTATCACGATACTTGTTGGGATAATTTTTGTATTCCTTCTCGTATTTTTCCAAGCAAGTAAGCTCTTGCTCATGCTCTTCCAACTTACCAAACAAAACCGTAAGATCAAGCGACTTAAGATCATTTTCTTCTTTAATAACGTTGAACTTTGGTTGTCATTCCCTACTTAAACACCACAAAACTTTGTTAGTAGCAATTTCATTAGAAACAAGATTACCTAGTGCATTTAATCGATTTATAAGATGTGAGAACCTTTTCCGCATATCCGCAATGGTTTCATCATGCTCAATATAGAACAACTCAAACCTCTTAATTTAATATGTTGATCCTAGCTTGTTTGACATCATTAGTACCTTCATGGACAATCTCTAATGCGTCCCACATGGCTTTGGCAGTCTCACAATGAGAAACTCAATAAAACTCATCAACTCCCAAATCAGAAGTGAGAATTTTTTTCGCTTTCCAATCATGTGACCATAACTTCCAATCATTAGCATCCCATTGTGCTTCCAGTTTAGATATGGTAACACCTTCCACATTGGTCATAGTTATTTCATTCGGACCATTTTGGATAGCGTTCCGTATACCTTTGTCAACAGAGTTGATATGCATACACTCAAATAGCCATAATTTTCGCTGGTGAAAATTCGTGCTCTATTGTGCACACCCTTAGGTTCGGTAGCCATTCTTATAAGAAATGTATCTTAAGCACGAAATGAACCAGAGCTCTTGATGCCACTTGTTAGACGATAGGCTTAGATCTAGAGGGGATGAATAAATTATAAATTTTACAACCAAAACTTTTGGCAAAAATTTATTTTCAAAAATATGGCACAGCAGAAAAATGACCAGGGTCGAATTGTCTAACCGAACCTACTATCAAAAAGAAATATACGTATTGCAAACCAAATGAAATGATAATGAACATAAATTTTCAACAACGGTCAAGCTACAAATCAATTAAATGCAATGCTAATCGTAACTCGTATGTCCAATGAACTAAAACACAATTAAAATACGCACAAACAATTTATCAAACACTTGATGTGCAATCAATATCAATTGGAAATTTAATTTGTTTTGTTAATGTTAAAAGACAATCACAATCAAAGTGATTATGAATATATCAACAACAACACTTTTAAAAGATAATAGAAAATAATTTCCAATCGAATTGCAAAATTAACAATAAAAGTGATAAAGAGAGCAAGAGACCAAAATTTGTTTTAGCAGTTCCTCAATTGGCCTCGCTATGAATACGTCTGCCTTCAATTCAAAATTGAATTAAGATATTGCTATTAACCTTTTCTTTGCAAAATCATTTATACAAGAGATGAAGAATGCAAACTCCAAAAACCCTATTATTTTGTGTTTATTCTTCCACCTCTAACCCTTGATCAAAAGCTTGATCAAGTGACTAATAAATACGGCTACAATCCTCCGATTATCCCAAGCTCGTAACTTGTTGAAACCCTAAGATTCCCAAATACAATTCAGCATCTCGCGCTACTCCCTGGCAAGGAAACCACCTTGTCACAAGGTCTTCACTCTGTCGAATCTGTGTTGACGTGAAGAAAAATCCCACCATGGGTTTCTTATTTGAAACACACAAAGTTCCCAACCCAATATTCTCGGTTACACTAAACCTAATTGGACATTATCAATCCTAATCTAGATGGTCACCCAATCGAAAAATGATTATGTGTAGTTCACTTGTCTATATGCATAGAAGAAGGGATGAAGATGATTGACAACTTTGTAATTTGGTTTCGTTTAGGTTTTATTCACTAGGAACCTTACCTAGAAGAAGATGCACATAGGAGTATATATATGTGCGTGTGGAAGAAAGGAAAAGAGCATGCGAGAAAAAAAGAAGATGCTAATTTTTTTCAAGTTTTAAGTTACATAGGTTGGCCTATGAAAGTCATATATCGGCCTATGAAGGTGTTCAGGCCGGCCTGTACAACGACTTGTGGGCAGAACCTACATGCTTCGTTCTTGGAGCGTGGGAGCCGACCTGAAATATGGATGTGCTGACCTGTACTGAATCAAAGGCTTCCATAGGTCGAGTTGATCACGTATAGGTCGGCCTATGTAGTTATTTTGACACATAAACATGATTTTTGATGTGTATGACATGCCTAAGACCTATCAAACTTGTTCAAAGACTCTTTTTATGCATAATAAGACTAAAAGGATAAAGGAAAATCTAAATGTAGGTTGTTATCATCCAATATACAAAAACGCTACGCTATACTACTTTTTTTGATATCATTCAAAACCCGGTTAATTTGTTGATAACACCCACACTTATTTCTCAACACATACTTGTTTCCCAATAATAAATTATTTCACACTGGTTTTTTTCTTTACCCGTTGTAATAAGATGCGCACTGCCTAACTTATAACTACAACCACTCGTCCATTATAGAAACCATCATAGATACAATCACACACTACCTAACAACGAACGTAAAACCGTCATCATATATTTCCCAACCGTCATTATATGTATTTTCTGTAGTAGTATAAAACTGTAATTTATCCTTAATTCTATTGTTGTAGATGCCAAAGCAATTTCTTTAACATATAACAAATAATTTGCTTAATAAAAAAAAGAAGATAATTTTACCTATACAATATATAAAGGGAATACTTTATTTTGGTGTAGCTTATTTTTCTACCATTTTTACCCTTACTTTATTATGTAATTTACTTAATAATTTCTTATTATTAACTTCCACATATTGTATTTAAACAAAAAGTATCATTTATATTTTTATCCATGCGCATTAAAAAAGCAGACAGACGGGCACTAGCGTGCCCGTCTGAACGTCAATTACAAATAAAAGAAATAGTCATGTAACCCACTACAAACGTAGGCATATGCACCGCATTTGGTTTTTTATTAATTGATTTATTAACATTTAATTTATCATATAATTAATTAATTTATCATTTATTAAATAGTGATATTTACTTTTTCTTATTTAATTAGTTTATTATTTATTGTAGATTTTAAAGAGCAGTTTTTTTAGTGGAAGAAATTTGTGGAGTTATAATTTAGAGTTTTTATTAATTTATTATTTATTAAAGATTTTGGTTGGCAATCTTGGTGGAAAGAACTTGTAGAATTATAATCTAGAGAATTTAATATATGAATTAATTTATTATTTGTTGTAAGTTTTGGCAGAAAATTTTAGTGAAAGGTATTCATAGGATTATAATTTAGTATGAGGTATTTGTAGGACTATAATTTAGTATGATGAGTAGGGATGACAATTGACAAACTTGGGGTAGGATTGTAATATCTATTCTTATACCCGCGTTTTGAAAAATTCCTCATGCTAAAGTTTATATCCGCACGGACACTATTTGTACTCTATTGATACTTAAATATTCATATTCATACGCATTTACTCGTATTTATAATAATTTTTTTTGGTTAATATATATTCTACTCCTATCAAATTTGTGATTTTTGAAAAATCCCTATAAAAGGAGAAGTTTGAATTCGTTCATCATATGAAGATTACCCTATTTTGATCTTTAAAAAATCCAATCATAAAAAATAATAACATGGTAGGGGTTTTTCATAAATTATCAATTTGACATAAAACAAAATATGTATTAATTCTGCAAAATGACTTCATATTTTATGGGTAAAAATTTTCTGAGGGGGAAAAACTTGAAAATCTTCATATGGCAGGGAGGAATTCAAATTTTTCTACAGAATTTTTTTAAATAATTTGACAGGGGTAAAATAAGTATTAATCCAAAAAAATTATCAATGAATTATAATTTATTGTATCATTTTAAGTGTATAACAACATTTTAAAATATTCAAAGATGTTATTGTTGATTTAGAAAATAGACAAACACTTATAATAAAATATGTATATGTTTAGTAGTGATGTATTTAATAAAATTGATAAGCATAAAAGTGTATATAATGATAAAAATAAAAATATATAAATAGATATTATGCGGAATGGATATTAATGTATTCATATCCACGCTCATATCCGCTTATTTTAATGAATAATTGTTTGTGTTTATACACATACTCATTTGTGATTTTTATCCTATCTATTATGGATAATTTTTGCGGGTACTTGTCGAGATGAGTACAATTGTCATTAGGCCTAATGATGATGATAAGATGATATATTTTACAATTTATTTTATTATTAATTGCCTAATTAAAGTGTATGAACCAAACCATCTACATTAATAGGTAGCCGCTAATGACGACAACATACCAATGAGTATTCGTAAAAATTATTCCCAACGAGTATGCTAAAAATCTGCAAAATGGATACGAACGCGGACACAGATAATTATCCATTAAATATCATCATAAAAAAAAAAATGTCTATATCTTTACAAAAATACATCACAATTAGATTTTTTTTAAATAACCAAGTTTTTCAAACAGTATACTCAAATAACCAATATTCCAAATTATTTATAAAAGTAACCATGTTTCAAACAAAATAAATTCGTCACAAAGAGGATGCGCTATTGCATACATGCACATGAACTCTATTTTTAACACATGCGTCATGACCTCTGGTGTATGCACTAGTGTCATGCCAATGTTATGGGCGCATGCATTGCTGGCCTAAGACGATGTGTCATTCCTTCTGGCGCATGCGTGCTGACCTTAAGAAGATGCACCCTCCCCCATGACACATATGTTGTACTTTTTGTTTTATAAATAGGAAATTTCCTTTCCACCATTTGCCACCCATCTTCTCATTCTCTCCTTAAAATTTTCTTCAAAATGTCTTATATCATTAAAAGAAATGCTAATCTGTTTTATTCATCATTAGAACCTCTGATGAAGATTCGACGTTGGAACATTGAGACCTTTGAGTATCTTGAGAGAAGCTTGATTTGTTGGTTAGACAGAGACATTATCATGCTCTTGAGAGGGGTACTGACGTCTGCTCATAAGGTCCAAAAGCATACACCCATAACATTGGCATGACACTAGTGCATGCGCCAGAGGCCATGACGCGTAAGTTAAAAATATAGTGCATGTGTAATACCCCATGTTTCCTTAAATGCTCTAAGTGTCATCAATTGAGACCAATAAAGTAACTAGTGGACTCTTAAGAGATAAGTTATTAATAAAGAGACAGGTCAATATCAATAGTTGTAAGAAAGAATATTTTGGTAACTCTAATATTTGGTCAATATGTGTTAGATGACAAAATATCAATTGGAGATATTTTATAACATTGGGTAATATTATATATTATATGTATATGTATAATTGATGGAAAGAAAAGAATAAAAGGAAAAGAGAAAGAAAGTTGGTAAGAGAGAAAGAAGAGAAGAGAAAGAGGGAAAGAAATGGAAAACTTGTGGGAAAGCTTGGATTCATCATATTCATCATCAATTCATCTTCTTCTTTTCCTAAGAAGTGAGTTCCATTAGATAACATAGTATTGGGGGAAAATATGAGAATATGGTCGGTTAGGATTTTGTGTGAAATCATGATAAATGAGAATCTTTATGTTGTTACATGTTATTTTGATGAATTCCATGCTTATAACATGTTATACTATGATTATTGGGTGATTGTATGCTTCATAAACATGTGGGTATGTGGTTTGGCCATTGATGCACCTATTTTATACGTTGCTAGAATTCTGGAAAACGCACAGTTCGCATTGCGAACCCCAAACGAACGTATCAGTCTGCTACGCTCGCACTGCGAGCTGATAGCGAAGTGGAAATGAACATTCGCCCAAGCCTCGCACTATGAGCACTGAGGCCTTCTGCTACTGCCACCATTTTTTCTGGTTCTTCTAGAGTTCGTACAACAAAGTCAAGGCGAAGTACCTCACCTAGGCTTCGCACTGCAAACCCTACAATGTATTTTCTGTTTTGTTTTCTTCATATGCATTAGTTTGATAGGATGGCCTTGAATTTAAAGAATGTGGAATATTATGTGAATAGGTAAATATGAACACCTAATGTTGTGTTGAGCTCTATGTGATTTAGTTTGGTCTTTGGTGAGGGGCTTGGTTTTGAAAGACCTATCTATTATGTGATTACAAATTAACCGAGAATGTCGGTAGAGGAACAATGATGATTTTATGCCTTATGTGAGATGTTTATGCTTGATGCATTATACTATTTTACCGTATGTGTTTATGCATGATATATATGAATGTGATTGTGTGATAATATGCTTAAAAGATTATAAGAATGGTGAGGCAACCATTGGCATTAATTAATGGAATGGATTAGTAAGGTAATTAGGACATGATGAATAACATAGATGGCAATGCTTGTGCGACAATGGCTAGGTGTGCATTGTTGGCAAGTAGTTGTCTAGTTGTGAGGAGAGCTTTGTATGGAACATGTGTGGATTTTTATGTTACTTGTGATTAAGGTGAATGTCTTCACCTTGTGATTGTTGAATACAATCACATTGTGTTGTGTCTTATCACATAGTCAGAAACAACCATTGACTTATGTCGTCCCAAGAGTTGATGCTTATGTATAGCTCTTTTGGGATGTACGCACCATTATTTTGGCAAAAGTTCCCTTAAATGGATGAAGCCTACTAGAAAAATACTTGAGATGGGGGTGGTCCCATGGGAAGTGATGATTCATGTGTAAAGCACCTTTAATCCCAATCCATTTCGTATGTCAAAGTACATATAAGGACCCGTGACCCACACTAAAAGTCCTAGACGTAGGTGAGGCGACATGGAAGTTTACCTTGGTATGGTTTCCGACTAGTGATTGTTTAAGTTGATGGATTCAAGAGGCATGTTTCCATACATTGTGAATTGTGTGAACTTTAGTCTTATCCCTTTCTCTTTTGACTTGAGATAGGAATTGACTTGAACCTTGTAGAGTCGAATGAACCCATAAGATAGGGGAACTCACTAAGATTATTATCTCACCCATTATTGTTGTTTTTCAGGTATTGTTTGCAGATTTAGTTTACATGTGGTGCTTTGTTTAGATGTTTCAAGATAAGCTTAAATTATGCTTATTCCGTTGTGCATTGTGTACAATGATGAATATTTTACTCAGATCTTAGATTTTATTAATTGACACTTTCTATATCTGGTATCATTGTTGTTCTTTTATGTTTTGTAAAATGGTCAAGTATGTAAGTTATGCCAATAGACACTTATGATTGGTGTCAATACCAGATAATAACTCTTGTATGATATTATTCTAGCTATATATTATACAGGGTGTTACAACATGCGCCAATAACATTGGCGCATCCTCTTTGTGACAATTTTTTTGTTTGTTTGAAACATGATTATTTTGGTAAATAATTTGAAATGTTGGTTATTTGAATATTTTATTTGAAAATTTTGAATATTTTAAAAATAAATTTTCGCAATTAAACTATTACACATTTTAATATATATATTTCACAATTTAATAGTAAAATCTTTGAATTTTTGTTATTGTTAATTTTGTTTAAAAAATTAAAATGTATGATATTTTTCAATTGATAAATTTATTTTTATTAGAATTGTGAATAACAAATGCAAATAAAGGTACTATTGCATAAGAATACATGTATAAAGATCAGGGCTCACACAAAAATATAAACTTAGATACAAATTCTTTTTCAAACTATATACATAGAAACAGATACTATAATATCTTATCTATTCCCCTTCCTAGTAGCCACAAGCCTTTCTCTTTGAGATACTAATAAAATAGTAAAAGGAAAGTAAGTTTATTTCTCTCATCATATTTTCAAGTCATATATAATTTCCTAATTACAAAATTTCTTAATTAATTGTCACAAAAATTACATAGTATTTTTCTTAGTGACTTGGAGTGTTAGAAAAGTTATCTCAAGAAAACATAGAGCTAAAATCGAAAGCCCAACCCACTTAAAGGCCCATCAATTCATCGCCGCTTTGCACTTGCAGCATCAGAAACAACAAGTTGTTGGATTAGAATTTTGAATCGCACTGAGAAACTCAACTCACCGAAAAAATCACCGGAGTTCGTTACCGGCCGCCGCAAACAGCGAGTAAGTCCGTCTAGGTTTACATTCTTTATCCAATTTTTGTTCACATCTCATGTATAGGGTTCGATTCCAGGACAATTTGCGGCCGCGATAGTCGCTCCTGGGAAGGATAAACGTTTTCAGATTTCTTTTCAGGTTTATTGTAGAGATATTAGGGTTAACTTAGGGTTTTCATTAGAATGATGTGTCATTGGTGATTTTTTTGTTGCTTTTGATTTCAAGTTCATGAAGTTCTTTAAATTTGAAATGGTTTGGTACTAGGCGGTTGTGTTTACAAATTATGAAATTGAGAATTCTCTTGTTTAATCTATTATGTTTGGTTTAGCTTTTGCCAAAAGCAATTCTAAATGTGTAGAATTGATCTTGGAATAATTTTGAGGTGTTTGGTTCTTCTAAAGTAGAATTGATTCTACTTTGAAGCTAGAATTTGTAGCTTTTGTGTTTAAACATGATTTTTACATTGAAATCTACTGTTCAACTCAATATTGCATAAAGTTATTCAAAAATAAATTACTTTAATTTCAACTCACTTTTAACCGGAATCAATTTTACAGAATCAATTTACTCAAAATTATTTTTTTTCACTGCGAGACCAATCATATGCATTTATACATCAAATCACACGTTGAAGACAGGGTAGTCAAAAAGCGGCTATAATTCTAAGACGTAGGAATTTAACCAAACCACTATTGTTTTGTGATATGCAAATTAGTATAAAGTGTGGTAAAATAGGGGCTATACCAGTGCAATAGCATAGCAGAATTTGAATAAATAGAGCTATAGATGCACACTATTGCACCATAACTTAGTGGAATTTGAACAAATCTCTACTTTTTGCGATCTCTAATTGACAACATTGGTTGTACATGTTGTTTACATTCTGGAAGCAGAGAGTAATCTGTGCATAACTTTGGTAGTGGTATTCAAAATGATGCACCATTTGTTTGTTTGGAAAGCTAATGCACAAGGCTTTGTTATAGAAATTGTAGGTTGAATTTTGTTCTTAGTCAATATCAGTTTTCTTCCGAACTTGGATCTGTTCCCTGGTTAATAGCATGTTGTTCTTGTTCTAGCGGCAGTTTTTTTTTCTTTACCATATGTTGAGCTATACAACTGTGAAATCATGCTTCACTTGTTTCTTCATAAAGCTAAGTGTTTTAATTATAAAATCTCTATGTTCAAATTTGTTTTTAGTTAGTGTCACTTTTCCTCCAAATACAGACCTATTCGTTGCATATTTGGCATGTGTTCTAGACTTCTGGCAGCTATTGTTGCATATGGTTTTGTCATACAACTCAAAATGTTACATATGGTTGAGCCATACAACTCAAAAACACGCACCTTTTGTTTTTTTTTAAAGCTTACATGGGGATTTTAGCAATGAAAATTTCAGATTTTATTTAATGCAAGTTGTTTTTGGAGATTAAGGGTTGGTTTTGTTTGTACTAATATATAGATTTCAATGTTTCTAAATTGGTGGTCTGAAAAATTTGTATGTGCTTTATTACACTATCTATCTTTTGTTATTATATGCCTATTTTGTAGTTCAGCTCATCAGAGTTAATATGTTTGATTTTATCTGCCTATTTTCTTGTCTTCTTGGACATGCCTTGTGTATGTCGTTTCTTCAAAATTGTTTACAGACAGTTTTTTAATTTTTAAATTTTAGGTATTATGTATGAATTTTCACCGATTACTATAACCTTTTTAGTTTTTTGTGTATTTAAGATCTTGCTCTCGCAAGAACAAGTTAAATCTAAATTGTTATCAGACTTTGATATTTCGGTTGAGAATGATAGCATAACAATCACTGATAATTGAGACTTAAGGCTATAACTTGTTACAGATATTGGAATCTCAGAGAGCATGGACACTCAAAAAAGCCAAGCTGAAAAGCAGCCTTCATCAGCTGCAGTTGCAACTTCATGTCGAAAGAAAAAGCATGAAGAAGCCGCTTTCTTGGAAGATATAAAGGATCACATTGACGAGTTTATTCATGCTTCTATGGATGAACATAAAACCTGCTTTCAAAAAACAATTAAAAAGGTTTGTACTTTGTACCTAAAAGATATTGTTTTACATCTTATCTGCACTACATGCTTTGTCATTTACTGATATAGCATGGTTTTGGATCAATTTCAGATGTTTGGTTTGTCTAAGGTAGTTGCTGAAGCGAATCCTGCTAAAGAAGTTGAAAGTTCTCTGGCTCTTCAGACAGTTTTAAAGGAGTAAATTTATTAATTTTGATTTGAATCGCTAGGTTTAATCGAGTCATGTGGTGGTAATAACCTACAAATATTGTTATTTGTTATTATATTTACATTAGGATCTAAGTAAATGAAGAGAAGCTGTTTTTTGTCTCTAAAAATAAAAACTCTATTCGTGAATTCAGGTACTATATTTTAACGTGTACAAACTTATACAAACACATTATTATAACAGTTGATATACATTACACATCAACCTATTACTTATCTATATAGTAATGTAAGTAATGTAGCTTTCCATTTTTCTCTATTTATAGGGATTGAGATTTGCCGCTGTTCAAAAAGTCCAACAAGTGAGCATTCACGCATTCAAGAATATTTAATCGACTGATTAGATTCAGATGGTTCAAATTTAAAATAGGTAATTTTGGAAAAATTAAAGCTATTTTGGGAGTCGTATGATCAAGATCAAACAGTTAATATATTGACAGAGTGAATGAGTAAAAATACCGTTAATATCATATTGACAGAGTGAATGAGTAAAAACCCCGATTGGAAGGGATTCAAATTCAAAATGGAGGGACTCTCATATGGTTAGAAAATTAATTTAAATGAATTGATTTTGTAAATTGATTCTAGCATAAATTTTTATAAAAATGAGTTGAATAGTATTAAAATCATGTTTACACTTAGAAATTACATAGCCTCAAGTAAAATTAATTTTAGAAAACATCATCAATACTATTCTAAGAGTGAGTAAGCATAATAAAATCAATTCTATAGATTAAAAATCAATTTTGGGTGCTTTTTTTTAAGGAGGTCATTTTTTAGTGCGTTAAAATGAGGGAATTGCTAATCCCATCTTAAATGATGAAAAATTATCTTATAAAAATTCAAAAATGTTAATTTGATTTTGAAAACACATCTTCGGACGTACCCTACACCTTATTGAAACACGTTCTAATTGAATGGCATTTCATATTTTTTTTTTTAAATTTTTTTATTTTGAAAATGCATCTTCGAAACAACTCTATGCACATCTCATGCTGTCCTCAGTGGGACGTCCTTCTTTGACATAAATTATTTTGGAGATACATCTTTATATTCGCACCAGACAGAGTCTGAAAATGCATCTCTGAAACCACACCAGATAGTAATTTTTGACTTTGATTTAGAGATGCTCCTGTATGACAGACCCAGGCCCTTTATTTCTACGATATCTCCTGTACTGCGGTGCTTCCCGTGCCTCGCCCATCATGGCATCTAGGACGTCCTTCATCTCATAGCCATTCAAAGAGAATCTTATGTCTATACTCATCTGCTCAATCTCCATGATACGACGATATATAGGCACCCGACAAATACTATACACTACCGTGTATGACGGGCTCAGCCCCCCTATTTCTACGATGTCTCCTGTACTGCGGTGCCTCTCATGCCTCACCCATCATGACATCTAGGACGTCCCTCATCTCATAGACATTCAAAGAGAATCCTATGTCTATCCTAGGAAACACATCAACAACATGATCTGCCCTAGTCTGCTCCTCCTCCAGTATCTCCTGATGAAATGGCCTAGCCTGCTCCTCCAGTATCTCCTGAGAATCCTATGTCTATACCCATCTGTCACTCTGAAATATCACTGGATGTAGCCGTGTACAACACTCCATTTTCTAGAAGCTATGTTACTTCGTGCCTTATTTGGTACTAGATACTTAAGATAACCATCAAACATGGTATCCATATCTCTACGTGTCATAGCAAACTTAGAAGGGTCTCCGAGAATAAATTGCATGTAGCCAAACTGCCACATGACGTGCTCATGCAGATGAGGATAAGTCAGACATGAATTGTAAGCCAAGTGTAATGTCCCAGACTGCTTTCAAGATTACCGATTGACCCATAAACCAACACGGGTTTTTTCAGCGTGCTTTGTTCTCAATCACATGCTTTTCGGGAAACTTCCTGGAAGGCCACCCATCTAAATACTACTCCAAGTCAAGTGCATGTAACTATGGAGATCTTATTTGTTAGGCTACCGAAAAGAATATGCATCTTGTTTGTTATAGATAGTACCAATCAATTCTTATAAGCTTTTCTTCAACCATGCCATCCTATACCTGCACAACCTTAGGATCCCTCTCATTCCAATGTGAATTATTTTTTTCCTAGAAGTTGCTAGGAGTCGTTCATTGTCATGCATTGTACACCAGTGACCACTCCCCGTCGTCGTCGGCCTCAGGTGTTACATTCCCACCAACTTCCGCTTAGTTCGTTCGCGAACCATATCGTACTAGGAAATGTATGCTATGATACCATTTGTAACGCCCCAAAATGCTTTCAGGATTACTGTCTGGCCCTACAAGCGAACACGTGTATTTTCAACATACTTTATCCTCAATCACATGTTTTCCGAGACACTTCCCAGAACATCACCATCCAAATACTACTCCAAGTCAACAACGATTAACTATGGAGTTATTATTTGTTAGACTATTGAAAATAAGATGCATCTTGTCTGTTATAGGTAGTACCAATCAATTCTTATAAGTCTTCCTTCAACCATGCAGTTCCATATCTGCACAACCTTAGGATCCCTCTCATTTTGATATGAATTTGATTTTTTTTCCTAGAACCTGCCAGAAGCTTCTCATTGTCATGCCTTATGCACTGGTGATCACTCCCCGTCGTCGTCGGCCTCGAGTGTTACAACAACCATCTTGAGTAAAAGACTATGTCGTCAAAGGGACACATCTCGTGGTTAGTGACATACACCTAAAAGTGTATATCCTCTGCCTCCAAGCGATCACAATACACTCTGTATGGCACCACCCCCTAATTCCCTCTGAGCGAGATGAATGCAGAAGTACAAGACATATCCTTAGTGTAGGTCGGAGCATATGACTGGCCGAATATGCTTGGGAAGTGCTAGAGGATCCAAGCCTGAAAATTATAGATATGAATCATTAGTAACAACGTAGCAAAATGATACACAAACACTAACAGATGCCGAAATATTACTTTTAACAATATGGTGCTTCATGTCATCTATTTGATCTTTCATATACAATCTTCAGCTAACTTGGAGTACAAGTAGACAAAACAAACAACCCCTAAATTGTACTCATGGATCATCTCTAAGTTATTGAAGTATCACAGGTATACAAAATCCACATAAGTGACTCTCTTGTCCACAAAAATGGATGTGCCAACCAGATACAACAAGTATGCTTTATGCTGTTCAACTTGCTCATCATCACTAAAGACCTGCTCTACTACATGCAATCGCTTTTCCAAGAATTAAAATCTAGCATGAGCCCCTCAGGCGGATTCTAACTTATGGCATCCCCTAGGCTAACTCCCAAATAGTCTACCATCACCTCCAGTGTGTTATCTCTGTTAATCCTTTAGTAGTTGAGCAATATCCCCAATATTGGAAGATGTAGCAGGCATGAGACATCATCCAATGTGATAGAATTCTCACCATGTAGAAGATGAAATGATAACGCCTCAGAGTGTCATCTCTCTACAAATTCAGGCATAATACCATGGTTAACCATTACATGATTAATCATGCACAAGTCTCTCAGCCCAAATAGTTGCATCACATACTGAAACCACTACTCATTGGGTTGTGGTAGATCCATAATCTTTTGGTCATGGTTGATGCGTTTTAGAGCATCACGGTCCTGCAGAAAAATAGATCATCGCAAACTTCAAATATTATAACAAACATGATTTTTAAAGAACAAATACAAATAAATTTTACCTCTTCATCTCAGACATGTTTTGCAGTATGGTCTGTGTATAGAGACATCAACGATAAGTCTTCCAGGTCTCTTCCAAACCCCTTGGGTGCATACGAAGCCTCGGGTGCCTTTAGTTCCTATGGTGCGAGAGTAGGTGACACATGTCTCATACGAAAATATGAAGGCGAATATGTATTATCCCTAGAAGTTGGCACCCTTGCATCAACCGGGTTAGAAATGACATGTGCCTGCGATGATCGAGCTCTTTTCCCCAAATCAATGCATGTTGCGCAACTCTGTTGTTCCTCTATCTATCTTGGTTATCAACCATAATGCTTGTAAGTAAATCACACAAACATTATACATAAGAAATACAATGAGGCCAAGACAAAAAATGTAGACTGATAAATTCCAAAGATGCATCTCCGGATTCTAAAAATTAAAACATTAGAAAATTCCGGAGATGCATCTGTGTAAGGTTTTGTAACTCAGAAGACTGTTAATGGCGAAAATGCAATCCATGCAAATATTTAAAATAATGCATTGATAATTTAAACTATCTATCAGACACATTACTCATTTAAATAACATATCTAAATTGCCTATTACATAATCTAATGCTAAATTTCTACAAATATACATAAAAATAAAAAACTTACTAAATGTGAGTTAAAATTTGATGTTGAGGAAACTCTTTGATCGATTTGATATTGATAGAAAAAGCTTTGAAGTAGTTGAATGATTTTGAAAGAATGTGAGTTGAGAGAGTTTTAGACTTGAGAAGTTGAGAATTTGAAAGAATATTTTAAAAAGTGAAAAAGAAGAAAGGATCTAACACCTTTTTTATTAAAATAACGTTCAAAAATACATACAAATTCTAAAAGTATTTTTAATTTTTTTTATGAAAGTGTGGTAACAATCTTTAAGATGCATTAAAAAATTCTCTAAAATGAAATCAAACCTATTATGCAAAGTAAATTACTCTTTGACCTTTTATCTAAAATGAAACCAAACCTATTATGCAAAGTAGATTACTCTTTGACCTTTTAGCTTTGATTGTTGGTATATATTCCCTCATTTTCATACACCCTTAGGACACCTTCGTATGTAGCCTTAAGGTGAGAGATATTGATTAGTTTATTTTTTTAATTTTTATTTTAGACGTGAGAGAGAATAAATGTCAATTGTGTTGAGTGGATGGATAAAATATGAGTGTTCATTAAAATTTTGCTTTTGTATTTTTAGGCCTCGCTCATTTTTTATTTTATTTTTAAATGTTTTATGAGTAAACGAAAAATACTCTGTGATATATTGGATCAAACTCTAATTTAGCATGTCGTTGAAGTCTGCTTACATGCTGTTGTCGAAGACCTACATGCTATAGTCAAAATATGCTACAATATGTAGTTGTCGAATTGGGCCTTGTGTTAAAGATCCAATTGTTTAAGTTAGCTTGTACCATAAGTTAGCTTGTAATGGGTAATTGTTAAAAAGCCCATTAGTTTAGTATGTTAGGTTTTATTATAAATAACATATTAGTCTTTCATCCTAAGTGTGGCAAATCCTAATTTGGGTGAGAGGGTTATTTGTTATTCTTGAGTACTTGTAATCTTATTTAAAGAGAAAGTAAAGAATAACAATTATGATCAATCCTTGTTGTTGTTGTTCTTCTTATTTTTTCCATTAACCCTAACCCCTGTGTGTTTTTTTGATCATAAAGAAACCGTTTATACTTTGTTTTAAGGTATCATTTTTCACAACAAATTTGTACGGTGAGCGTGGAGAAGATGCCTTCAACAAAGTATGAGATTGAAAAGTTCACCGAAGTGAACTACTTTGGTTTGTGGCGCTTGAAGATGAAAGCCCTACTGGTTCAACAGGGTTGTTTGGAATCATTGAAGGGAGAGACAGCCATATGTGTTGTGTTAACGAAAAAAGAAAAGACGATCATGATAAAGAAAGCCCACAACACAATATTATTGAGCCTTGGTGATAAGGTTCTCCGACAGGTATCAAAGGAGACTACGACGTTGGGGTTATGGTTAAAATTTAAAAGTTTGTACATGACCAAATCTCTGGTGAATCGACTCTACCTGAATCAAGCTTTGTATTCATTCAAGATGAGTGAAAACAAGGTGTTGACTGAGCAGTTGTATATGTTCAACAAGCTGATTCTTGATCTTGAAAATATTGATGTGAAGATCGATGATGAAGATCAAGCCCTGTTGCTGTTGTGCGCTTTACCCAGATTACATGCTCACTTCAAAGAAACTCTCCTGTGGGGAACGGAGTCCCTGAGCTTTGAAGAAGTTCAATCAACTTCGTACTCTAAAGACTTGAACGAAAGGGTTATAAACTTTCGACGGTTGGTGAAGGTTTGGCCGTTAGGGGAAAATTCTTGCGAAAGGATGGTAAGTTCGTCAAGAAGAAAGGTAAAAGTCAGCAGAAGTCTTAAGCGACGAGGCATCTGGTACTTGATGCTATCACTGTAAAAAGAAGGGTCATGCAATAAAGGTGTGCCCTGAGCGCCTGAAAGATCATGGAGGTAAGGATAATGACAATGCAACTATTGTTCAAGATGATTTTGACTCATCTGATGTCCTTGTGGTTTCAAGCAGCGACTCAAGAAAAGAGTGGATTACGGATTCAGATTGCACTTGGCACATGACTCCAAACAGAGAATTGTTCAAGGAGCTATGTGATCAAGATGGTGGATCTGTAATGTTGGGAAACAACAAAACTTGCAAAATTGCAGGTATTGGATTTGTGAGATTCAAGCTCCATGATGAGCCAATAAGGCTATTGACTGAAGTTAGGTATGTACCTGATTTGAAGAGAAATTTGATTTTTCTTGGTGAATTCGACAAGGGATATATTTTTCAAGGAGAGAAAAGTATCCTAAGAGTCATGAAGGGGTCGAAGGAATTATTGAGAGGCATGAGGAAACAATGCTTATATACCCTTGAGGTTGAAATTGTAAGTGGTTTGGCAAATGTTGCATCCATGAAACGTTTGTCGAAGACAGAAATTTGGCACATGAGATTGGGCCATGTCAGTGGAAAGAGGTTTGGTCGAATTGGGGAAACAAAATCTGCTTGGTGGAGATGAAGTTGAAAAGTTGAAATTTTGTGAACCCTGTGTACTTAGAAAAACTTGCAGAGTGAAGTTAAACAAAGGCAAACAAAGAACACATGGATCCCTTGATTACATCCATGCTGATCTTTGGGGGCCTGCAAGGTGTCCATGACATTCAGGAGCAAGGTATTTCTTATTTATAATTGATGATTATTCCATAAAGTTATGGGTATTCATCCAAAAGACAAAGGATGAACTTTTGAGAATTTCAAAGGTTGGAAGACTCTGGTTGAAAATCAGACATGAAGAAAGGTCAAGAGGTTAAGAACCGACAATGACCTTGAATTTTGCAATGAGGCGTTAGACAACTTTTGTGTTGCCTCAGGTATTGCAAGGCACAAAACTGCTGCAGGTAGTCCATAACAAAATGGTTTGGCGAAAAAGTTTAATCAAACTATTTTGGAAAGAGTTAGATGCATGTTGAATAATGTTGGGTTGAAAGATGTGTTTTGGGCTGAAGTTGTTTCGACAATAACATATTCGATAAACAGATGTCCTTCGACTGCGTTAGATATGAAGACACCTGAAGAAGTTTGGTCGGGACATCCACCAGATCTTAACAAATTAAGAGTATTTGGTTGCGTGGCCTATGCTCACATTAGGCAAGACAAGGTCAAACCTAGAGCTCTAAAATGCATGTTCATGGGATACCCTGAAGAAGTCAAAGCTTATAGGCTATGGTGCCTAGAGCCAAGTCACAGGAGGTGTATCATTAGTCGAGATGTAGTTTTCAATGAAGTTGAGATGACCTTCAAGAAAACTGATGATACTATCAAAGAGCTGGAACAGGGAGAGATTCCTATTGAGGTGGAGCATGTTGGTGCTGAATTGCACACCCCATGTGAAGTCGAAGAAGAAGCAGAAGTTGCTGTTGAAGATGAGGAGAATAATAATGACTACTTGCTAGCAAGAGACAGGTCAAGGAGATTCATCAAGCCACCTCAGAGACTTGGGTATGCAAATCTTATAGCTTATGCCTTAATCTTTTATGACGAAGAACCTAGAGACTATAAGGAAGTTATGAGGAGTCGAAATAAGACTGAATGGCTGAAGGCCATGGATGATAAGATGAAATCTCTTCATGATAGCAACACCTGGAAACTGATCAAGAAACCTTATGGAGCCAGGTTAGTCAGTTGTAAGTAGATTTTCAAAGTTAAGCAAGAAATCGAAGGAGTGACATCGAAGAGATACAAGGCAAGATTGGTCGCTAGGGGTTTCACTCAGAAAGAAGGTGTAGACTTTAATGATGTGTTCTCTCCTGTTGTGAAGCACATATCCATTCAAATGTTGTTTGCCACAGTGGAACGATTCGACCTTGAACTAGAATAAATGGATGTAAAGACTACTTTCTTGTATGGTGATCTAGATGACACAATCCTGATGAGATAACCTAAAAGGCATGTCTAAAAGGGGAAGGAAGATTATGTGCGCAAGCTGAAAAGATCTTTATATGTACTGAAACAATCTCCTCGATAGTGGAATACGAGATTCGACAAGTTCATGGCACATATAAGTTTCATTAGAAGTCAGTTCGACCATTATGTTTACTTCAAATTTCGACCTGGTAATTCATTTGTTATTTTTGTTGCTTTTTATGGATGATATTCTAATAGCAAGTAATAATGTCTAAGAGGTAATGAGGGTGAAGGTTGAACTCAATAAGGAGTTCAAAATGAAGGATCTAGGAGTTGCGTCCAAGATTCTTGGGATTGACATTCGAAGAGATAGAAAGCATTCAAAATTATGCTTATCTCAAGAGGCATACCTATGGAAGATTCTCAAAAAGTTTGGTATGTCAAATTCAAAGCGTGTTGTGACTCCGATAAACCCTTAATTCAAGCTGAGTATAAATCAGTGTCCCAGTACTGATGTTGAAAGAGATTATATAGATATCATTCCATATGCTAATATAATGGGTTCTTTGATGTATGCTATGGTATGTACTAGACCCGGCATAATATATGCAGTAAGTTTTGTAAGCAGGTACATGGAGAATCCTGGAAAGGCTCAATGGCAAACATTGAAGTGAATTCTAAGGTACATAAATGGGTCTCTAAACAGAGTCCTAATTTATGGTAGAGCCTTGGGTGAAGATAATAAAAAGTAATTGAAGGATATCTCGACTCTGATTATGCAGGTTGTATAGATTCCAGAAAATCTATTTCTGGATATGTGTTGTTGCCTTATCAACCACTGAAGCAGAATATATTGCCCTCACTAAAGCTGTGAAAGAAGCATTATGGTTTGAAGGTTTTGTAAAGGAGTTGAAACTTCAAGGTCGAGTTATCATTGTTAAATGTGATAGTCAAAGTGCAATACACCTGTCGAAGAACTCAACCTATCATGAGCGAATCACACACATTGGTGCGAGTTCGCATTTCGTCAGAGGAGTAATCGAGCGTGGAGAATTCCAAGTGCTGAAGGTTTTGATAGATTATAATGTTGCTGATATGATCACCAAGACGTTGCCCAGTTGCAAGTTTTTCCACTTTATGCAGTTGATAAAGTTGCATGAAGAAAACTAGTTTATTTCTTGATGTTATAGAGTTATATCCAATGTGGAGATCTGTGATATATTGGATCGAACTCTAGTTTAGCATGCTGTCGAAGTCTGCTCACATGTTGTAGTCGAAATGTGTTCTAGTATGTAGTTGTCGAATTGGGCATTGCGTTAAAGATTCAATTGTTTAAGTTAGCTTATACCCTAAGTTAGCTTGTAATGAGTAATTATTAAAAAGCCCATTAGTTTAGTATGTTAGATTTTATTTTAAATAACATACTAGTCTCTCATCTTAAGTGTGGCAAATCCTAATTAGGGTGAGAGGGTTATTTGTTATTCTTGATTACTTGTAATCTTATTTAAAGAGAAAGTAAAGAATAACAATTATGATCAATCCTTGTTGTTGTTGTTCTTCTTATTTTTTCCATTAACCCTAACCCCTGTGTGTTTTTTTGATCATAAAGAAACCGTTTATACTTTGTTTTAAGGTATCGTTTTTCATAACATACTCAATCGTTCAATTAGATTTTTTTAAAATAAAAAATGTCATAATTTAACAGTTAGGGTGTTGTCTTTGTTAAGAAAAAACAAGCATAGAGAAAAAGTGGAACACAATCACAACACAAGAACATAACATGGAAACTTCAAAACCTGAGAAAAAACACACGACCGTTGTTAATAAACAATCAAATAATAACACTATGTAAAAATTGTTACAACACATAATATAACTTCACAAACCCAGGCCCCCTAGTACACGCACACTCTCCAAAACAAATATTTAACTACATCTCACAACACTCTAGTACAGGAGCATAAGAGAACAAAGAAAGTCAAATACAAACTTAAAGTGCTTTTGACTAGTGCATCTTGAAATGAAAAACTTGATCCTATATATAGCCTTGAACTCCCTCTTCCTTCACAAAATTAAGCGATGTGGGATTTCAAAGAACTTGTATCCTATATATAGCCTTAGACTCTCTCTTCATTCACAAAACTAAGCGATATAAAACTTTTTCAACATGTATATTGTCAACCAACCCCAACAATCTCCCCTTTAATTGACAATAATACATAAACTTTCATTGTCTTCACCAACAATCATACTCCACCATAAAGAATATATTCACTTGAAGCTACACCACTCCAAGAATTTTCACATTGTCTTCATCGACAGTCATAGTTTTAAAAATTATCATACTCTCTCATGATGAATATATTTCACTTGAAGATAAACCACTTCAATAATTTCACATTGTCATCACCGACAATCATATATTTTATCATGAAGAATAAATTTCACTTTAAGATAAACCACTCCAAGAATTTCACATTATCTTTACCGACAATCATAGTTTTAAAAAACTATCATACTCCACCTAAAGAATAATATACTTCACTTGAAGTTAAACCACTTCAAGAATTTTCACATGTCGAAAACCAGATTGAAACTTTATGGTGCAATTTCATTGTTTTTAGGAAGCTCTTCAACCACTGACGTAATCTTGCACCTTGTGTAATCTTGATTGTATCAACACATCTTTGACTTGAACTTTCCACAAGTCAAAAAAAATTCTTCCATCAATTTTCTCTAGCCCAAACTGCACAGTGGAATTTGTGACTGCAGCTCAACAACTCTTTCACAACACTACCCTTCTTTTCTGATGTTGAAGATCAGACAAAACTGCAACCGCGGAGCATACTAAGAACACTTATCCCTGAATCAAACCAAAAGCTCGATACCAATTGTTGGGAAAAAACAAACAAAGTATAGAGAAAAAAGAGGAACACAATCACAACACTAGAACATAACATGGAAACTCCAAAACTGGAGAAAAAACCACGATCATTGTCAATAGACAACCAAAGAATAACATTATGTGAAAATTATTATAACACATAACATAACCTCACAAACCCAGGCCCCAAGTACACTCACACCCTCTAAAACAAATATTTAACTACATCTCACAACACTCTAATACAAGAGCATAAGAGAACAAAGAAAGTCAAACACAAGCTTAAAGTGCTTTTGACTGGTGCATCTTGAAATGAAAAACTTGACCCTATATGTAGATTTGGACTCCCTCTTCCTTCACAAAATTAAACGATCTGAGACTTCAAAGAACTTGTATCCGATATATAGCCTTATATTATCTCTTCATTCATAAAACTAAGCGATATGGGCCTTCTCCAACATGTATATTTTCAACCAACTCCAACAGTCTTAGTGGGTATAGATGAAGAGTACCTCTTAATTAAGAGTGAAAATAGGCCACACCGGATAAAAGAGGTTTCTTCTTGCTATCCTCTAAATTTTACTTGATATTTCTCATACTTTAATGTCAAAAATATACACTGGGTCCTTTAAGTTATTTTATTGTAATAAGATCGTCCTTTATGTTTTTTTTGCTACAAGTTGGTCATTTACGTTAACTAACGTGTTCACCGTTGACCTTTTTCACAAATTTTGTTCCAAAAAAGCTTATGTGGCACTAACGGCGCTAATGTGTCATTTAAGAAGATGATGAAGAACATGTTGAAGATGTTGAAAATGCTAGTCTATGTCATAATGTTGTTAGTTTTGATTTTTGTAGTGTTGATATGTATTTTGGTTCGGAAATGGTGATCGTTGTTAATTTTGATGTTAATGTCGTAAGAAATGACTTTTGGTACCTTCATGTAACACTTGTTGTAAGACATGACTTTCGTTACCTTCATGTAACACTTGTTGCAATTCTATACTAGTTTTGTTACAGTAAGGTCGCAGTTTGTACTACAAACAAAACCGGAAGGACCTGGTTGTTACAATTTAAAAACAAACGGGACCTGTTTATAGCGAAAAAAACATAAAGGGACTGCCTTGTTAAGAAAATAACTTAAAGGACCCAGGGTATATTTTCCCCTACTTTAATAATACCTATGTTGTTTATGTGGAAGTTGAAACAAAAAATCCGAATAAAATATCTGATAGAACAAATTAAAAAATTTGGAATCTAGCAAAAAATTCACTAGTATATATGAAAAATCCAATTAACCGGATTTTTTCAAAATATATAGAATTTCGATTAGTATCATTTTTTTTTAAATATCCGAAAGTTACCAGATATTTCTTCCACGAGTGAAAATTCTGGTAGTTATAAAAAGAGTAAAAATTAAATGGTTGAGATTTTGCCTATACTTTTGTACGGTTGTGATTGCACCGACCGTTTTGTGTGGTTTAAAATGAATCCAAAGTTGTATAAATAGGGGTCATGTGTTGTTGAGAAAAACATATAAGAATTATTTTTCCTTAATTTTTGTTTAAGGTAGAGAAATGCATAGGGATGGCAACGGGGCGGGTCGGGGGCGGGTTTAACTATACCCGCACCCGCACCCGCCTCCATGTAACAGACCCGCCCCCGCCCCCAAATCCAATCGGGGGTGAAAATTTACCACCCAGACCCGCCCCTAGTAGAAAACGGGTGCACCCGCACCCGCCCCGCCTCCACCCGCAAAAAATTATTATTTTTTTAATTATAATAAAAATTAGTAATTTAATTAAAAAATTGATTATTTTAATTAATTATTTATTTATTTAATTAAAATTTTAATTAATAAATGAATATTAACTTGATTAATTTTATTATTTTAATTGCAATAAGAATATTAATAACTTAATTAAAAGTATAATTAATAAATAAATATTAAAATAAATAAAATAAGGAAATCAAAATAAAATATATTATTTGGGGCGGGGCGGGGGCGGGGGCGGGCGGGTCTTAGTGTCTACCCGCACCCGCACCCGTAGTTAAGAACCGGGTTTCACCCGCACCCGCACCTGCACCCAATTAAATCGGATTTCCCCCGTTAATTTCGGGGCGGGCCCGGGCGGGTGTGGGCGGGCTCGAGTTTGTTTGTCATCCCTAGAAATGCACTTCAACGGGGAGAAACCTCCCATAGAGTTTCGACTTCCAAAGAAAACCACATGTCTCACTATTTTGAGATCCACGTTGAATATTTTTTACTCGACACCGATAATAGAAAGGTGAGAAAAATTGAGTTTCGTGAATATTTGATTGATATGGATTTAAGGGTGAAATACAACCTTATTGAGTTGAAGATCAGTGAAGATTTGAAAGCTACACGGAGATCATATCACCGTAGCTAACTAAGGGGTCGATCGAGTTTGATGCAACAATTTCTAGATCAGTCGATTACCTAACCAAGATGTTAAAACATCCAAAATTATCTGGTAGTATTTAGATTTTCTTATATATTATTATTTTCTTAAGTTATGTAATCGTCTTTCTAAGTTATGTAACAATTTGTCAAATGTTAAGTTATGTTCATCAAGCATCAATGGAAGTGTCAAAATGTTATCTAATAAATAGTGTTGGGCAAAACTCTGAGTAATACTACACATAATATACAAATAATATATTAAAATAATATTAATAACTAAATAGCCCCCCACGGGCTATATGTTTTTCCTGTGCTGCCAAACTATAAACCTTGTTATCCGGGTTCACCAAACTCATGAGGTTATCTATAATGACTGCCATCATCTGCACTCGCCAGGGTCATCTACATCATGTGGAGGCAATGACAAGTCATCAGAAGGTATCCCAACATCATTATGAGAAGATCCAACATGTGAAGATCCAACATGAGAATGTCCATCATCATCTCTATGTTGCCCAGCTGGGATGATTCGAGGGTGTGATATCGTAAGGTACCACTCCTAGTACCCATCCACACACCCTGTAGGGAACTGAACCACCACTACGCGCTCTTTAATAGCATGTGTAGAACTTATAATGTTACTCAGAAATCATCTATCAATGCCCTCGAATAGAAGAGACTAGTCGTGGGATGTTCTGGACGCACCCATACTGGCGCAAACACCTTCAAGTAAGTGTTTAGCCAATAACCCTTCCCATAGTAGATATCCAGAAAAAAATCATACCGTCATCGAACTCTTCATCCCCTCTATCCACTGTATGGACTGTGTAGGGTGTCCAGATGACATTGTCTATAATTAGTGCATGAATTCTCTTCATGTACTCCATAACACCTCCTGGGTGTGCATGTATGCCCTTCCATCTCTTGGCTCAAGAAACAATTGGAAGAATTGTCGGAGAAGAAGTTTCTCAGACCTAATGTGTCTTCATGGGGAGCGCCAATGTTGTTGGTTAAGAAGAAAGATGGTAGCATGTGAACAAGTGTCCCTTCCCATGACTGGTGACCTTATGGATCAGTTGGTTGGAGCTCGTGTGTTCAACAAGATTGATTTGAGATCGGGTTATCTTAATACTCGAGTAAAGTCAGAAGATATTTCGAAGACTACGTTTAGAACTTGTTTTGGTCATTACTAGTATTCAATGATGCCTTTCAGTGTATCTAATGTTCTAGGAATATTCAAGGAGTACATGAATAGGGTTTTCATCCTTACTTTGATAATTTTATCATGGTGTTCATAGACGACCTTTGGTGTATTCTAAGTCACACGGGGAGCATATAGGGCATCTGCGAGTCGTGTTACAGACCTTGCAAGATAAGAAGTTGTATGATAAATTTTCTAAGTGTGAACTTTAGTTAATAAAAGTGAGTTTACTTGGTCACGTAATCTCCAGTGGTGGAATAACAGTTGATCCGTCTAAGGTAGACACAATATTGTAGTGGGAGACTCTTAAGTCAGCTGCCAAAGCCAGAAGTTTTATATAAGTCTTTTAGAGGCTGGCTTTGCCTTTGACTCAGTTGACCCAAAAAAGGGCAAGCTTATGTGTGGAGTGTTCAGTGTGAAGAAAGTTTCCAAGAGCTGAAGAAGAGTTTGACGTTGGCGCTAGTTTTGATCTTACTAGCTGCAAGGAATATCTCATTATGTATTATGATACATCTAAGATGAGATTAGGTAGTGTGCTTATGCATAATGGTCGGTAGTAGCGTATGCTTCAAGACATCTAAATACTAATGGAAGGAATTATCTTACCCATGATTTGGAGTTGGCAGTAGTAGTCTTCGTGCTTAAAGTTTGGAAACATTATCTGTATGGTTCGAGGTTTGAAGTCTTCAGCGACCATAAGAGTTTGAAGTATCTGTTTGATTAGAAGAAACTGAATAGGAGGCAGAGAACATGGCTAGTAAAGTTAACATGGTAGCAAATGCATTAAGTAGAAAGTCCTTGCATATGTCGACGCTAATGGTTAAAGAGTTGGAATTGATTGAGAAATTCAGATATCTTAGCTTAGTGTGTGAGATAATGCTAGAAAGTGTGAAGTTAGGTACACTGAAGTTGACTAGTTGTGCTCGAAGAGATCTAAGAAGGTCAGAGAGACAGACGATCAGAAAAAAAAGGACTATCTAATTTTTAGAAGATTTGTTGAGAGCTTGAGTTTTAGAACATTGATGTAATTGGGATAGTTACTTGTCATTGATCAAATTCACCTATAACAATAGTTTCCATTCTAGTATTGGAACGACACCTTTTGAAGCTTTGTATGGTAAAGGTGTAGAAAACCTTTATGTTGGTATGAATCAGGTGAAAGTGTTGTGATTGGACTATAGATTATTCAAAAAACTACTGAGAAGGTTAAGATGATTCAGGAGAAGGAGGGAACTCGAGTTCCAAGAAGGAGATCGTGTATTCTTGAGAGTCACTTTGGTGACTGGTGTTGGTCCTGCATTGAAGTCACGAAAGCTTACACCTTAATTTGTTGGTCCGTATTAAATCCTTCAGAGAGTAAGAGAAGTAGCCTACAAAGTTACCTTACCACCGTCTCTTTTGAATCTTCATGATGTATTTCAAGTGTCTCAACTTCGGAACTTTATTCCTGATCTGCTTCATGTGATCCAATTGGATAATGTGCAAGTGAAAGAGAACTTGACTGTTGAGGCATCACTGTTAAGTGCAAATTTTACCTATTTTTGTATATAAGTTTTGTTGCACTTAACGTTACTTTATGTTAAAATCGTTCGAATAAACCCCGCTTTGTTTATAAATGCGCTTACTTTACGTTATAGTGTATATATTATGTTTTCCTGTAAATATCATTGAGTTTAATTGAATTTCATTCATTTTTGTAGGTAATAAAGCATTGATGTTGGAGCATTGTTAGATAGAGCATTGAATAAGCTTTCCAACGCTTCGAACCGGGCAAAAAACGGAGTTACGGTTAAAAAGTTATGGTCGAAACAAGTTGGTTTGCTGTCATGTTCGCCAAAGTTCGCCGGGCGAATGTTCGCCAGGCGAACAAAAGTTCGCCAGGCGAACCGAAAGTTCAAAAACGCGTGAAAAACACTGTTTTTACAGAAGCAAAAGTTGTATATGTTCGCCAGGCGAACGGGACTTCGCCAGGCGAATACTGGGACTTTTTTTTGTCTATTTAAGTGACTTTTCAGCATTTTTTAGGGTATGTTGTTTGGGAACTTTTTACCCCAACTTCATCAAACACATTCTTGAGTAGATTTAGCTTAGAAACAACATTGGAGGGTGCATCTTGACGATCCGGAGTCGAATCCACTTCAATCGGAGTTGACAGACCGTGAGATTTGTGTTCTTCTTCCTTACTCTCTATGTATTTTTCATTTGTTGGGGTTTTGTATGTAAGTTTATCTTGATTGTATGTATATTTATGGATCTTTGTATAAAATCTCTTTTACAACTCTTTATCGATGGTTATCTTGATTTTTTACTTAATGGGTTTGGATTGTGATAGACATATACTGTTCGAACTCGATCTTAGATGAACATCTATTAGATTCTAAATGCTAGAGATAGATTTAGGACTAATATTCACGTGGGTATCGATTCTTAATGCTCCGTGTTGTCGATTTGTGTGAGAGATCAACAATGAGACGATACGGTTGATCTCTCGACTTTGTGTTAGAGATAAACTCTGTTGTGAGCGATACGTGATGATATTGACGAGTGAATTAGGTTGCGTGCATTTGATCCATATATTTTTTAGTACATGATGGGTAGAACGAAATACAACTCCTGACGAGTTTTATCATTTCTTAAGAATGTACTTATTTTCTTGTTTTATGTTTTTCCTTTTGAATTTTTATTCCAAACCATTCAAACCCAAGCTTAGAGACGTAGAGATTGTCGAATGGCATTCTTTCCCTCACACTGATCCCTGTGGAGACGATAAATCCCGGAGGAAATTCTTCCGAAAATAATATTTTTGCTTGCTGCTTTACCGCTTCAACAAAATGGCGCTGTTGCCGGGGATTGGTTGTGATATTGAGTCGCATTGCGATAGTTTCTATATTTATAAACTTTGCACATAATTGTATATATATGCTTGTATAGATACTTGTTTTGCTTTTGTCTTCCAGTATGTTTGTTTAAGTGTTGTATATATTTTGTTCTCGTAACATTTGTTCAAGTGGTTGGTGTTGTACCCCAAAATTTGACCAACCTCTCTGACTTATGTTTTATTTTATTGCATCAGCATATACATAAGCATTGCATTGCTTTAGCATATCGCATTGCATAAGCATACCCTAAATTTGTCCTATCTGCTTCCACATTTCATTTTTGTACATCCATCCACCAATTGGTTTTCAGAAAATCAGAAAATATGTGGTTGTTGTTTGAATATCATAAGGTCAATTTGATTTGAGTCTGACAGACAAAGGTATGATGTCTTGTGTGGGGTATTGGATTGAGTTTCAATGGTTATGAGTTGGTTTGTCAGTTAGACAAAAATTTGAGCAGACACAATGTTAGGGAGAGTATCGGTCCAATTGATATGTGTTTGAGGATCAATTTAGAATATGCACTTCAATGCGAATTTCTTCCTTCATTCATGGCTAAAGTAGGGTTGGTGGGAACCATGCTGGCTATGGATTAGTGTCAATAAGCTCAAAGCGGTTCTAATATTAGACATAGGTTCAAGGTTTTTTTTAAGATGTGGTCCTTAATTCCAAGTCATGAGAATGTTGGTTCTTGCTTAGATGTATTTGATCTTGGGAAATTCATGACATGCATAATGACTGGACACGTGGCAAAGGCGATTCAAGTCTAAATTTAAATCCACCGTTTCTTCGCAGCACCTCACCATTTTTTAATACATGTATAAAGAAAGAGAATCATTTTCCTTTTTTTGAATCCAATACCAATATCATGTTGTTGCAATTGAAGGCGCATCACAAACAGACCATGATTCTGCTTCCAACGTAAAGGGGCGGTAAAAAGGGTAACCCGCGTACATAACAAGCAGCATGGGGTGTTGAAACAAGAACGCAATGCAAAACGAAATACATCTTGCCAAATTCATACAACATACATTACAAAATGACTTGCAATTATTTTCTGCTGCCTGCTTCATGAGAGGCTCTATATCATATGCAAGAGCTACATCAATATCCTGCAATTCTGCACCAGTTTCTTTGCACGGATGCACAATTGGGGTATGTTCATTATTACAAATTGATAGGTAATTATTTTCTGCTGCCTGCTTCGTGAAAGCCTTCATATCATAGGCAAGGCCTACCTCAACTTCCTGCAGAGCTGTAACAGTTTCTTTTGGCTTTGCCTCAGGGTGGGTGTTTTGTGAAGATGTATCTGGGACTTGTGTATCTTCTGGTAATAACATGGAACTGTTTGATGCATGCTTAACCGGAGTGTTTAAATCACAAGCAAGGCCAACATTTGTTTCTTGTACGGCTACACCATTTTCTTTGTTCAGAAGTGCAGTTGTATTTTCTCTGCCTGCCGAACTCTCATCTTTTGCACCTATTTCAAAATTTATGGACCTTCTACATGACATTTCGGCAGCTTCAGGCTTCGGGGTAGCTGGCTTCGGGGTTCTTTTGGGTTTACCTTCTCTAATGACCTTGGGACGGTGCTTTTTTCTCCTTGGTTTTTTTTCCTGGTGTTTTAGTCAGACCTGTACAGAGGCTGCTCCCTTCATCTGGGTTGTGATTCTCCTTCAGTGGTGAAGAGACAGCAGTAAATTCCACAACAAGGTCGCTGAGTTCTTTGTTCGGCGAGGGTTCATCCTTGTCAAGCATTTTGGCAGCGTCACCCTGGGAAGTTCTCTTGCTACAGCCAGCATTGTCGGATGTTTCTGCATCAAAAATTCAAACAAAACTGAGAATAAAAGCAATCCAGCCCCAGTTTCATAAACAGTATTAAAAGGGAGTTAAAGCTGAAACTTTTTGCAAGGAAATATTAAACTGAAGGCCATGCCTTTGGAACAAAAGGTTGTATGATTTCCATAGTACATCACAGTCTCATGATTTACAAGTTTCAAAGGAAATTGTACTCTAATACCAAATTCATCCACTGATCCATCTGACACTGATTTAAATGGTGGTCTAGTTGACAATCCATTGGCATTTGGTGGAGAGGATCCCTCACTTCAGATTTTTCTCCCTACAAGACCAGCAGAATCATCTGTGCAGCATGAATTAAGAGATAACAATGGTGTGTCAAATGGTGTATATACAGAGGATTGGGTCTCTCTTAGGCCTGGGAGTGAAACATCCCTCTTTCTTGTCTTTGTCAAAGTCACTAAACTCTGGATCATGATAAACCTGCAAAAAAAAATTTAATATATCAGTAAAATTGTTGTGTTACCACAGTGAAAATCATGAGTAAAAACAGACAAATTCAAAAGCTACAAACAGACAAAGATTATGCTGTTTTCAATCCCACAACTTCAGCCCTTGCTCCCATTGCAAAAAGTATCTCACTTTCTTTCCCAAAGAGGAACAGACCCAAAGTTCCCACAATTTCTCTAAGTTAAACCCTAATCTCACATCATATATATTGGTTACTGCTCATTCAGAACAAAAAAAAACCCTAACAGAAAAACAACTGCTTTTTTTTCTCACAACTCACCTCCATCACAAAGAACTAAAAAAAAAGGAGATTGAAGAAGGAGCTCACCTGTGCTCTGTATCAACAATCTGGTGGTATTGCTCCTACTCTGTAAGTATTCTGTTACTCTTCCTGTCTTCATAGTTTTGGTCTGCATTGTTTGGACTGTCCTGTTTCCTGTCTTCATAGTCTTCATAATCTTGCTAGAAAACCCTCAAACTTCCACATTAAACGAGCCATTAGCCTTCCTCCAACTCATATTCAAGTAAACTTTAAACTCCTCTTCCAACCTTCTTCCGTCAAGAATTTCGTCAACCTGTGAAACACCCAACAAACCCATTTGGAAAATCCGCCCAGAATCTCAACAACCTATTTTCTGAACCATCTTCTTCGAATCATCACAAACCCAACAAGCTTCAACCTTCACTCTTTCCTTCCGTTTCCAGCTCCACCATCTTCATGACCCATTCACCAACAGCTTGAAACAGCTAAACCGGAGACCCATGTTTCCCGCATTTCCATAGATTCAACAATAATAACATGACAGTCACTATAAAGGAACCAATCGAGGTTGCAACAAGCAACTCAGTTTTAGCGATAGAACCGCGCGAATCAAGAACGACAACCACCAACCATCTTTCTCATACCCTCATCTGAACCAACCTTCATGCTTTCCCAACTTCCAACTCATCTTCTCAACCTTTATTCTATAACCCTTTTTTTTTTTAAACTCAAATTACCCAAAACCTTCATTCATTTCCGTCAAACAGCAACCCATTCTGAAAAACTTTATTAACCTTCTTCTTCTTCAATCGCTTGTTCTTCCATCAAAACCCCAACAAACAACTCCTTCAAACCCCTTTTCACCGGAAATCCACCATTCAAACACGTTTCTCTTCAACCCATAAATTCCCAACAAAAAACAACACGACCCAGATTTTCCACCTACTGTTTTTCTTCTTCCACCTTGACAAAACCTTCATCCCCATTTCTTTCACCATAAAACTTCCGCATTCATAACCCATAAGCTCGAAACAAACACCTCCATTAAAACCCCTTTAGAAAACCACACGAAATGAACCTACAACATCAAACCTAAGGCTTAAAAGTGATTCAGAAACAGAGATTGAGAAAGATAAACCCAACCTGAGTCTGAATCGAGAATGGAATGGTTTGAGTGTGAGAACCAGAAACGAAAATTGGAAGCAACTAACCGTTTTGGGGATGATGGTGTTGACCTGATGTTGGACCTTTTTTTTAAATTTATTTCTTCTTTTCTTTTTTATCGTGGACTGATATTGGGCTGTGAGACCCATTGCCTCATATCTCTCTCATATTCCCCCTATTCTATCTCTAACACCCCTCTGTTTTTTTTATATAAATATTATTATTTTTGTAAATATTATTATTATATTTATTATATTTATGCTTTTAATATCTATTTTGTAAATATACTATGTACATTATTATTTTATGTAATATTATTTTAGTTTTAGATTTTTAGAGTCTTATTTTCTTAATCTTTTCTATTTAGAGCTTTATTAAATTTCTTAACATTTCTTATTTAAAATTCTAATAGCATTTTTATTTTAGAGGTAATTTTATTTCGCATTTGTTATTGGGATTTTTATCCCATTTTCATCTGTTTTGGTCGATGACGACGCTTCCATAAATCGATTACTAAGTCAATATATTGATAAGTATCGTTGGATCCGAGACCACCCCATTCTCTTCTCATCTCTTCTCTATTTAAATTTCATTTCGACTTATGGATCGATGAAAGCTTTTTATCCGCAAGCGTCAGATTTTCGAAGTCGATAACCTTCCCGATTTCAAATCTATGGGGGATGATCATTGGGGTCATCTTCCTTACTTTGGGATCGCGATAGGCTACCTTCGATTAATCGACATTTTGTTTGTGGTTAAGACGAGATCCTATTCTTTCGAGTCCCGATTCAATACACTAACCAACTGACGACTAACTTTAATTTTCTGTAAATATACAACTGCTTTATTTTCTGCCAATATACCACTGTTTTAATTTTCTGTCAAATAGACAACTACTTTATTTTCTGTCAATATACCACTGCTTTAATTTTCTGTCAAATATACAACTGTTTTATTTTCAGTCATTTATATTCTTGTACATATTATATTTGTATATTATTACTATCTTGTAAATATTCAACACTTGTACATTCTTCCAAAAAAAACCTAATAAAATATCGAAACCATTAAAATTTAAATTGGTGGACTGTTGATTATATATCTTGTATATTATCTATTTCTTGTATATATTCGAATTTATCTCATCTCTTTGGTAGGTTATCAAATCTCTTCAATAAACAAATAAATTCTTTGTATTGAATTAAAAAGAGAGGATTGGGTGTAGACCTCTTCTTCTTCGAGTGTTGGGATGCCCACTGTAGTGAGGGTGGTTTCGACACTCGTCTTTCAATACAAAGACGCTTCCACCCCTTTTCCTCCTAAAACCTCGGCTCCGCACCGAGTGTATTTTCAAAAACCTCGGTCTTGTACCGAGTCCATTTTCAAACCATCTTTAAAATAAATTTCTCTTTGTATTGAATTAAAAAGAGAGGATTAGGTGTAGACCTCTTCCTCTCCGAATGTTGGGATGCCCACTGTAGTGAGGGTGGTCTTGATATTCGTTTTTCAATACAAAGACGCGACTTTATCCACCATCTCGCTTTCACAACTTCCTTCCACAATTTTCATGCCTAAAACCTCGGTCCTGTACCGAGTGCATTTTCATTTCCTTTTCATACAAAAACTTGAATGGTCGTGGAGTGGTTAGGCGTAGGCCTTCTCCTATCCCGAGTGCTGACGTTTACCGTAGGGTTCTCTGTCGCAAAAAGCACTTACCATTCAAAACCAAAAACACTTTAATAAGAGAATGAAGTTCTCTTTGTGTTGAACTAAAGAGAGAGGATTGAGTGTAGTCTTCTTCCTCTCCGAGTGTCAGGATATTCACTGTAGTGTGTGTGGTCTTGATACTCGTCTTTTGATACGAAGACGCTACGTTCGCCACACATTTTTACAACAAAAACTTTGAGACAAAGAATTGGGTACTACCCGTAGGGGTTACTATTCAAGGATCTGTCTCGCCCCTTAAAAAACAATCCAATCAATCAAACGTGACTTCTTGCCCCGCGTGGCGAAAACTAATCAATCTTTCAAAAGGATATGTTACGTCCGTTCTACCGCAAACAGGTAATTCCTAAGTCTCCAACGAGCGAGCAGCAAAACACCTAACTGCTAGAATGCGCACGATAGCATCATCCATAAAAAAACATCAACACACTGTATACACGAACTACGTTGCTCTGATTTCTCATGTCAGATGAGAATACGTAGGCACAAGACGGCGATGTCTTGGCGAGCTCCCTTTTTTTCACCTTTCAACCGTAGGCCGAACTACGGCTGCTCTGATTCTTTACTTCTTTCAAGTAAAGATACGTAGGCACAAGGGCCACAATCCTTGCCGAGCACACTTCCCCCCATATCTGTAGTTCCCCGAACTACGTCGACTCTGACTTTCTCACATCTATTGAGAATACGTAGGCCTAGGACCGCGGAGTCCTACCGAGTCTGTTCTTTCTTTTCTTCCCCGTTCTCCCTTTCCTCCTAACTTTCCTGTTTCTAACCCTTATCTTTACCCATTGGAACACTTTTATAGCATAATATTTAAGCAGATACAATCACACATCGACAAACAAAAGGTTCCCATCGAGTACGATGGATGCGAGGGGTGCTAATACCTTCCCCTCGCATAACCGGCTTCCGAACCCGTTCATGGTTGCGAGACCATCTTATCCATTCTTTTCTTAAGGTTTTCTCGATATTTTCCTTTCCCCTCATGGGATAAGTAAAGTTCGGTGGCGACTCTTCTGTCCTCTTTTTTTTCGCCTCCCCGTCGTTGCACGATGCATTTTCCGAGTAGCGACAGCTGGCGACTCTGCTGGGGATTCCTAGCAAGCCAAACCTAGTTTGCTTGTCGCATTTGCAATTTATTTGCTTTTGTTATTTGTTTATGTTGTGTTCTTTCTAACCTGTTGGGTTTATTTGGGTTTGGTTTGTGAGAATAAAGCTTCCTATCCGAGCTTTATAGTATACACTAAGATTAGGAGGTGGTTTCTTTCTGATTTGCGAGACTTAGGACTCGTTGAGTTGGATCGAATTCCATCGCTCAGATGAGACCCTTTTGGGATGATTATGTCTTACGTGTAGTCGTAATGGCGTCTTTATTTCCAACTTGGGAGTCCGTGACTCTGAGGACCTTTTGTAGAACCTTTATTCCGAAGGTTGCTGAAACATAACTCCGTGTTCATCCTTTTGAAAGGATTACCGTCTTACGAGTAGTCGTTATGATGGGAAACTTTTGAGGGTTAGTACATGGGACTTTGTTTGAAAGGCCTTTGGAATACCCTTTTTTTACACCAGTAGATTGCCCACTCGTGGGAGAAGATACCTTTTTTGCTGTTGTCATGCAGGATTTGTGACTTTGGTCTCGATGTGTGAATATTATCATAGGCATTCATAAAACATTGCATTGCATATCATTTTGCATACCAAGAGACTTAAGAAGCTATGATTATCTCAGGTATTGGTGAACTCAATGGCCGATCTAAGAAAGAGAAGCACAAATTCCATAAAGTTTAGGGAACCAAAGTTGGAATCAATTCAAGACCTTCTGATTGACGTGCCGAAAGTTATCAAGATCAACTTTCAAGGGAAACATGGGAAATTACTTGATCTTCTCCACTCTAGAGTTGATGCTTGGGCCTTGTATGCTATGGCTCAATTTTATGATGCGCCTCTCCGGTGCTTCACTTTCAAGACTACCAGTTGGCTCCCACCTTGGAAGAATATTCTCACATTTTGAACATTAAGATTAAGGATCAACCTGTCTATACTGGTTTAGAAGAAGAACCAAAGCCTGCTGTCATTGCTCTTGCTCTTCATATGACCAAAGAAGAAGTCAAGAAGGGTTTAACCAGTAAAGGGGGTGTTCAGGGTTTTTCATTGAAGTTTCTGCTAGAAAAGGCCGCTCAGTACAAGGTTGATGAGGATTGGGAAAAGTTCGGTATAAGTGTTGCTCTAATGATTTATGGAATTGTCCTCTTTCCAAATGTGGACAATTTCATAGACATCACTGCCATCGTTCTCTTCATGCAGAAGAATCCCATCCCTACACTCCTTGCCGATGTCTATCACTCTATTCATTGGAGGAGTGAAAAGAAGGCGGGAATGATCCAATGCTGCTCTCACCTATTATACAAGTGGTATGCTTCTCATTTGCCCAAAAGAGGGCCGTTCATGGAAAACAAGAAGGAATTGAAATGGTCTCAACGCATCATGTCCCTGGAAGCTAGTGATATTGCTTGGTACTCTCATGAGTACTATGATGTGGAAATCATCTTTAGTTGTGGAGAATTCAGTAATGTACCTTTAATCGGTAGGGCCGGTTGTATTAACTATAACCCAGTCATGGCATTACGTCAGTTGGGCTATGCTATGGAGGGCGAGCCCGAAGCCGAGAAGGTTCAGAGTTTCTTTTTGCTAGCCACATCAGAAGACCCTGCGTTTGTCAGGAAGATTGCTAAGGCTTGGGGCAAGATTCGTACAAAGGGGAGGAAGGAGTTAAAAGCGAAGAATTGTGTGGCAAAGGAGCCATACAATCGGTGGTTACTAGCTAGAGTAGCTGAAAGGTCGTTGCCATTTCCCTTAGAGCCCTCTATGCGAGAAGCACCTCCTGCTCCCACTCATGTACCCATAGAAGAATATGAAAAACTGAAGCTAATAGTGGAGAGATTGACTAAGGAGAATCAGGACCTTCAGAATGAAGTCCACCAAGCAAATGTGGAGAACGGTCAGTACAAAAGAAAGGTGGAGTTTGAACAGGATCAAGCGGCTGAGAGTAGCAAGAAGCTAAAATTAGAAACGGATCTGAGAGTCAGGTACCAACAGGGTTACGAAGGGGCTGATGCATCATTAACAACTCTCCGACAACGCTTAAAGGATACCAAAGCTTCTTGTGATAGGGCATGGCACTTCTTTGAGATAGCCTCCGCCGAAAAGAAGGAAATACGAGAGAATCTTGAGGCTGATATTGGGGATCTTGAAGAACGACTGAGAAACGCCTTGACCCTAGTGGAAAATGAACGAAGACTCAAAGAGGAGGCATTGAAAGATTCATATGTCACATCTGACCTGTGGAATAACAAATGTCAAGAATTGGAAACTGCCCAAGAGACAACCCTTCTGTGGAGGAATCGTTTTGAGGCTTTGCAAAGAGATGGTGCGCAGTGGCTCGAGAAAGAGGCTCAGCTCAATGAGTTGCTAGACACCCATGTGGATTCTATTTGTTATTACCAGTCGACTCTAGATACGTGTCGTGCTAGGTACAACAATTTGGTGGAGCACTGCAACCTCATGATCCGAGATATCCCATGGAGGTTGGAAAGCGCCATTCAAGATTTGGAAGGAAATGATATCCCCCCTTCTGTTCACCACTTTATCCAGCTCTGCGACCAAATGGTTAGGAGGTTCATGTTCGAGACGAGGAAGCTTGAAGAGCGTCTCCAAAAGGAGAAATTCTAGTTTTTAGTACTTTTGATTTTCAGTCATTTAGTGTTTTCCTTGTAATGAGGATTGGTATTCGGCATAGTCAGCAAATGTTTGTATTGAATCTTCCCAAATTAATGAGAATTTGCTTTTGGTCTAATTGTGTTTTCTTTATTATTTGTTCATTCGCAATTCTATAATACCGGTTATAATCATAGGTTTCGAAAGTCTCTTGAGCATTCGCATGAACTTGCGCATCATTTTGCATTCCCTGAAACTCGACCTCACACCACTTGCCATTTCAGAGAGAAAGAGAGGGAAAGAGAAAGAGCAAGCTGACTTCTCAACACTCCTACAACACGCGGGGAAATCAGCAGAGAATTATGGATCAGGTTCAAGCCGAGCTTTTGGAGTTTCGTGAGAAGATGGCACAATTCATGGAGATGATGCAAGGGGTGGCCAATGGACAGGACCAGCTAAGGACATTGGTTCAACCTTTAATAGCTCAAGTGGATGGAAGTGGCGTTTTGCACGGTGGGGCTGCTGCTGTTCCCCCTCCTGTTAATGGTGGAACCTCGCAAGTCAACGGTGGCCCAACTGTAGTCAACCTTCCGGGCGGAAGAGAACAAACTGGAATCCCCATCCCAGTTGTGGCAGGTGCCATACCTACTAGCGTGAATCCTCAATGGGACCAAGATGAACAGGATGACATCTTCTCCATGAGAGACCTTGGGGGAGGGTTACGATCCGACACTAATAGAAGGTTTGACGAAATAGAAGAAAAGATGAAGAGAATTATGGAAAGCCAGAACACTATGGGACTTGACATGTCCAATCTGGGACTGATTCCGGGACTTAGGATTCCTCCAAAGTTCAAAGTGCCAGATTTCGATAAATACAAAGGAACTACATGTCCAAAGGTGCATATCCGCTCCTATTTTCGAAGGATGTCGGCATACTCTGATGACGAGAAGTTGCTTATGCACTTCTTCCAAGATAGTCTGTCAGGGCCTTCTCTAGAGTGGTACATGGGTTTGGAGCCTGCCAATATTCGGAGCTGGAAGAATTTAGCAGAGGCCTTTGTCCAGCATTACCAGTACAACAGTGACTTGGCACCAAATCGAGTGCAGTTGCAGAATCTATCCCAAAGGAGCAATGAGTGTTTTAAAGAATACGCCCAAAGGTGGCGGGAGCTTGCCGCTAGGGTTCAACCTCTCATGGTTTAAAGAGAACTAATCGATTTATTTGTGGCCACATTGCCCGGGATTTACTACGAAAAGTTGGTGAGCAATATGTCAGGAAGCTTCTCAGATCTGATTATCACGGGCGAAAGAGTTGAAAACGGTATAAAAATGGGGAAAATTCAAGCAGCGGAAGGGACCTCATCTGGAGGTGGAAGAAAGTTTTTTGGTGCGAAGAAAAAGGATAATGAAACAAATGCAGTGTACGGCTTTAACAACCGAAAAAGATACCTGGATCAGCGTCAGCAGCGACCGTATTACCAGCAACCGTCACAAGTAGCGAGTATTGCCATCCCGGCGACACAGCCTCCGCAACAACAACCGCGTCAACAACAGGAGCAACGACCTCAACAACAGAATTATGCACCAAGACAATTCCAGGATGGGAGAAGGGTGGCGGATAGACACTTTGACACACCGCCAATGCCATACGCTCAGTTGCTACAACACTTAATTCAACTGCAGTTGGTCCAGAAAAGGACAATGGCACCTCTAACTGGCCAACCACCTCCTGGATATGACGCCAACGCTAGGTGTGAATTCCACTCTGGCGCCCCCGGCCACAGTATTGACAACTGTAAAGCCTTCAAACATAAGGTACAAGACCTTATTGATAGTAAAGCTATCAATTTCAATCAAGACGCGCCAAGCGTGGATCGAAATCCCATGCCTAACCATGGTAGGGGTGGTGGCGTGAATGCTATTGACAGTGAGGAAGGCCTGAACTTGGTGTCCAGAGTAGAGGATTTGAAGACGCCGTTAAGCTTCGTGAAGAGCAAGTTGTTAGAAGGAGGGGTATTCCCAGGCTGTGGAAAGGATTGCGAAGACTGTATGATTTGTCCAGAAGGATGTCGGAACTTGAGGAACCATATACAGCACATGATGGATGACGGTTTGTTGCAATTCGATAGAATCTGTGAGAAGAATGCTGAAGAGGTAGTCATCAAAGATAAGGATGAGGTGGCCACCATATCCATCCCATACAAAACAATTACAATTTCTGTGCCTCCGGCGAGGCCCACTATTATATTCACAAAGGCAGGGCCCGTACCCTATGAAAGTTCTAAAGCAATTCCTTGGAACTATGGGGCCGAGGTCTACTGCAATGGTCAAAAGCAGGAACTGAGAGGTTCACCGTTGGTTTCTGTTGATAATTTGGTAGGAACTGGAGGAATGACTCGGAGCGGGAGAGTATTTGCACCTCCCGAAGTAAGTACAGAAAGGGCTGATAAAGGTAAGGGGAAGGTTGTAGCGGAAGAGAATTCTCAGGCTAGAGAAAAGGAAACTTTGCTGAAGGATGCGGAGGAATTCATGCGCTTGATGAGAAGGAGTGACTACAAAATTGTGGATCATTTACAACAAACTCCTTCAAAGATTTCTATCTTGTCATTGCTGTTATGTTCTGAGGCTCACAGGAATGCTTTGCTCAGAGTCTTGAATAATTCTTATGTACCTCAAGAGATATCCGTTAATCAGTTGGAAGGCGTGGTGGCCCATGTCAATGCAGGTAACGGGTTGGGGTTCACTGACCGCGATTTGACACCAAAAGGGAGGAACCACAACTTGGCTCTGCATATTTCACTTGAATGCCGAGGAACAATGATGTCACATGTACTTGTTGATACAGGGTCGTCTTTGAATGTGTTGCCAAAGAAGGCATTGATGAAGATCGATCATCAAGGTCTATATTGTACGCCCAGTGATTTGGTTGTGCGGGCTTTCGATGGAACCCAAAGATCTGTCTTTGGGGAGATAACTCTGCCTATCCAGGTAGGCCCAGAGGTGTTTGAAACAGTTTTCTACATCATGGATATCCAGCCTGCTTATAGCTGTCTTTTGGGTCGGCCTTGGATACACTTAGCAGGCGCTGTAACATCGACTTTGCACCAGAAATTGAAATATATGGTGGATGGGAATATTGTGACCGTTTGCGGGGAAGAAGACATCATGGTGAGCCATCTGTCTTCATTCAAATATGTGGAAGTCGACGGCGAAATTCAAGAAACGTTGTGCCTGGCTTTTGAGACTGTCCAAATCAAGGAGAAGGCACCGGTCGAGGTCAAGGCTCCAGAAGTTGCCATGTCGTCATACAAGGAAGCACGGGCCGTGGTGGAATCCGGATCAACACAAGGATGGGGACAGGTGGTAAGCGTCCCAAACAAGCAAGATAAGTTCGGATTGGGATATAGCCCACATGGATCATCTTCACAAAGCACTCCACGTTACAAAGGTCCTGTCCAGTTTACTAGTAGTGGAGTCATTTTCGATCAAATTAATGCCATATCAGATGAGGAAGGAGACAGCGACTGTGATATGGATGCGTGGATCCAGCCATGCATCCCCGGCCAGGGCTTGAAGAATTGGAGCATGGAGGAAATTATCACAGTGACTTATGAAGAGTAATTGATTTGTCTTGATTAATGTATTTCCATATGCTCTGCCCAAGGCATAATGGACTTTGTTTGTAGGGCCCTATCTTTATGCATGTGAACAATCTTTTATCATCAATTAAAAGGCGTCTTTTCATTCAGAATTTTGTGATCCTTGTTATTCTTGTTTTTATCTTTAACAATAAAATGGCAATGTGGTTTGTGTTTTTTGTTTGCATATCATTTAAAAGCATAAAATCATCATCATCGCAGGTTACACATTTCAGATGCCACCGACTCAGACTCGTCTATGACTCAGTATGACTTTGACAATCCGATCTTTCAAGCCGAAGAAGAGATCGAAGAAGACGAGGACCTGCCTGAGGAGCTTGCCAGATTGTTAAGGCAAGAGGAGAAGGTCATCCTGCCTCATCAGGAGGAAGTTGAAGTCATCAACCTGGGAACAGAAGAAGATAAGAAGGAGGTCAGAATAGGGGCTACGCTGCAAGATAATGTCAAGCAACGATTGGTTGAGTTACTCCAAAAGTACAAGGATGTTTTTGCTTGGTCATATGAGGATATTCCAGGACTCGACACAGACATCGTGGTTCATCGTCTGCCTCTTCGTGAAGAATGTCCTCCTGTCAAACAGAAACTGAGAAGAACAAGGCCAGATATGGCAGTGAAGATCAAGGAGGAAGTTCAGAAACAATTAGATGCCGGATTTCTTGCTGTGGCCAATTACCCTCCTTGGGTCGCTAACATCGTGCCCGTACCTAAAAAGGACGGCAAAGTTAGGATGTGTGTTGATTATAGGGACTTGAATAGAGCAAGCCCAAAGGATGATTTCCCGCTTCCCCATATTGACGTGCTTGTTGATAACACCGCGCAATTCTCAGTGTTTTCCTTCATGGACGGCTTTTCCGGATACAATCAAATTAAGATGGCGCCGGAGGATATGGAGAAAACGACTTTTATCACACCTTGGGGAACTTTTTGCTATAAAGTAATGCCTTTCGGGTTGAAGAACGCAGGGGCAACTTATCAACGAGCAATGGTCACACTCTTTCACGACATGATGCATCACGAAATCGAAGTTTATGTCGACGATATGATTGCAAAGTCCCAAACTGAGGAGGGGTACTTGGTAAATCTTCTAAAGTTGTTTGAGAGGTTGAGGAAGTTCAAATTGAGGTTGAATCCGAGCAAATGTACTTTCGGCGTACGGTCAGGAAAGCTGTTGGGGTTCATCATTAGTGAGAAAGGTATTGAGGTTGATCCCGCAAAGATCAAGGCAATCCAAGAAATGCCAGCACCAAAGACCGAGAAGCAGGTTCGTGGTTTCTTAGGTAGATTGAACTATATTGCAAGGTTCATATCTCACCTCACTGCCACTTGTGAGCCATTGTTTAAACTTCTAAAGAAGGATCAGGCGGTCGCTTGGAACGAGAATTGCCAGAAGGCGTTTGAGAAAATAAAGGAATACCTACAAGAACCCCCAATACTGATACCCCCGGTGGCTGGAAGACCGTTAATAATGTACTTAACAGTTCTTGAAAATTCTATGGGTTGTGTTCTCGGTCAGCACGACGAGACTGGAAGAAAGGAGCACGCAATTTACTACTTGAGTAAAAAGTTCACAGACTGTGAATCCAGATATTCAATGTTAGAAAAGACTTGTTGCGCACTTGCTTGGGCCGCCAAACGCCTAAGTCAGTATATGCTAAACCACACAACCATGTTGATTTCAAAGATGGACCCAATTAAGTACGTGTTCGAAAAGCAGGCGCTATCAGGAAGGATCGCTAGGTGGCAGATGATTCTGACAGAATATGATATTCAATATGTATCTCAAAAAGCTATTAAAGGTAGTGTTCTGTCAGAATACCTTGCAGAGCAACCAGTCGATGATTATCAGCCAATGAAGTTTGACTTTCTTGACGAAGACATTATGTACTTGAAAATGAAAGATTGCGATGAACCGTTGCCGGGCGAGGGACCGGAATTGGGTTCCCAGTGGAAATTAATCTTTGACGGCGCTGTTAACTCATACGGTAGTGGGATTGGGGCAATCATTACAACTCCCCATGGGTCCCATATACCATTCACCGCGAGGTTAACATTCCCATGTACCAATAACGAGGCCGAGTACGAAGCATGTATCATGGGTATTGAAGAAGCAATTGACTTGAGAATCAAGAACCTTGATATCTATGGAGATTCAGCCTTAGTGGTCAACCAAATCAAGGGAGAGTGGGAAACGCGCCAGCCAAATCTGATCCCATACATGAACTACGCAAGGAGGTTGCTACCTTTTTTCGATCGATTAGAGCTTCACCATGTGCCAAGAGCAGAGAATCAGATGGCCGATGCTTTGGCTACTCTATCCTCGATGTACAAAGTTAACTTCTGGAACGATGCTCCAATAATTGTCATTTCACGGCTCGACAGACCAACATTTGTGTTCGCAATAGATGAAGCTCCTGATGGTAAACCATGGTTTTATGACATCCGGAACTTTCTTAAGAACCAAGAGTATCCGCCTGGGGCATCTACCCAAGATAAGAAGACTTTGAGAAGATTGTCCGGCAATTTCTATCTGAATCCGGACGGTGCGCTCTATCGGAGAAACCATGACTTAGTGCTACTAAGATGCGTGGACGAAAAAGAGGCAAATTTGCTTATGGAAGAGGTCCACGAAGGTGCTTTCGGAACACATGCGGGTGGGCATGCCATGTCTCGAAAGTTGTTGAGGGCAGGATATTATTGGTTAACTATGGAGTCAGATTGCTTCAAGTACGCCAAGAAATGCCACAAATGTCAAATTTATGCCGACAAGATTCATGTACCGCCGTGTCCTTTGAATGTCATGTCGTCGCCGTGGCCTTTTTCCATGTGGGGCGTTGATATGATTGGAAAAATCGAGCCGACCGCGTCCAATGGACACCGTTTTATCTTAGTGGCTATTGATTATTTCACCAAATGGGTCGAAGCGGCCTCTTATGCCAATGTCACAAAGCAGGTAGTGGCCCGATTCATCAAAAGAGATATCATCTGTCGATATGGGATACCCGAAAGGATCATTACTGACAATGGTTCTAATTTGAATAATAAGATGATGAAGGAACTGTGCCAGAGTTTCAAAATCGAGCATCACAATTCTTCTCCCTATCGCCCGAAAATGAATGGCGCCGTGGAAGCGGCCAACAAGAACATTAAGAAGATAGTACAGAAGATGGTGATAACTTATAAGGATTGGCACGAGATGTTGCCCTTTGCCTTACATGGATATCGCACTTCGGTGCGTACTTCAACTGGGGCAACTCCTTTCTCGTTGGTGTATGGCATGGAAGCTGTTCTGCCATTGGAGGTCGAGATCCCTTCTCTAAGAGTACTGGCAGATGTCAAACTAGATGAAGCAGAATGGGTAAAGAACAGGCTGAATCAACTCAGTTTGATGGATGAGAAAAGATTGGCGTCTCTCGCGTACGGTCGTTTGTATCAGAAGAGGATGAAGAGCGCCTATGATAAAAAGATACGTCCTCGGAGCTTTCAGGCAGGCGACTTGGTGTTAAAGCGAATTCTCCCACCGCAGAATGATCACAGAGGCAAATGGACTCCTAACTATGAGGGTCCTTATGTGGTACGAAAGGTTTTCTCAGGAGGAGCCTTGCTACTTTCAACTATGGATGGTGAAGATTTTACATCCCCGGTGAACGCAGACGCGGTCAAAAAATATTTTGCTTAAGAAAGCTCGCTGGAAAGAAAAAGAGCATCCAGGCAAGAATGGGGCATCCCGGCGAACCATAAAAGGATGGGTTCGGGAAAAAATTAGGGATATAAGAAAAATGTGAACCCGCAAAGTTGAAAACCTGAAAGGGCAACTTTGGCAAAAATGGGTATCCTGGTGAATCGAAAACCCGCAAGGGCGATTCAGGCAAAAATTAGGGATTTTAAAGCAAATGACTGCGGCCTGCGCATTGATTATCACAAGCGTAGTGGATTCTAGGGAGAACTCGAAGATCGACCATTCAAATCAATCTCTTCGGAAGTTAAAGTATCGGAAAGCGTCAAAGCCACGCGAGTCATGGATGAGTCGTCACATGGTGTTTGTCTGTACCACATTGCCGACATTTTTGTATATTTTCCTTGCGATTGTCTTTTTGCGCAGCTTTCTCTTTTCAGGAGTTGCATCCGATGTAAAATTGCCTATTTTCAGGCCTTTTATCAATAAAATATACTATTCAGAAAAAGCTTTTGTTCTTGTTTTTTACCATTTTGTTTGCAAAAGACACCTGATATTTTTGATAAAAAAAACCTTGCATACATAAACTTGTGGGCTTTGCTAACTATTAATCAAGATATTTGTTTAAATAAAAACATGAGTGATAATTTGGTGCCAGCTGTACAACGCATTCGTCTAGTTGTTGTTACTTTCCCCAAGCAGAGGTTGATGATGATTCCCTCTTTATCTAATCCACAACCAAATTAGCAGAGTTAATTTTCTTCCCCACAGAATGGAACTGACTCAGAGATCGTTCATCTCCATCCCCAGCAGAGAGAGTGTGGGATAATCCTTCCAGTAAATCTTATTCGACATCCCTAGCAGATAGTGGATTCAATCTCCGACAGAATGAAGCTATTCCTCAGCAATCCGCTGTGTTTCCCCAGTAGAGTTATTCTGGCTAATCATTCATAGCTGATTTCCCCGGTAGAGTGGAGTTGTTGCCTCCGGCCAAGTTGCTCAATCCCCAGAAGAGTTGTAGGCTGATAGGCCATCCGGGACGTTCTCCGCAGCTGAGTTTGGTTAGGATCCCCAGCGGAGTAGTTTTGGTCTTAGCAGAGCAGTTTTACCCAGAAGTTTTTTCGGAGGCCATCCAGGGCTTGTATTCCTCAGCATGAGTTTGTTTGCGCTAGGCGTACCTAGCTCTGACCCAACGGAGTTGGCTCTTTCTCTTTAGCATTTATTTTGCTAAAGCGGTTCATTTGCATCTACATACATGCATAACATCTACCCAAACGCGAAGCATTTCCATTTCACATGGAGCATTTTGTCATATTCAAACATATGCATGTGAAACATAAGCCAGGTTGTTACCCCTTTTGTTTCAAGTAAACCTCGCAGACGATCAACATCTTTGCCCGTTGTGTTGTTTATACCCCAGCTCGTGCTGTTTCCCCAGCAGAATTCTTTTGTGGTCGTCACCAATGGATGGTCTTAAATTCGTTTGAATCTTGTTACTCATATATTCATCGAAGCCTTGGCGGCAATGTCAAGTGAGTTAGTTCTTCAACGGCGATGTTGAGAAGTTTGTTTTGACGGTGATGTCAAGTAATTGTACTCTTCAACGCCGATATTGAAAGTTTATTTCTGGCGGCGATGTCAGATGGCTTAGTTCTTCAACGGCGATGTTGAGAAGTTTGTTTTGACGGCGATGTCAAGTAATTGTACTCTTCAACGCCGATGTTGAAAGTTTACTTCTGGCGGCGATGTCAGAGTGATTTGTTTGTTCAGCGGCGAAGTTGGATGTTTGTTTCTGGCGGCGATGTCGGAGTGATTTGTTTGTTCAGCGGCGAAGTTGGATGTTTGTTTCTGGCGGCAATGTCGGAGTAATTTGTTTGTTCAGCGGCGAAGTTGGATGTTTGTTTCTGGCGGCGATGTCGGAGTAATTTGTTTGTTCAGCGGCGAAGTTGGATGTTTGTTTCTGGCGGCGATGTCGGAGTAATTTGTTTGTTCAGCGGCGAAGTTGGATGTTTGTTTCTGGCGGTGATGTCGGAGTAATTTGTTTGTTCAGCGGCGAAGTTGAATGTTTGTTTCTGGCGGCGATGTCAGAGTGATTTGTTTGTTCAGCGGCGAAGTTGGATGTTTGTTTCTGGCGGCGATGTCGGAGTAATTTGTTTGTTCAGCGGCGAAGTTGAATGTTTGTTTCTGGCGGCGATGTCAGAGTAATTTGTTTGTTCAGCGGCGAAGTTGAATGTTTGTTTCTGGCGGCGATGTCGGAGTAATTTGTTTATTCAGCGGCGAGATTGGGTGTTTATTTTCGGCGGCAAGGTCGAGTGGTTTGATTCTTTAGCAGCGATGCTAGATGTTTGTTCGTGGCGGCGATGTCAGGTAACTTGGTTCTTCCAACGACGATGTTGGAATTTGTCTCGATGGCAATGTCGGAGGATCGTATCTTTGGATTCAATATCTGTTTGTATTTGACAGAGGACTGACGGCGAGGTTAGATCTTTTTACCGACTTAATGTCGAGGCCTGACCGTGAGGTCAGATGCTTTTACCAATTATTTTAAGAATTGACGGCGAAGTCAAAACTGTTGGAAATGACGGCGAAGTCAAAACTGTTGGAAATGACGGCAAAGTCAGAAAATTGTTTTAAGAGATGACGACGAAGTCAGAGGCTTTACCAAAGTCCTGTGAAAATTGACGGCGAATTCAGAAAATATTGAAGACCGACAATAAAGTCAGTTGATTTATAATTTTGACGCTGAGATCTGACAGCGAGGTTAGATGCTGTTAAAGGAGCTGACGGCGAGGTCAGACGTTCTACTTAATATGGGTGCCTGGCGGCGATGTCAGAAGTTCGTGTCGCGATTGTCAAATTTCCGGGTCCTTGGGTATTCAACCGTCTTTTACCTTGATTATATGAAAGTCGCTTACCTTTCATCCCTTCAGGCCCAAGCCGTTTGAATAGGGGCAACTGTTGTACCCCAAAATTTGACCAACCTCTCTGACTTATGTTTTATTTTATTGCATCAGCATATACATAAGCATTGCATTGCTTTAGCATATCGCATTGCATAAGCATACCCTAAATTTGTCCTATCTGCTTCCACATTTCATTTTTGTACATCCATCCACCAATTGGTTTTCAGAAAATCAGAAAATATGTGGTTGTTGTTTGAATATCATAAGGTCAATTTGATTTGAGTCTGACAGACAAAGGTATGATGTCCTGTGTGGGGTATTGGATTGAGTTTCAATGGTTATGAGTTGGTTTGTCAGTTAGACAAAAATTTGAGCAGACACAATGTTAGGGAGAGTATCGGTCCAATTGATGTGTGTTTGAGGATCAATTTAGAATATGCACTTCAAAGCGAATTTCTTGCTTCATTCATGGCTAAAGTAGGGTTGGTGGGAACCATGTGTCGCACCTCGAAAAATCACATTCGAAAATACGACCCTCGCGCGAAAGGCGCGGAAATGCGGTTCGACAGAGTCGCCACCGAACTTTATTTTTCCCGAATAAACGGGAGAGGAAAATATCGAGAAAACCTCTTAAACGAAAGGATAGGAACAGGGCTGTCGCAACCAAGTTCCGGGTTCGGGAGTCGGTTACGTGAGGGGAAGGTATTAGCACCCCTCACGTCCGTCGTACTCGACGGGAACCTCTTAAGGTAATTGTGGGGAGTGTTGTTTAGGTTTAATTGTTTTTCTTCTCGTTGTTAAAGGTAGAATTGGTAGGTTAAAAAGGTTAAAGACGCTAAGGAGAGATGGGTGGTTAGAAGATAGGGTGCTCGCCAAGGATTGGGGCCCTTGTGCCTACGTATGCTCATTCGGACGAGAATGAGAAATCAGAGCGTCGTAGTTCGACTACGGGAAAAGATGGGGTGGAATTATGGAGAAGGGTAGAAGTGTGCTCGCCAAGATCATCGCAATCTTGTGCCTACGTATCTTATATTCAAGAATGAATAAAGAATCAGAGCGTCCGTAGTTCGTGGTAACGACCACGAAAATATGGGGTTTGAAATGGGTTGAAGTTGAGTTGGGGACGAAAGAGTGACTGACAAACAACCTAAGGGCGTGCCTCAAGAGCTTGTCATTCAAGAATTCAAGGAATGCGAGATCCCAAGAACTCAGTTCTTTCGGAAATTGAGTTGAGTAAGTTGAAGATAAAAGTTGGATATTTTGAAAACGAAAGAATGAACTAATAACAACTCGGGGGCGAGCCCAAGAGTTACTCGTTCGAATATTCAAAGAATGCTGGACTCTAAGAATATCCCTCTTTCGTAAGTTAAAAAAACGTGCTTGTGATAGGATCGAATCGAAGAATGGCATGCGAGGCCAAAAGGGAATTGTTTTGAACTGGTTCGACGACGTGTCGAAGATTTGATTGAAGGTGGAACCGGCTTGACGACGTGTCAAGGGTTAAGATTGTGAGAAACGATATTAGTCCCTGAGGGTGCTCCTAATATCGAGACCACGAGGAATTGTGAAAGAAATGGGTTGGTTTGCGAATGCTTACGAGCATTCGACTTAGGAGAAAATTGAGAATGATTGAGTTTGAAAAAGTCGAAAGGTTGAGTGAATAACAACCCAAAGGGCGTGCCTCGAGAGCTATTCACTCGAAAATTCAAGGAATGCTAGACTCCAAGAATCTTCTTCTTTCGAAGTTTGATCGAGAAAATGTTTTAAAAGATAATTTGAAGTGTAAGTGAAATAGTCTCGACTAAAATTATCATCTATCAATAATTTGACCGATAATAATTATTGAAGTCATCATTGACTAGAGAATAAGAAAAAGTGGATAAAAACGAAAATGGAAGTTTTTTTGAAAAATGATTGGTCTCGGGTTTGTTATCATTTGTCAATAATTTGACAAACTATAACTCGGGGTATCGTCATTGACCGTAAACAAAAGGAGACAGAATGTCCAATGATAAATGCGAAATAAAAGCTGTCTCTAAAATATTGAATAAAACTTCTAGATAAAATATATATATAAAAACTCCAAAATATATAATATATAATGATAATAATAAAAAAAACTTAAGGAATATAAATAAATGGAGACAGGGGAGGGGTGTGAAAGCCCAATGGAACTTATAAACAAAAAAAACAAGCCGGAGGCCCATCAACAATCATAAAAAAACGAATTAAAAAATAAAAGAAAAAAAGGAAATGAAAACTCAGAACATGCCCAGAGTAAATCATCAACGCGAACGCTCGTAAAAAACAAACATTGAATTAATTATAGCAATATGAATAATAATAAAATAAAAAAAAAAGAAAGACGCTCGGGCTCATTGTCATCGCACGACACCGACAAGTGAACCTCACCCTCAGTTTCCGAATGGATCTCGTTTTGCCCTCCCTTTCATTCGACTTCGTTTAGACTCATAGCTCGGGTTTGGATCTTAACCCTTCTTGACCTTGTTTCAGTTTTAGACCCCTCTCTTCTTTTTCTATCCTCCGCTTCGGATTCGACCTTCTGTTTGGTAATTTGGTTTATATGTTGTGGAGATTTATGATTTTGTTCTGAGTTTTGGGAGATTGGGAGTTGTAAGGTTGAGAGTTGAAGGGGAGGTTTTGCGAATGAAAATGGCGGAAGTTTGGGTGGTGTTCTGGGTTATGTATGATGATGACGATGTTTGAGTGGGAGTGAAAAATGGTTTTGAGTTTGAAGTTGGGCTCATGGAGTTTGACGGTGACCTTGGAATCTGGGCTTTCTGGAGGTAATTAGTTTGTGATTTACGGCTGAGAATGGAGTGTTGGAGCGGCGGAGAGAGCTGGGGTTAGGTCGTTTTGGGTTGAAGAAGAGTGAGACTCAGGTTTAGAATCGTGAAGATGGATGATGGAGCTGAAGGGAAATGGCATTTTGTGAATAGTGCGGCTAGGGTTTTTTTTCTAACGAGTATGAACAGGTTCTTATTTATCACATGAATGAAGGGTATAATGGGATTTGTCTATGAAATTCTGTTGGTGAAATTGGGAGGAATTGCTGCAATTGTTTTTGCTGATTTTCTGCTCAGATGCGGTCCATCAACTTTGTTTCAGCAAGCAGGTGGTACGATGTCTGTAGAATTGATAGCATTTGCCTTTCTTGCTTTCTAATATGAGCTGTCCTTTTTGTCTTATTCTTACATGTACATATTGCAAAAGAAGTAGAGATGGGTTTGTTGTGGCTACGAGGCATGTCATGAAATTTGCCTTGCGGACATCCTCTTTCGAAGTTACCAATAGTAAGGTAAACGTACGTTTTTCCACCCGTTACTGCTATTGGTTTAAACTTTCATGATCTTTGTTCATTATTTATTTTTGCATCAATATATGGCTTGAATGATGATTCGTTTTACGTGAATTTGCAGCAACTGATGGAATTATGAATGTCTCCTAAACTTTGATCTTGGCCATTGTTACAATGCTTGGAGAGGTGGACCACATGAAGGTTATTTGAAGTCATATTATATACATTGGCGGAGGCTTGTGAAATTTCGGTGACGGCGTGAAGTTATGGAGGCACTCTTTATTTCATGATGGCGCGGTGAAGTCTCAGCCCATGATTTATCTTTCGGTTACGTGTTTTACGGGTACATATTGGTATTTCGCTTTGAACTGGTCTTCTGCTGCGATACTCTTTTGCCTCAAATCGGTATGAATCTCGAATCTCTTTCTACTTTCTACTTAAATTTGTGTGATGGTTTTGCAAACTTTTCCAAGTCTTTTCATTTATTTTCTTCATGCTTGATAGGTAACCAAGGCAGGGAGCTCGTGAGTTAGGAGGTTTTGCGACTTTTCGATTCTGCTTCTGGCCAGGGAAGCTTCCTTGACAATACGTTGCGCCCTGTATTCTTCATGTAGTGACTGATATTGTCCTATTTGTGCAGGACCTGTTGTGACAACTTGCAGAAATTGTCGTTTCACACCGTTGGCGACGTGCGGAAGCATGACTGATCGCAGTAGGTGGAGCTAGCATTGAGCAATATCATCTCCCTTACTGTATTTATTCCAACTGTGATAGCCTCTGGATGAGAGCGATCATGTACAAATTGATTCACAATTTGTTTGAACAAGGGCATAACATCATCTGCCGGAACCTCATCATGGCAAACCTGGACCGCTGCTGCAAGCAAATTTGTAACGTCTCGCTGATGGGGCTGGATATATTTCTCAAATTGTTCGTTACATTTCTGCAGACGAGAGAACAGCTTCTCAACAAAACCCTGTGGATCTTTCAGATGGTTGAGTGGTGAATAGTAGATGTTGTTGGTCCTTTCAGACGATCCGCGCTATGCCGCGTATTATGCGATCCAATTTCTTCTTCTTTTCTTTTTGCTAGCTGATGTGCCTTGGTGGCTTGCCTTGTAAACTGTCTCCCTTGTAAGCGTAATTTGAGGTGTTACGGTTAATTCCTCATCACTGTCTGAGTCATCACCATCGTGGTAGCTTTCAATCTTCTTATAATCAAGCAGAAAACATAATGTTGCTATCGAGGTTCTCGACGATGAATGAAAGGAAACAGTGCAAATTGCATTTGCTGTTCTCTCATCAAACCAGATTTGTCTTTTGTGAAGGTCGCAGAGAGTCACAAGCGCCTTCTTGGCCCGACCTTCACCCTTATCCTGAAGCATGGCGAAGAGAATGTTCTGAAGTGCGCGGTTTTTAGCTTCATCCTTACGCTTCAGATTCATCCGCTTTATGCTTTTAACAACATGATTAAAGGCCAACTCCCTCAGCGGTTTATTGCCTAGAGTTTGAAGCTCCCTGGTCATGTGGGAGAGGAACATGGCCTTCTCGGCGAGATTTTTGGCAATGGTGGGATCGTTACTGATTCCGTATATGGAAGTGAAGTTCATTGCGGCTTGTTGCTGGAAGAGTTCGAGTGAGGAGTTGAATTGGCTGCGGATGAGGCTCCGATTCGTAGCCTTCAGGGTCGCACTTCATCTTTGATTGGAGAGCTGGGAGGTTTAGCTTCTCGGAGTTCCGACCGGAGGCAAGAAGAGCCTCCGCCGCAGGGACGCCGTGCGAAGACATGGCGGTGATAATGGAATTATTCAACAACTGACATCTCAAAACTGTGACAGTAGTTATGTTCTCTCTTGTACTTAATGAATCCTCCATATTTTGCAGATGTATCATTTTGCGTGTGCAGCCAGGACTTGCGCGTAATCTCGTCTCTTGGACGGTTTACGAATTTTGGACTAATGATTGTGACCCCAGTTTTGCATCAATATTTATAATTTTGGACTACTAAAACCAATTATGAATCTTGTTTCTTGTAGCCTCAAGCCTTTATGAATTCCTTTGAAATATGGATCAACATTCACTGTCAATGTTCTTTTTGAATGTGTGATGAAATGGGCCAAGTGCCAAAACTATATGATATTGTTTTAAGAACATTATTACCCTTGTGAAATTGAACGTGAGCTATACAAACTCTAGGCAGCACTTGCTCAATTTTGGAACCTTGTTTGGTCATGTCTTTGGAGGCTTCTTAATCTGATTTAGCAATAATACATTCGCGCACAACTTGAAAATGATTTCATATACATAGCCCATCCATTCTTGTAATCAACTATAATACAACTTGAAGCATCATTCATTTGTGACTTTGCAACACCAATGGTAGCAATGCCTTAATTTTGAATCAACTGGGATATTTGGGATTAGAGTGTAACTATTGCCATTGCCAAATCTTGTAATCAATTCTTCACTCTTGAATCACTAATTAAGCTTGGACAAACAAACTTGAATAATAATGAATGCGCAAACATGCCCATGCCTGATCTAAGTTCAAGACACCCATACCGCAATTCATGTCACTTTGCCTTGGATTGAATATAGGAATAAATCTCCATTTAATTTACCCTTTAGCACCATGACTGCAAAGTGGAGTGGTGATCTTGCAGTCAACTCCAATTGTGTCTGAAAACATTACTTTGAAATACACACAAAAAGAACTCTTTGTTTTGAACATCCTCTTAATCATTTCCATATCGAAGAGATTGCCCCTTTGCATATAAGCAACTTATTTAAAGAGAGACCTTGGAGAGTCGTAGCCCGAAGTCATGAAGTAGTAAAACACTCATTAATCGTCGAGGTAGGACAAATTTGGGGTATGACAGATGCCCCTATCTAATTGGCTTAGACAGAGTAAGATGAAATGATGCAATGTTTATTCTTTCGAGGTATGAGACAATTAGATAAAAAGAAAACCTTGAATTTGTCCGAAAAGGAAAGGAAATGTGTGGGGATTGAAAATGTTGGATGAGGTACCCCTAAGTAGACTGTAAATAACTGGCAAAAGGTCACCATCACCAAAAGGATGGTGAGACGAAACACACAAGGCTACTACCACCAAAAGGATGATAGAGCAAACACAAACGCACAATCTGACATTAATGACTATGCCAGGCCCACCACCAAAAGATGACGGGGCGAAACACAAACAAACTATCGTACAATCTATCATTAATGACTATGATAGACCCCCCACCAAAAGGATGACGGAGCGTAACTCACACAAAACAATATCGCACAATCTATCATTAATGACTATGATAGACCCACCACCAAAAGGATGACGGAGCGAAACACACAGCAAATCGCACAATCTATCATTAATGACCATGATAGACCCCCCCACTAAAAGGATGACGGAGCGAGATAAACAAAATTCGCACAATCCATCACTAATGACCACGATAGACCCCCCACCAAAAGGGTGACGGAGCGAAACACAAAGCAAATCGCACAATCTATCATTAATGATCATGATAGACCCCCCACCAAAAGGATGACGGAGCGAGATAAACAAAATCGCACAATCTATCACTAATGACCATGATAGACCCCCCACCAAAAGGATGACGGAGCGAAACAAGCAAAAATCGCACAATCTATCACTAATGACCACGATAGACCCCCCACCAAAAGGGTGACGGAGCGAAACACAAAGCAAATCGCACAATCTATCATTAATGATCATGATAGACCCCCCACCAAAAGGATGACGGAGCGAGATAAACAAAATCGCACAATCTATCACTAATGACCATGATAGACCCCCCACCAAAAGGATGACGGAGCGAAACAAGCAAAAATCGCACAATCTATCACTAATGACCATGATAGACCCCCCACCAAAAGGGTGACGGAGCGAAAACACAAATAAAATATCGCGTAATCTGATACCGACGAAGTATCAGACCTACCACCAAAAGGATGATAGAACGAAAACGCAAATGAAACATCGCACAATCTGATACCGACGAAGTATCAGACCTACCACCAAAAGGATGATAGAGCGAAAACACAAATAAAACATCGCGCAATCTGATACCGACGAAGTATCAGACCTACCACCAAAAGGATGATAGAGCGAAAACACAAACAAAACAAGTCGTTATCACCAAAAGGATGATAGGACAACACAGATTTGAAGTTTACCAACATCAAAAAGGATGCAGGCTAGGTTGAACTGACGAAGTTCGACTATCACCAAAAGGATGATAGTAAGGCAATTGACAACGGTCACGCTTGCTGGGTACAACTCATTGGGGAATCCCTGAGAGGAAGGTTGGATTTGAAATGAATTGACGGGGTACGCCCACCGTCTTTGCTTGGAAATCATAATTTGCTGAAATGATTTCATGGTTACGCCCATGAATTCTGAAGAAGATGCCCCTGACTGGGCTGAATTTGTCTTGATGTCTTGTTTTGGTCAACAAAAGGTTGAACCACTTCGTGAGGGACACTCACGATTTTTGCTGAAGATGCCCCTGCTCGGGCTGGTTCTTGCATTAAACCTCTTGGATTTACCCAACAAAAGGTTGAACAACTTCGTGGGGAACGCCCACGGTCTTGAATGGTATGCCCCTGGCTGGGCTGAATGTTGATTTGCATATTTGATCAACCACGAGGTTGAAATTCGTCACGGGAGACGCCCATGGTCTTGAAAAAGATGTCCCTGACTGGGCTGAATCTTGCTTTGAATAACTTCGAATTTTGATGGGAGAGACCCACAATTGCAGAAGATTGCCCCTGACTAGGCTGAATGTTGATTGCTTTGAAGCTCTTGAGAATCGTGGGGTAAACCCACCATCTTGCGGAAGACGCCCCTGACTGGGCGATCGATGGTCTTGGAGATCTTCGGGATTGATCCTGGACCTTGACTTGCTGGATGATAAATGATATTCTATATGAGTGGATGTGCAAATGCAAATGCTGACGAGCGGAGATGCAAGAGCTGGGGAAGTATGGTATGATTGGAGTATGATGCAGGACATTTATGATATCGAATGCGATGCGTATGATGCACATGATGCAGACGGGTAATTGGAAACGCAAAGTGGAGATGCCAGCATGGTGGACTTTTGGTAGTTGCCGATGCAGATTGGACTTCGGGTGGTGGGAGGGATTGACTTCCTCGACACGCAGTTTGTTGAAGATGCCATGATTGAAGCGGAAGATGTCCTTGATGCCCCAAGTCTGGGATGTTTGGACGACTGTGAATTTGCATCAGAGAGAATCGCAACTCTGCTTGATGGTCAGGACGACCTGATCTTGCCCCAGTCTGAATATGGTAATGGTATGCCCCTGCTCGAGCTGTTGAGTGATTCGCCCCAACCTATGGGTTCTGAAGTAGTCTTGCCTCGTGTATGCTAATGAAAGTCAAGTTCCTCCTCGATTGCCCCTTGCTGGAGTATCTTTGAATATCTAGCACTGATTTGCAATTAAAATTGTACATTCACAAATGGTAATAATTAATGTAAAGTTCGATGCAAGTTTGAAAAAGTATCGTTTTATTGAGTTGTCGTGATAGTGAGACGAATGGACTGCTAGACCATACGTTGTGCTAATTCGATTGGTGCGAAAGATATAGCAAGCAAAATGACACCAATGCTGATGATTAGAAATCATGTGAGGAGTCAGGTTACGCAACCTCGCGGTAGCATGCTTTCAGAAGAAACCTCGCCTCAATTAGGTCTTTCGAGGGTTGTAACTGTTGCACCCCAAAATTTGCCCTCACAATACAAGACTTTGTGTTCCAAGAAGGTTCACAAGGTTCACAAAGTTCACAATTGGTCAGAAGAGTTGACAATTCCCTCAGACAATGCACCTCCTAAGCAGTGCATCCAAAACTAGGGTTTTGACTTTAATCAGGCTAAATGGACTTCCAAGACTTCTCAAGAAGCTTTTATTTGAGGGCTAATCTTGTTTCAACATCAAGTTTCAAGAAGTACAACATCCTTTAAGAAGAATGCAAAGCTAAGAGATTTTCTAATTAAATGGAGTCTGAGTTATTAAGAACATTCAAGTTATTACGGGAAGTTACTTAGTGCATTAAGGCTCATGAATTGTTCGTGATCAAAGCTAATTTGATTAATACATAGGGAATATCCGTGCTGAATCTCTAAGGAAAAGTCACCTTAAGCACTACGCGCATGTGGTAGGGTCTGGGCGTTGTTTATTAATGTCCTGGCTGTATTCAAGTGATATTGATGGATACTGTTAAACTAATATGCTACGTTGGAACCCCACTGGTTTGGAAGGCATTATATCGAAGTTTGTTCACATTACTTAAATTCAAGCAGCCCATACAGAGCAGGTTCAAAAGGTCCTGACCTTCCTATGCCAGAACTCAAACGTGCCATTATATACAAAATCTAATACACTGACAATACAACTCTGGTCGTTAAAGCAACAAGTACATAACAAATTGATGTTTAAATTCGAAAGGCTCGCATAACCAAGTCAGTTTATCATATGGCAAGCAGGAGTATGCAAATGCTCGTTGACATCTTTGTGAATTACGACTCCGATCTTGAGGTGCCAAGTTCTTTGGAACAAACGGTTATAACTCTGTCCGAATAGCTCAAGGGACTCAAATACCGATCCAGGTTCGCTTGCCTCTTCTCAAACAGTTTCAGCTAGAGGTTCGTCATTTCAAGGCCTGGTTTTCGCATCTGTGGTAGCCCATGTCTCTGGTATGGTCTTCCTACTTCCACTCTGCGCCGAATATGCCCCACGCGGTTGTACCTGTATAATGAGAAGAAAGCATGAAGTTAACCGCCGCATTTGGTTCCAGACAACGACAACAACATTCAATAAATCAGTAAAGCAACCTAACAAATTTACATCAGCGGCAGCCAAGTTCGTTGCGCTGAGATATGCAGAAACTACAAGCATCAGCATCTTTACACCAGCAGCCAAATGCTCTTGATCATTCACGAGGCAGCCATATCAATCCCAAAAGCACCTGCACCATCAGCAACAACAGTTAATATTTTCATGACAGCAGGTAACTTATCAGGCATGCATCAAAGAAGGCAAGGATTCTATACAGCAGGACATATGTGCATTGCACACCCAACTGATAACCATGTTCTGCACTAAGAAAGTTAGTGAGCGGGCACAATGTCTTACGCACGAATTGGCAACAGCCAGCATCCAAAGCGCATCAGACAAACGGGTCTATTCCCCAATCAGCCCAACACCAATATGGAAATAAACATGAAAACTCCCATCAATGGAATACTACCCAATGCTGGAAATCTGACAGCTCAATTAAAGCTTCTGATGATAATCTGCAGCTTTTGGAGCAGACTTTCCCAATGATCAGTGCGTAAATTGAATGTATGAATGCAGACCCCTGCCAACTGCATAAGCCACAACTACAGCTTACAACCTACATCGGGCATAAATCATAAACAGCCAAGATTAGTCAACAACAATAACAGCATAACAGGCATAACAGGTCAAATTAGCGAAGCAAAACTGTTACACCTTTTCCAAATTCTGCAACGTCCTGCATTTGTATGATACACCAGGCGAGTAAACTTGAGAGATGTGACCAAGTGGCAACTCGCAAAGATGCAGCTCCAACTGCTATCGACACGGCTTTGAGCATATCTTCCTGACTTGCATTTATGATGAAGGATGCAATCATCAGCCAGCAGCAAGTCTTTGTCTCTGCGTGCGTAAAACCGGTAAATCAGGCATTGGCATGATGTTTCGGGGAAATAGAAAATTAAGGCACAACTCAGACTATGCAACAGGAGTAGTTGCTCCCACAGTATACTCACTATCCATGTTGACGACAAAAAAAAAAAATACATATGGCAACTCTATTCGCAATTGCCTTCTTATGGTAGATCTTGCTGGAAGCGAAAAAGTGGACAAGTCCGAAGTCACAGGCGATAGACTGAAAGAAATTGAGGCCGGCTTACCCACTCAACAGGTTGAATTGAGGCCACCATTTATAACGTGTGGGAGAAAGCGCGCTTCGCATATGTACCCATTGATGAATCCATCTGTCTAAAGGAACAGAGTGTGTATACTCATTCAATTGCTTGCACCGGACATACTTGCTCTCGCAGTCTGTATCGCCCATCATTGTACTAAAGGTAAATAGGCTGAATATTAGACTGGTAATCTGATACACATGCAAGAGCTAACTGAAGTTAGAACCACAGCGGTACCTGCACACTCCAGTCCTACAAAACATAAACTTCAAGAGTGTTAATGCAAATACATAGTATCAATTTAACGACGAAAGCCATCACCACTACGATTTCAACAGCAAACAAGTTCTCACCTATTAAATGTTGTTAAACTTGAGGGTCGAAGTCAGGCAACCATTGTCGCCATCTGCAGCTATAGCAAAGGTCAATACCTATGTGTTTCCCACACCTGTTGAAGTCGAAGAAGCAAAACCAGCTGCAAATCATCAAATGCCTAATATATGAACATGAATACACAGGAAAAATAATATCACATAGATGAGGCATACTTGGTGTTACAGACATCCTAACCCTCTCTTCCAATCAGTCCCTGCACGACTAGAAACCAATTACAGAAAGTGAGTTACCATATAATCAAGCAAGCAATGATGAAGCCCAAGACCTTCGCCACCTGTACCTGCCACATCAGAAAGTAACGGTTAGAGGATATTCTCTGAAGATAGGATATGCTATTCAGAACCAAATCGAATCCAATTTCCGGATTAAAGAAAATCACAAGATTGGAATGTCATTTAATTGGGTCATTACTACAATCGGTTAAAAAAAGGAAAGTTTTCAAACATGATTGGTACCCAATTTGGAAAATCCCAATCAGTAATCAAATCAGTATTCAAGACTTATCAGATTTTGAAGCAAAAATCTCAAACGTAGAGCCTATATAAGAAGATCGAGGCTACAAGAAACGGGAGGAGATAGCATTCAGCATACACAAAAACACCGTTTCACAAATTCAAAACCCCCAGTTCGCAGAAACCACACAAAAAAAAAATTCCAAACTGAAACCCTATAGACCGAAGAGAGCGGAAAACTTATCTTTTCCACCGCCAAAACCTTCAAAGCCTACGACGCCACCTTCACGAGATCATCTCCGCAAATTCAAAACCGCCAACGCCGGAAACCGCCACTACCGTCAACCGCGAGCAGTCCACCTTTCGCATCCTCACCGCCTTCGGACCTGCGAAAAGAAGCACATCAGATCGTGAGGATTTTCTTCTAACATTTTAAATTTATGTTTGTTTGTTTTAGATTCGTGCAGAAAGTAGAGAAGAAGAAGAGAGAGCTACAATCGGAGAAGGCGCGAGAAGAAGAGAAAGAGGATTCTCGAAGGAGAATCGCGAAATCGAGAGAGGGAAGAAGAGACGGCGCGGGGAAGGGAACCGATTGGGGAATTAGGTTTTTTTCTCATTTTTGCTTTTGTTTGCTTTTATTAAATGTATAGTTACTACATACCACATACACACCTTAATCCCACGCTTAACTCTCCTAACCAGTTTTTTTTTAATTATCTAATCAACATTTTAAAAAAAAAAGGCTAAGTCACCCTTTAATTATTTTTAAAATTAAAAATTAAATAAATTTGTTCTTTAATCATCTCTTAAAAAAAAAAAATTAATAAATCATTTTCTTTACAAAAATAATAATGTGTTTTAAAATCTATTTCATAACAACCAAAATAATAATAATAATTATTATAACAAACTTTTATCTAATTTAATTCAAATCTTTTAGTTGATTATATTAAAAAACTGTTAATTTCTTATTATTATAATATTTGGATTAATTTTGTTTATTCTTATTTACTAACCCATTTATATTCTAATCATGCTTATTATTTTGTCACATATTGCTTACTAACCCCCTTTATTATTTATTATTGCTTATTTATATTTTATTTATCTTTGCTATTTAATTATTTTGCTTATTATTTTGTAATTGTTTCTTGGATGTAAAGTTGTTTAATTATTTAATTATTATTATGGTTAGTAATTAGGGAGTGTAACAACATGTATGTAATATTAAAATAAATTTAGATCACTTTTAAATAAAGATAATTAAAATAAACATTTCACACACGTAAGTCGATTTTAATCGCCGTCTCACTTCCTAAGGATATCCCTCAAGTTGCCTATGAATATTGGTTAAGTGGGGTGTATAAAGCAAGTCCCTCAAAAAGAAAATCATCAAAGTCCCTTATGGTTGCCTTTACGAATCGAGTCCCTTTCGAAAAATGATGATAGTCCCTCCAGTTTACTTATTACACCCCACAGTGGCCTTCAAAAATCCAATTGTCCCTCACATGTCCCTTAACATCCAAAGTAAGGACTACCTACTCCATTATAGTAGGGATAGTCTTACTAAGGGAAAGAATGAAGAATAAGAAAGACCTTTAAACATTAGGGTAGGTTACTCCCAGGTGCTTGCTCACTTCAAAACTGTTTCGCACTTAAACAAATTTTCAACAAGTTTTCAAACAAGTTCTTAACACATCCTTACATGGATTATTTATTAACTATTCTGAAAATTTTCTATTCACACACTACACTTTCAAAACAATTCAAAAGTGAGCTTAAGTACCTAAGAGCCCATGGATAACCATGGATGAAAAGGGTGCTAACACCTTCCCTTTTCATAACCTACCCCCCGGACCCAAAATATTCTCTAAGGTCTTTCCTGTTCTTTTATAACCTTTCCTTATGGATAAAATAAAAGTCGGTGGCGACTCTTGCTATCCGCAACATTGTTTAAAGTCAGTTCACCGGGTTACAGAACTGGCGACTCTGCTGGGGATCTATTTAAGAGGGGTACCCTTAGGAATTAAGATCACTTTAAATTGTTTGCCTTGTTTGCTTTATTATTATATTGTTGGGGTGCTCTTATGTGTGAAAGGTCCTAACCCGGATCTAGTGTACCTTAGGTAAATGGCAATAGACCAAGGAAACTGTACGACGTATATCGATACGGTTGATCTGGTGGCCATAGTTAGTGCGACTTCTTGGTTGGTGCTTATATTCCTTAAGTCAAGTTGAGGATAATATTGAGGCTGCCATATGTTGTCAATGCACTAACTGACTTTTAGAACCCTAGTTAACTCATCTTGGCCTTTAGAAAGTAGTGAGGTAACCGGCTTTGGTGCAGACTGAAGTTGGTTGACACTCGATACTACGCTCATTGAGATCTTAAACTTGGAGGGTTTTGGTTGGCAAGTAAGTTGCCTTCTGAACAACCACCCTTGTGAAGGATCAATGATATTGAGATCCCTTAGAACCTGGTTACTTTTGTAGGACAGGATGAACCATCTAACTTCAGGGGAGGGTACTTGCCTTTGAACCTCATGCAAGCCTTTAAACCTAGGGCTATGGTGTGACTTGTTTGTGTGTGCCACATGTTTGTGATTGAGCATGACATCATGACATCATCATGCATCATAAGCATATCATTTTCCCTAACCATTTCAAGGACCAAAGGATTTATCTTTGTTCTTTGTTGCAGGTCATGGCTTCTGCTCGTAGAAACACCATCAGGATCAACTTTGTAGGGATACCTGCTAAGCTCAAGGAGTTGGTTTCCCTAGTGCCTGATCATTCCCAGTTCAACAAGAGACATGGTCACTTATTGGATCTAGTTACTTCAGGGTTCAGTGAAGACATGATGAGTGTGCTGTTTCAGTTCTTTGACCCTAAGCACCATTGCTTTACATTTCCTGATTATCAGCTGGTTCCAACCATGGAGGAGTTCTCTAAACTTCTGGGTATACCTGTTCTTGATCAGAAGCCATTCACAGGCTTAGAGAAGGAGCTTAAACCAGAAGTTATTGCTGCAGCTCTACACCTGAAGAAGTCTGACATTGTTCTAGAGACGAGAAGTGGAGTTAAAGGTATTCTTGCCAAGGTATTAGTGGATAAAGCTCAAATGTTCTTGAAGGCTATGAGCTACGGTGCTGTTGAGGAGGTCTTAGCCTTATTGATTTATGGCTTAGTGTTGTTCCCCAATCCTGATCAGTTCATAGACGTTCATGCCATCAACATATTCCTGAGTCACAATCCAGTGCCTACCTTACTTGGAGACATCCTACATTCTCTTCACACCCGTACTACAAGGGCGAGAGGAACTTTGATGTGCTGCATACCTTTACTTTCTAGGTGGTTTATTTCTCACCTTCCTCGCTCAGTAATGAAGAATGAGCAAGGGTTCAGATGGTCCAAGAGGATCATGTCACTTTCTCACTCAGACATCCATTGGTGCTCCAGATCTATGGAGAATGTCACCATCATTGACCATTGTGGGGAGTTTCCTAATGTGCCACTTCTAGGCATAAGAGGAGGCATCACCTACAACCCATCTCTAGCTTTACGACAGTTTGGTTACGCCCGGAGCGATGGTCCACATGACATGTTGATTCAGGGCATTGTGTTTGATTACGACAACGGTCTTCAGGGTTACCGTCAGAGATTCATCCGAGCTTGGGGAAAGGTAAACAGGATTGACAGCAAGACACTGGAGCCTAAGTACACTATTCCTATGGAGGCTTATCTCAGATGGGTACGATCTCGTGCTCAGACACTCATGATGCCATATCCTGCCGTCCTACCAGTTACCATGGAACCTGTTGCTGAAGGAGACACAGCTTATACCATCCTTCACCCAGACATGCCTACTGATATGGAAGACTTGCAGAGATCATGGATCCAACTGAAAGAGCAAAGGGATACTTTCGAGGCTCATTACAAAGCAAGCCAAGCAAGGATCCTAGAGCTAACAAAGCTACTTCATGAGGAACGAAACCTCAACTCATACCTCAACACAAAGAGGAAACGTCCATGGGAGACTTAAAACCCCATCTTTTGTACTTATTTCGTTTTCATTTTTTTGTAAGCCTAAAAGGCAAAACAAGTTATTACTAATAAAAAGTTACTTTCTTGTTTGTTTAAGCAAATTTAAATCCTGCGGTCCTTGAAAACATTGCATATGCATTCCCATATCATTGCATCACAGGTTTATAATTGTGTACAGGTTTCTCATCTTCTCGCTGTTTATTTCAGAAATGGCTCTTGAACAATCAGTTAAGGATCTCCAGGCACAGAATGCACAGTTCCAAGAGCTGATCCTGAACCTATCTAAGGGGCAGGATGAATTGAAGACACTGCTGGCCAAGAAGACTAAGAAGGCTAGAAGGTCTGCTGGGTTGCTCAACATGGGAAGAAGGTTCAAAGGTCCTGCCAAGACCAAGGAACAGGTTGAAGACTATGAATCTGAAGAATCTGAGCAGGAGAGAGGCAGTCTCCACAACACTATGGGGGACTCTGATTCTGAGGCTAACTACTACCATGAGCCTAACGAAGACAAATTCAAGATGCTTGTGGATAGAATGGATGCTATGGAATTACAGAAATCATCTGGGCTGGATTTTGAGGATTTGAGCTTGATATCTGGGGTGGTCATACCCATTGGGTTCAAAGTTCCTACATTTGTTGTCTATGATGGGGTCTCTTGTCCCAAATTGCATCTGAGGTCTTATGTCAGAAGAATGCAACCCCACACTGCTGATAAAAAGTTGTGGATCCATTTCTTTCAAGAGAGTTTATCTGGAGCTCAGCTAGAGTGGTATTATCAGTTGGAGAGTGTCAACATCAGAGATTGGAATGACCTTGCTGAAGCTTTCTACAAGCAGTATCAATACAATGCTGACTTAGCCCCCACTCGCATGCAGCTTCAAAGCATGTCTATGGGTGCCAAAGAAAGCTTTAAGGAGTATGCTCAGAAATGGAGAGACTTAGCCGGAAGAGTTCAACCTCCTTTGACTGATAGGGAGTTGGTTGATATGTTCATGTGTACGCTGAGTGGTCCGTTTTACAGTCATCTCATTGGAAGCTCATCATCTGGCTTCACTGAGTTGATCATGACAGGAGAGCGAGTAGAGAATGGTATCAAGAGTGGTAAGATCCAAGTGGGCACTTCTTCATCAGGTGCTGCAAAGAAGCCTCCCACTGGGAAGAAAGAATCTAATGCTGTGTATGGTCAGCCTGATCGTAACAGAAGGCATCAGTCTGTTAGTGCAGTTCATATTTCAAATCCAACTCCTGCAACAACAGAGCAGCCTCAAGGCAACCAACAGAGGGCTAGAAGACAGTTCACGAAGATCAACATGTCAATGGCTCAGGCATTGCACCACTTGTTGAAAGCTGAACTTATTACCCTGAGGGAGGCCCCTCAGAATCCCAATGTTACCTCTCCCAAGTACAATCCCAATGCACGATGTGCATATCATTCAAACTGTCCAGGACATGATACTAATAACTGCTGGGTCTTGAAGAACAAAATTCAGGATATGATTGATGTTGGAGAAATTGAGTTTGATCCACCAGGTACTCCAAATGTGATTACAGCTCCAATGCCAAATCACGAGAAGACTGTCAACGCCATTGATGAAGATATTGATGAAGATCTGCATGTCTATTCAGTTATGGAGTTGAGCACACCATTGTCTGTTATCAAAAAGAGGTTAGTACAAACTGGGATCTTTCCAGGTTGTCATGAAGATTGTCTATATTGTACCTATAAGTCGGATAGTTGCTTCATTTTGAGAGATGGGATTCAACGTCTCATGGATAAATATACTATAGTGTTTGAAAGAAGACCAGCATCTGTAGAAAGTATGGTGGATCATCTGACTCAGGGTAAGAAGATTGAAGAGGTTGACATGGTTGACAAAGTACCACTAAGAATCACTTCAAAGGGTCCCATTAAAATCACTCATCAGGGCCCAATCAAGATTACTGCTGAAGGTCCTGTGAAAGTTGTTGCTGAAGCCAGAGTAGCTCCTCTGATCATTACTACTCCTGGTCCTATTCCTTATACATCTGACAAAGCTGTGCCTTGGCACTATGGGTCTGATGTTTACATCCATGGTGTCAAGCAGGAGCCTTTACCTGATATGCCTGTTGACATTGATAATATTGCTGGATCTAGCAAGATCACTCGTAGTGGAAGAGTCTTCTCTCCTCCAGTTGCTTCTAAGAGTGCAGTTACTCCTGCGGTTACTTCCACCACTGATGCTCGGGGCAAGGGTCCTGTTATTGAGCCTGTATCTACTGATGTGCCAGCTGCTGATGACCTCTCTAAGCAGATGGAAGAAGTATTGAAAATCATTCGCAAGAGTGATTATGATATTGTTGATCAGCTGGGGCATACTCCCTCAAAGATTTCTATGCTCTCCCTGTTATTATGTTCTGAGGCTCATGCCAAGTCATTGATCAAGTTTCTAAAGATGGCTCATGTACCCAGCGCAATTTCTGTGGACCAGTTTGAGAATTGTGTTGCGCACCTGACCTATGACAACGGGTTAGGATTTTCTGATGCTGACTTGACCCCTGCCAAGAGGGATCATAACAGGGCCTTGCATATTTCAATTGAATGCAGGGGCACTACCCTGTCTCATGTGCTGATAGACAATGGTTCCTCTCTGAATGTGTTGCCTAAGGAAGTCCTGAACAAGCTGAGTCCTGAAGATACGGTATTGAAGCCCAGTAATATTGTGGTAAAGGCTTTTGATGGTTCTAGAAGAGTAGTGCATGGGGAAATTGATCTTCCAATCAAGGTTGGCTCTCAGGTGTTTACTGCTACATTCTATGTGATGGATATTCGTCCTTCGTACTCATGTCTGCTTGGTCGTCCCTGGATCCATGGGGCAGGTGCTGTGACCTCCACATTACATCAAAAGTTGAGATATCCGGTGAATGGAAAAGTTGTTACTGTCTTTGGAGAGGAAGAATACTTTGTCAGCCATGTAAACACTTTCAAGTATCTGGAAGTAGAAGGTGAATACATTGAAACTCCATGTCAGTCATTTGAAGTGGTTCCCTGGGCTGTTAAGGATTGTGTGACTCCTCCTGCTGTGAAGAAGGTTCCTGTGGTCATCAGAAACCCTCCAACAATGGCAATGGCCTCCCTCAATGATGCAAAAGCTGTGGTGGAAGAAGGTGGTTGTACTATTTGGGGTCAGCTTCCTGATATTCCATACAAGCCTGACAAGTTTGGTTTGGGTTTCACTGCAGAGTCCCAGAAGGCTGTCCGTCGTGCCCGTGCTGTTCGTATCACCAATCAAGGGGTTATCAATGCTGTGGGAGATAAAGATGAAGACTACAACTTGGAGGCATGGATTTTTCCTACTGTGGGTGCTGGACTCAATAATTGGACAGCTGAAGATGTTATCCCTATCTCCTTTAGTCAGGAGTAAATACTATTACTGTGTTATGTTTTTAAATTTATAATTTCTGGAACAATTAAAACTTTCAAGCCATGTGCCTTACCCGGGGCACAATGGTGTGCTTGTTACGGGTTGTCATTTCATTTGCATACTTCATTCCATAAAATCAATGGACGTTTCGTTTTCGTAAATATTGTGTTCCTTGTCTTTCTTTTTCTTTTATTTTTGCTTTATCAGCTATGTGTTCTTACACACACCCACGTCACTAAAATGCCGATCCTCATCCACTCTGGATCCAGTTGATAACAGTTCTACTATTGCCAATTACAATTTCGAGAATCCGATCTATCAAACTGAAGACGGAGACGAGGACGATTGTGAAATACCTGTAGAGCTTGCTAGGTTGTTACAACAAGAAGAGAAAGCTATACAGCCACATGAAGAGCCAGTCGAAGTTGTGAATCTGGGAACTGAAGAAAACAGAAAAGAGGTCAAGATAGGGGCTGATTTAGAGGACAGTGTCAAGAGCAGGTTGATTCAGATGCTACGTGACTATGTGGAGATCTTTGCTTGGTCTTATGAAGATATGCCAGGGTTGGATACAGACATTGTGGTTCACCGTTTGCCAGTGAAAGAAGATTGTCGTCCAAAGAAGCAGAAGGTTCGTCGTATGCGTCCTGAAATGTCAGAAAAGATCAAAGCGGAGGTAATGAAACAATTCAATGCAGGGTTCTTGGCCGTAACTTCTTATCCTCAGTGGGTTGCAAATGTGGTACCAGTTCCTAAGAAAGATGGTAAGGTACGTATGTGTGTAGACTACAGAGATCTGAACAAGGCTAGCCCTAAAGATGACTTTCCACTCCCTCATATTGATATTCTGGTAGACAACACTGCTCAGCATAAGGTATTCTCTTTTATGGATGGTTTCTCTGGTTACAATCAAATCAAGATGGCACCTGAAGATATGGAGAAGACTACATTTGTGACACAGTGGGGCACCTTTTGCTATAAGGTAATGCCATTTGGTTTGGAGAATGCAGGGGCAACATATCAGCGTGCTATGGTGGCTTTGTTTCATGATATGATTCATCATGAGATAGAGGTATATGTGGATGATATGATAGCCAGGTCTCAGAATGAAGAACAACATCTTGATCATCTGCACAAGTTGTTTGAGAGGTTGAAGAAATACAGGTTGAGATTAAATCCAAACAAGTGTACTTTTGGAGTTAGATCTGGAAAGCTCCTGGGTTTCATTGTCAGTGGAAAAGGTATTGAAGTGGATCCTGCAAAAGTGAAAGCTATACGAGAGATGCCAGCTCCCCGTACTGAGAAGGAGGTTAGAGGTTTCTTGGGACGATTGAACTACATTGCAAGATTTATTTCCCAATTAACTACCATCTGTGAGCCAATCTTCAAGTTGTTGAAGAAAGATCAGGTGATGGAATGGAATGATGAGTGCCAGACTGCCTTTGATGAAATCAAGAGATATTTGCTAGAACCTCCAATTTTAATGCCACCAGTTGATGGAAGACCCTTGATTAGGTATTTAACAGTATTAGACAACTCAATGGGGTGTGTATTGGGGCAACATGACGAGTCTGGTCGAAAAGAGCAGGCAATATATTACCTTAGCAAAAAGTTTACCGACTGTGAAACAAGATACTCACTGCTCGAGAAAACTTGCTGCGCTTTGGCATGGGCTGCTCGCCGACTAAGACAGTATATGTTGACCCATACTACCTTGTTGATTTCGAAGATGGATCCAATCAAGTACATATTTGAGAAACCTGCTCTCTCTGGAAGAATTGCAAGATGGCAAATGATCTTGACGGAATATGATATACAGTATACTACTCAGAAGGCCATTAAGGGGAGTGTTGTTGCTGATCATTTGGCTCATCAAGCAGTAGATGATTACCAGTCAATGAATTTTGAGTTCCCTGATCAAGACAGTGTTCTCAGGAGGTGCCATGATACTGACTACAATGGATGGTGAAGACTTCCCACAACCTGTAAACGCAGACATAGTTAAAAAATACTACGCATAAAAAGAGACCCGCTAGGTTGACAGGCCTAGGCAAAAATAAGGGCATCCCGGCAAACCAAAAGGGTTTGGGCAAAAATTAGGGATATATATATAAGAAGATGTACACCCGGCAAGTCGAAAACCTGAAAAGGCGGCTTGGGCAAAAAAGGGTATCCCGGTGGATTGAAAACCTGAAAGGGCAATCCAGGCAAAAGTTAGGGATTAAAGCGTATGACTATGTCTCGTTTGGATCACTCATGAAACTGCAACCAGTTGTACTACTTACTCAAGCTCAAACAGATAAAGCTCAATCCAATCGTTTCCGTCTCAACAGCAAGAAGATGAGATACTTGAGTGGCAATAGTAGAATTGAAACTCAATAGGATTATTTCCCACATAGCTGATTCTTTTTGTAAAACTTCATGACAAAATTCTCTTACTAGGGTTTATGTCTCCTTGTACAAACTTACCCGTGTATGGGTCACTTTTGATATAAATAAACTCCATCTTTTGAATCCAGATTTACTTTTACCCTATTTACATAAGCGAAACGTCCATTGGTTGTGTTTGAATGTATGTATGCCTTTGAATATGATTGATGTTTACCAGAAATGCATGTATGCTTTTAATATGATTGATGTTTACCAGAAATGCATGAAAATGCAGTAATAGTATTTACTAAGGACGAACGAGGGAAGGATTTCAACGAAGCTTCGCCGGTTCATCTTTACCAGGCAGTTACAAACCATCAGTAGGACTAATCCATTTTCACAAAGTCTAATCTCCCCTGGAATTTATATCCATCTCTTTTATCCTCATACGGATATACGGGAAATTACTTTCCAATAAGGGCACGATGAACGAAGACGGGATGTTATACTTATCCTACTATCAAACGAAAACGAAGGTTATCTATACCCTACTATCCCCAACAACGGGAGGTTATCTATACCTTGTTATCCCCAACAACGGGAGGTTATCTATACCTTGTTATCCCCAGCAGACGGAGGGTTATATATTCTTCAACAACGAATCGGGATTTATTTTCCTTGGCCAGCAGTTGTTATACAAGGATATCCAGACACTTCCAGCAGTGTCATATCATACATACATCATTTACATCATACCATAACATATATGTCTATAGTACATTACCTAAGGGCATCATGTCATACATGCATACATAAAGCATAAACTAATGTTGTTATACAGAGTGCTACCTTGTTTTCAGGTTAATTATCCAACAAACAAGCTTATGATCTTTGGGACTGCTTTATTGTAACCTCAGGGTTACTTTATCCTCCTGAGGAGCTTCTTATTACTTTGGACTGCTTTATTGTAACCTCAGGGTTATTTTATCCTCCTGATAGCCTCTCATGACTTCAAGACTGCTTTAGAGCTACTGATTGCTCTATCCTCCTGAAATCATCCTATTACTTCAAGACTGCTTTAGAGCTATTCATTGCTCTATCCTCATGAGGTCATATTACTACTTCAAGACTGCTTTAGAGCTATTCATTGCTCTATCCTCCTGAAGCCATCTAATTATTTCAAGACTGCTTTAGAGCTATCCATTGCTCTATCCTCCTGAAATCATTACTTCAAGACTGCTTTAGAGCTATTGATTGCTCTATCCTCCTGAAGACATATCACATTATTATTTCAAGACTGCTTTAGAGCCATTGATTGCTCTATCCTCCTGAAGACATATCACATTATTATTTCAAGACTGCTTTAGAGCTATCCATTGCTCTATCCTCCTGAAATCATTACTTCAAGACTGCTTTAGAGCTATTGATTGCTCTATCCTCCTGAAGACATATCACATTATTATTTCAAGACTGCTTTAGAGCTATCCATTGCTCTATCCTCCTGAAATCATTACTTCAAGACTGCTTTAGAGCTATTGATTGCTCTATCCTCCTGAAGACATATCACATTATTATTTCAAGACTGCTTTAGAGCCATTGATTGCTCTATCCTCCTGAAGACATATCACATTATTATTTCAAGACTGCTTTAGAGCTATCCATTGCTCTATCCTCCTGAAATCATTACTTCAAGACTGCTTTAGAGCTATTGATTGCTCTATCCTCCTGAAGACATATCACATTATTATTTCAAGACTGCTTTAGAGCTATCCATTGCTCTATCCTCCTGAAATCATTACTTCAAGACTGCTTTAGAGCTATTGATTGCTCTATCCTCCTGAAGCCATTCTATTACTTCAAGACTGCTTTAGAGCTATTGATTGCTCTATCCTCCTGAAGCCATTATTACTTCAAGACTGCTTTAGAGCTATTGATTGCTCTATCCTCCTGAGGTCAGATTTATCACTTCAAGACTGCTTTAGGGTTATCATTATTGATTGCTCTATCCTCATGAAGACATGCTGTTACATCAGTATTACTCCAGACTCCTGACAATTCTCATTATACTACTGAAGAACTTTCCCCTAGTGGCATCTTTAAGCCCACTCAATCATGTTCAACCAACCATCAATATCACTCCATGCACTGGTGAGTGCAAATTTTTGGGCTTTTGTGTTCAATCCCCTTCAACCTTCCAGGTTACGACTGGCAAATATACCAATCTAACCCCTCAGGTTTCAGAAAATTGAACAGGGGCAGCTGTTGCACCCCAAAATTTGCCCTCACAATACAAGACTTTGTGTTCCAAGAAGGTTCACAAGGTTCACAAAGTTCACAATTGGTCAGAAGAGTTGACAATTCCCTCAGACAATGCACCTCCTAAGCAGTGCATCCAAAACTAGGGTTTTGACTTTAATCAGGCTAAATGGACTTCCAAGACTTCTCAAGAAGCTTTTATTTGAGGGCTAATCTTGTTTCAACATCAAGTTTCAAGAAGTACAACATCCTTTAAGAATAATGCAAAGCTAAGAGATTTTCTAATTAAATGGAGTCTGAGTTATTAAGAACATTCAAGTTATTACGGGAAGTTACTTAGTGCATTAAGGCTCATGAATTGTTCGTGATCAAAGCTAATTTGATTAATACATAGGGAATATCCGTGCTGAATCTCTAAGGAAAAGTCACCTTAAGCACTACGCGCATGTGGTAGGGTCTGGGCGTTGTTTATTAATGTCCTGGCTGTATTCAAGTGATATTGATGGATACTGTTAAACTAATATGCTACGTTGGAACCCCACTGGTTTGGAAGGCATTATATCGAAGTTTGTTCACATTACTTAAATTCAAGCAGCCCATACAGAGCAGGTTCAAAAGGTTCTGACCTTCCTATGCCAGAACTCAAACGTGCCATTATATACAAAATCTAATACACTGACAATACAACTCTGGTCGTTAAAGCAACAAGTACATAACAAATTGATGTTTAAATTCGAAAGGCTCGCATAACCAAGTCAGTTTATCATATGGCAAGCAGGAGTATGCAAATGCTCGTTGACATCTTTGTGAATTACGACTCCGATCTTGAGGTGCCAAGTTCTTTGGAACAAACGGTTATAACTCTGTCCGAATAGCTCAAGGGACTCAAATACCGATCCAGGTTCGCTTGCCTCTTCTCAAACAGTTTCAGCTAGAGGTTCGTCATTTCAAGGCCTGGTTTTCGCATCTGTGGTAGCCCATGTCTCTGGTATGGTCTTCCTACTTCCACTCTGCGCCGAATATGCCCCACGCGGTTGTACCTGTATAATGAGAAGAAAGCATGAAGTTAACCACCGCATTTGGTTCCAGACAACGACAACAACATTCAATAAATCAGTAAAGCAACCTAACAAATTTACATCAACGGCAGCCAAGTTCGTTGCGCTGAGATATGCAGAAACTACAAGCATCAGCATCTTTACACCAGCAGCCAAATGCTCTTGATCATTCACGAGGCAGCCATATCAATCCCAAAAGCACCTGCACCATCAGCAACAACAGTTAATATTTTCATGACAGCAGGTAACTTATCAGGCATGCATCAAAGAAGGCAAGGATTCTATACAGCAGGACATATGTGCATTGCACACCCAACTGATAACCATGTTCTGCACTAAGAAAGTTAGTGAGCGGGCACAATGTCTTACGCACGAATTGGCAACAGCCAGCATCCAAAGCGCATCAGACAAACGGGTCTATTCCCCAATCAGCCCAACACCAATATGGAAATAAACATGAAAACTCCCATCAATGGAATACTACCCAATGCTGGAAATCTGACAGCTCAATTAAAGCTTCTGATGATAATCTGCAGCTTTTGGAGCAGACTTTCCCAATGATCAGTGCGTAAATTGAATGTATGAATGCAGACCCCTGCCAACTGCATAAGCCACAACTACAGCTTACAACCTACATCGGGCATAAATCATAAACAGCCAAGATTAGTCAACAACAATAACAGCATAACAGGCATAACAGGTCAAATTAGCGAAGCAAAACTGTTACACCTTTTCCAAATTCTGCAACGTCCTGCATTTGTATGATACACCAGGCGAGTAAACTTGAGAGATGTGACCAAGTGGCAACTCGCAAAGATGCAGCTCCAACTGCTATCGACACGGCTTTGAGCATATCTTCCTGACTTGCATTTATGATGAAGGATGCAATCATCAGCCAGCAGCAAGTCTTTGTCTCTGCGTGCGTAAAACCGGTAAATCAGGCATTGGCATGATGTTTCGGGGAAATAGAAAATTAAGGCACAACTCAGACTATGCAACAGGAGTAGTTGCTCCCACAGTATACTCACTATCCATGTTGACGACAAAAAAAAAAAATACATATGGCAACTCTATTCGCAATTGCCTTCTTATGGTAGATCTTGCTGGAAGCGAAAAAGTGGACAAGTCCGAAGTCACAGGCGATAGACTGAAAGAAATTGAGGCCGGCTTACCCACTCAACAGGTTGAATTGAGGCCACCATTTATAACGTGTGGGAGAAAGCGCGCTTCGCATATGTACCCATTGATGAATCCATCTGTCTAAAGGAACAGAGTGTGTATACTCATTCAATTGCTTGCACCGGACATACTTGCTCTCGCAGTCTGTATCGCCCATCATTGTACTAAAGGTAAATAGGCTGAATATTAGACTGGTAATCTGATACACATGCAAGAGCTAACTGAAGTTAGAACCACAGCGGTACCTGCACACTCCAGTCCTACAAAACATAAACTTCAAGAGTGTTAATGCAAATACATAGTATCAATTTAACGACGAAAGCCATCACCACTACGATTTCAACAGCAAACAAGTTCTCACCTATTAAATGTTGTTAAACTTGAGGGTCGAAGTCAGGCAACCATTGTCGCCATCTGCAGCTATAGCAAAGGTCAATACCTATGTGTTTCCCACACCTGTTGAAGTCGAAGAAGCAAAACCAGCTGCAAATCATCAAATGCCTAATATATGAACATGAATACACAGGAAAAATAATATCACATAGATGAGGCATACTTGGTGTTACAGACATCCTAACCCTCTCTTCCAATCAGTCCCTGCACGACTAGAAACCAATTACAGAAAGTGAGTTACCATATAATCAAGCAAGCAATGATGAAGCCCAAGACCTTCGCCACCTGTACCTGCCACATCAGAAAGTAACGGTTAGAGGATATTCTCTGAAGATAGGATATGCTATTCAGAACCAAATCGAATCCAATTTCCGGATTAAAGAAAATCACAAGATTGGAATGTCATTTAATTGGGTCATTACTACAATCGGTTAAAAAAAGGAAAGTTTTCAAACATGATTGGTACCCAATTTGGAAAATCCCAATCAGTAATCAAATCAGTATTCAAGACTTATCAGATTTTGAAGCAAAAATCTCAAACGTAGAGCCTATATAAGAAGATCGAGGCTACAAGAAACGGGAGGAGATAGCATTCAGCATACACAAAAACACCGTTTCACAAATTCAAAACCCCCAGTTCGCAGAAACCACACAAAAAAAAATTCCAAACTGAAACCCTATAGACCGAAGAGAGCGGAAAACTTATCTTTTCCACCGCCAAAACCTTCAAAGCCTACGACGCCACCTTCACGAGATCATCTCCGCAAATTCAAAACCGCCAACGCCGGAAACCGCCACTACCGTCAACCGCGAGCAGTCCACCTTTCGCATCCTCACCGCCTTCGGACCTGCGAAAAGAAGCACATCAGATCGTGAGGATTTTCTTCTAACATTTTAACTTTATGTTTGTTTGTTTTAGATTCGTGCAGAAAGTAGAGAAGAAGAAGAGAGAGCTACAATCGGAGAAGGCGCGAGAAGAAGAGAAAGAGGATTCTCGAAGGAGAATCGCGAAATCGAGAGAGGGAAGAAGAGACGGCGCGGGGAAGGGAACCGATTGGGGAATTAGGTTTTTTTCTCATTTTTGCTTTTGTTTGCTTTTATTAAATGTATAGTTACTACATACCACATACACACCTTAATCCCACGCTTAACTCTCCTAACCAGTTTTTTTTTTAATTATCTAATCAACATTTTTAAAAAAAAAGGCTAAGTCACCCTTTAATTATTTTTAAAATTAAAAATTAAATAAATTTGTTCTTTAATCATCTCTTAAAAAAAAAAATTAATAAATCATTTTCTTTACAAAAATAATAATGTGTTTTAAAATCTATTTCATAACAACCAAAATAATAATAATAATTATTATAACAAACTTTTATCTAATTTAATTCAAATCTTTTAGTTGATTATATTAAAAAACTGTTAATTTCTTATTATTATAATATTTGGATTAATTTTGTTTATTCTTATTTACTAACCCATTTATATTCTAATCATGCTTATTATTTTGTCACATATTGCTTACTAACCCCCTTTATTATTTATTATTGCTTATTTATATTTTATTTATCTTTGCTATTTAATTATTTTGCTTATTATTTTGTAATTGTTTCTTGGATGTAAAGTTGTTTAATTATTTAATTATTATTATGGTTAGTAATTAGGGAGTGTAACAACATGTATGTAATATTAAAATAAATTTAGATCACTTTTAAATAAAGATAATTAAAATAAACATTTCACACACGTAAGTCGATTTTAATCGCCGTCTCACTTCCTAAGGATATCCCTCAAGTTGCCTATGAATATTGGTTAAGTGGGGTGTATAAAGCAAGTCCCTCAAAAAGAAAATCATCAAAGTCCCTTATGGTTGCCTTTACGAATCGAGTCCCTTTCGAAAAATGATGATAGTCCCTCCAGTTTACTTATTACACCCCACAGTGGCCTTCAAAAATCCAATTGTCCCTCACATGTCCCTTAACATCCAAAGTAAGGACTACCTACTCCATTATAGTAGGGATAGTCTTACTAAGGGAAAGAATGAAGAATAAGAAAGACCTTTAAACATTAGGGTAGGTTACTCCCAAGTGCTTGCTCACTTCAAAACTGTTTCGCACTTAAACAAATTTTCAACAAGTTTTCAAACAAGTTCTTAACACATCCTTACATGGATTATTTATTAACTATTCTGAAAATTTTCTATTCACACACTACACTTTCAAAACAATTCAAAAGTGAGCTTAAGTACCTAAGAGCCCATGGATAACCATGGATGAAAAGGGTGCTAACACCTTCCCTTTTCATAACCTACCCCCCGGACCCAAAATATTCTCTAAGGTCTTTCCTGTTCTTTTATAACCTTTCCTTATGGATAAAATAAAAGTCGGTGGCGACTCTTGCTATCCGCAACATTGTTTAAAGTCAGTTCACCGGGTTACAGTAACGTGGTCTGGTTTACGGTTATGAAACAAAAGGTTATTAGGCTCAAAGTATGATTTGTGCCCACCCTTCTTCTTAATGATCTCCATTCCTACGTTCAGTTAATTCTACACTTGTCTTGACGGTATAAACTTGATGGTTCAAGGTTTGCTCGACGCGGCAGTCACCTTATTTTGGTTTTTTTTTTGATGGATGTCAGTGCCCCTTTGATCTGGGTGGCCACTGAATCCTATTTTGTTTTTTGTTGAGGGTTTCGGGGTCCTCTTTTGCTTTTGTTTTGATCCCTAACTCTTGCATGGATTGACTTCGTTTGTCAGATCCATCGGGATTGCCTTGATTTTGCCTAAGTCCCCTCTAAGGTGTCTGACTTAGCAGGCTTTTGATGCTTTTTGTTTTTGTTGTGACTGCCATGGCATGGGTTTTTGATGGACTACCGTCTTTTAGATGTTGATTCGAATACGAGTGCGGGATTGGATTAACTGAACACTACCCTGCCCCAGGTTGAGTGTAAGGGTTTGAATATCCGGAGGAAACTGCTACTTCTAGGCTCGAATTGGTTCACTAGGGATTAACTCCTTATATCTCCGGTGTTTGGGGAATTGAAGCAATGCCTGTACATCATTGACGAGATTCTATCTGAAAGCATACCATTTGCAATTATGGGTATCTCGTTTTCATCATCCTCCCTCAAATCATGCTAAACAACAGTGAATATAGTGGAGTGAATAAACATGTCGGTGATAAGTGAAAAATGAGTGGATACGACATAACTAATTCAAAACATGCATAAACGATACATTAATGAAAACCAAATACGAATGGCAATTGTTCAAAGCATACAATATTTAAATAAACAAAAACATAAGAAACTGCGAATAATGAAATGGCAACATGACTGCCTTCTTCGAGGAATGAACTTGACTGGAATCGATCTGACGTTGGCGCTAGTTGACTGGTGGCATTGGATTGTTGATGATATTTGGAGACTTCCCATTAAAGTTGATAGCATCCCTGTCGATCATGTCTTGAATTATGTGCTTGAAAGCCCTGCAGTCCTCAATGGTGTGACCTGGAGCGCCTTTATGAAACTCACAATGAGCATTTGCATCATAGCCAGCAGGAATGACATTTGGAGGAGCTAAGTCTCTCGGAACAACAACTTTCTTCTCCATCAACTGAGCAAAGATTTTGGCATATGACATTGGTAGAAGATCAAAGACTCTATCTGGCCTCCATGTTCTCTGCGGACGTTGTGGGCGAGCCCCTTGTCGTTGCTGAGTTGCTTGCATCTGCTGTTGCTGAGGAGGATACTGATATCCTTGTTGGTTGTAGGCTTGTTGCTGAGGAGCCTGTTGACGTGGCATCTGAGCTTGCGCTGCATGAACAGCTGGCTGATAAGGCATTGGAGCATATTGCGCAGCAGCAACATATGGATACTGATAGTAGGGAACTTGATAAGGCATAGGAGGAGCTTGTTGAGAAGCTTGCCCTTTCTGCACGAAGATGGCGTTTGTTTCGCCCTCCTTCTTCTTGTATCCATTAAAAGGCCTCTTGGCATTAGCCTGACCGTTAGAACCTCCTGGGATTTTCCCACTCTTCAGCCCTTCTTCAATTCTCTCACCGACGATCACCAAGTCAGAAAATCCAGCGGAGACACTACCGATCAGCTTTTCGTAGTACTGGCCTTGCAAGGTACCCATGAAGATGTCAATCAACTCACGGTCAACAAGAGGTGGATGCACCCTTGCGGCTAGCTCTCTCCATCGTTGCGCGTACTCCTTAAAGGATTCGTTGTCCTTCTGAGTCATACTCTGAAGCTGAGTACGGTTAGGAGCAAGATCGGTGTTGTATTTGTACTGCTTGACGAATGCATCGGCTAGCTCAGCCCAAGTGCGTACGCTGTTACGCTCCAACTGCATATACCATTCGAGTGATGCCCCAGACAAGCTGTCCTGGAAGCAGTGGATCATGAGCTTCTCGTCTCTAGCATAGGCAGCCATCTTGCGACAGTACATCTTCAGATGAATGTTTGGGCAACTGAGACCTTTGTACTTCGAAAATTCGGGCACCTTGAATTTTGGAGGAATGACAACATCGGGCACCAAGCATAACTCCAAAGCACTGAAAGAATTTGAATTGTGCCCCTCCATGGTTCGGAGTTTCTCGGCTAGATCTCGGCACATCTTCATGGCTTCAGAATCCTGAGCAGCAACAGGACTGGCAATGGGGATAGCAGCATGATAATTCTGAACGTCGTCATACTGATCCATCAGAGTATCTTCGACATGAGGAACCGGGATTTGCACAGTAGCAGGCTGGGCGTGCGGGATAACTCCAACGGTAACTCCAGGCGCTGGGATCGGCTGAGAAGTGTTTCCCTCGGCTGTGTTGTTGAAGTTCAGCGGCATCCCATGAGAACTTGGAATTTGAACCAAAGGGATGGCAGTAGACCCTTGTCCATTGTGGTTGACGACAGCGGCGGCTTCACGCTGTTCTTCCTCTCTCCTGGCTGTGAGGATGGCTTCGAGGATCTGGTCGATCTTTCCTTTCATGGAATCCAACTCTTCCCTGAAGGCGACTTGCTCCTGTTGAATCTGCTCCATCACTCGTCTGGTATTGGCTCTAGTTGCGTACTGGTGTCGAGGAATCAGCTTGATTTACTGGAGAAGAAGGAACGGAGACATAAGATTCCGTTGAAGGACTGGAAATGCAAAATGCACAACATATGAAATGCAATGCAAATGATATGCAAGATGCAATGCAAGATACAAGATCCAGGATCACAGGATCACAACTCCAACAACTCCTGAAGCTGGTAACAGTAATAGATAAATAACCATAATTCCTGCTCAAAGAAAAGTGACAGGTACAAACTATACGGGAAGGTCTAAACATTCTACCCATAAACCCTCTCACGGGATGGTTTCTATGTTTGGTTCCTAGGATCACGGACACTAGTCGTATCAGCGTCACGCAACAGGCTGGCTGCATTACGACGATAATGACGATAAGGTCTCTCCTGAGCGGGGTCCTCGTGCTAGGCACACAAGGAGCGAGTCCTTGGAGACTAACACTACACGACCACCAATATCGGAACTGGTGCTAACAAAAGGTTCCCAGAATCACGGACCCTTCATTAATCAAGTCATGCGACAGGCTAGCTGTGTTACAACAAGATCTACGAATAGGTCTCCTCTGGAGGAGCTTTCATGCTAGGCCCACAAGGAGCAAGTCCTTGGAGACTAACACTACTCGACTACCAATTCTAAACTATGTGTTCTCTCTGCTTTTACCAAAGCTCGGGTGTAGAGCCTTACTCATGATGTCATCCCAGTAACCAACAGGCGACAAAGCATAAATAAAATCTGTGAAAGAACAAAAACAAAAAAGAAAACAAATAAAAACAAGCACTCCTCACAAACCAAAAGATAGGCTCGACTCTCTCTTTGCGTGGAGCAATGCGTCCCCAGCAGAGTCGCCACCTGTCGCACCTCGAAAAATCACATTCGAAAATACGACCCTCGCGCGAAAGGTGCGGAAATGCGGTTCGACAGAGTCGCCACCGAACTTTATTTTTCCCGAATAAACGGGAGAGGAAAATATCGAGAAAACCTCTTAAACGAAAGGATAGGAACAGGGCTGTCGCAACCAAGTTCCGGGTTCGGGAGTCGGTTACGTGAGGGGAAGGTATTAGCACCCCTCACGTCCGTCGTACTCGACGGGAACCTCTTAAGGTAATTGTGGGGAGTGTTGTTTAGGTTTACTTGTTTTTCTTCTCGTTGTTAAAGGTAGAATTGGTAGGTTAAAAAGGTTAAAGACGCTAAGGAGAGATGGGTGGTTAGAAGATAGGGTGCTCGCCAAGGATTGGGGCCCTTGTGCCTACGTATGCTCATTCGGACGAGAATGAGAAATCAGAGCGTCGTAGTTCGACTACGGGAAAAGATGGGGTGGAATTATGGAGAAGGGTAGAAGTGTGCTCGCCAAGATCATCGCAATCTTGTGCCTACGTATCTTATATTCAAGAATGAATAAAGAATCAGAGCGTCCGTAGTTCGTGGTAACGACCACGAAAATATGGGGTTTGAAATGGGTTGAAGTTGAGTTGGGGACGAAAGAGTGACTGACAAACAACCTAAGGGCGTGCCTCAAGAGCTTGTCATTCAAGAATTCAAGGAATGCGAGATCCCAAGAACTCAGTTCTTTCGGAAATTGAGTTGAGTAAGTTGAAGATAAAAGTTGGATATTTTGAAAACGAAAGAATGAACTAATAACAACTCGGGGGCGAGCCCAAGAGTTACTCGTTCGAATATTCAAAGAATGCTGGACTCTAAGAATATCCCTCTTTCGTAAGTTTAAAAAACATGCTTGTGATAGGATCGAATCGAAGAATGGCATGCGAGGCCAAAAGGGAATTGTTTTGAACTGGTTCGACGACGTGTCGAAGATTTGATTGAAGGTGGAACCGGCTTGACGACGTGTCAAGGGTTAAGATTGTGAGAAACGATATTAGTCCCTGAGGGTGCTCCTAATATCGAGACCACGAGGAATTGTGAAAGAAATGGGTTGGTTTGCGAATGCTTACGAGCATTCGACTTAGGAGAAAATTGAGAATGATTGAGTTTGAAAAAGTCGAAAGGTTGAGTGAATAACAACCCAAAGGGCGTGCCTCGAGAGCTATTCACTCGAAAATTCAAGGAATGCTAGACTCCAAGAATCTTCTTCTTTCGAAGTTTGATCGAGAAAATGTTTTAAAAGATAATTTGAAGTGTAAGTGAAATAGTCTCGACTAAAATTATCATCTATCAATAATTTGACCGATAATAATTATTGAAGTCATCATTGACTAGAGAATAAGAAAAAGTGGATAAAAACGAAAATGGAAGTTTTTTTGAAAAATGATTGGTCTCGGGTTTGTTATTATTTGTCAATAATTTGACAAACTATAACTCGGGGTATCGTCATTGACCGTAAACAAAAGGAGACAGAATGTCCAATGATAAATGCGAAATAAAAGCTGTCTCTAAAATATTGAATAAAACTTCTAGATAAAATATATATATAAAAACTCCAAAATATATAATATATAGTGATAATAATAAAAAAAACTTAAGGAATATAAATAAATGGAGACAGGGGAGGGGTGTGAAAGCCCAATGGAACTTATAAACAAAAAAAACAAGCCGGAGGCCCATCAACAATCATAAAAAAACGAATTAAAAAATAAAAGAAAAAAAGGAAATGAAAACTCAGAACATGCCCAGAGTAAATCATCAACGCGAACGCTCGTAAAAAACAAACATTGAATTAATTATAGCAATATGAATAATAATAAAATAAAAAAAAAAGAAAGACGCTCGGGCTCATTGTCATCGCACGACACCGACAAGTGAACCTCACCCTCAGTTTCCGAATGGATCTCGTTTTGCCCTCCCTTTCATTCGACTTCGTTTAGACTCATAGCTCGGGTTTGGATCTTAACCCTTCTTGACCTTGTTTCAGTTTTAGACCCCTCTCTTCTTTTTCTATCCTCCGCTTCGGATTCGACCTTCTGTTTGGTAATTTGGTTTATATGTTGTGGAGATTTATGATTTTGTTCTGAGTTTTGGGAGATTGGGAGTTGTAAGGTTGAGAGTTGAAGGGGAGGTTTTGCGAATGAAAATGGCGGAAGTTTGGGTGGTGTTCTGGGTTATGTATGATGATGACGATGTTTGAGTGGGAGTGAAAAATGGTTTTGAGTTTGAAGTTGGGCTCATGGAGTTTGACGGTGACCTTGGAATCTGGGCTTTCTGGAGGTAATTAGTTTGTGATTTACGGCTGAGAATGGAGTGTTGGAGCGGCGGAGAGAGCTGGGGTTAGGTCGTTTTGGGTTGAAGAAGAGTGAGACTCAGGTTTAGAATCGTGAAGATGGATGATGGAGCTGAAGGGAAATGGCATTTTGTGAATAGTGCGGCTAGGGTTTTTTTTCTAACGAGTATGAACAGGTTCTTATTTATCACATGAATGAAGGGTATAATGGGATTTGTCTATGAAATTCTGTTGGTGAAATTGGGAGGAATTGCTGCAATTGTTTTTGCTGATTTTCTGCTCAGATGCGGTCCATCAACTTTGTTTCAGCAAGCAGGTGGTACGATGTCTGTAGAATTGATAGCATTTGCCTTTCTTGCTTTCTAATATGAGCTGTCCTTTTTGTCTTATTCTTACATGTACATATTGCAAAAGAAGTAGAGGTGGGTTTGTTGTGGCTACGAGGCATGTCATGAAATTTGCCTTGCGGACATCCTCTTTCGAAGTTACCAATAGTAAGGTAAACGTACGTTTTTCCACCCGTTACTGCTATTGGTTTAAACTTTCATGATCTTTGTTCATTATTTATTTTTGCATCAATATATGGCTTGAATGATGATTCGTTTTACGTGAATTTGCAACAACTGATGGAATTATGAATGTCTCCTAAACTTTGATCTTGGCCATTGTTACAATGCTTGGAGAGGTGGACCACATGAAGGTTATTTGAAGTCATATTATATACATTGGCGGAGGCTTGTGAAATTTCGGTGACGGCGTGAAGTTATGGAGGCACTCTTTATTTCATGATGGCGCGGTGAAGTCTCAGCCCATGATTTATCTTTCGGTTACGTGTTTTACGGGTACATATTGGTATTTCGCTTTGAACTGGTCTTCTGCTGCGATACTCTTTTGCCTCAAATCGGTATGAATCTCGAATCTCTTTCTACTTTCTACTTAAATTTGTGTGATGGTTTTGCAAACTTTTCCAAGTCTTTTCATTTATTTTCTTCATGCTTGATAGGTAACCAAGGCAGGGAGCTCGTGAGTTAGGAGGTTTTGCGACTTTTCGATTCTGCTTCTGGCCAGGGAAGCTTCCTTGACAATACGTTGCGCCCTGTATTCTTCATGTAGTGACTGATATTGTCCTATTTGTGCAGGACCTGTTGTGACAACTTGCAGAAATTGTCGTTTCACACCGTTGGCGACGTGCGGAAGCATGACTGATCGCAGTAGGTGGAGCTAGCATTGAGCAATATCATCTCCCTTACTGTATTTATTCCAACTGTGATAGCCTATGGATGAGAGCGATCATGTACAAATTGATTCACAATTTGTTTGAACAAGGGCATAACATCATCTGCCGGAACCTCATCATGGCAAACCTGGACCGCTGCTGCAAGCAAATTTGTAACGTCTCGCTGATGGGGCTGGATATATTTCTCAAATTGTTCGTTACATTTCTGCAGACGAGAGAACAGCTTCTCAACAAAACCCTGTGGATCTTTTAGATGGTTGAGTGGTGAATAGTAGATGTTGTTGGTCCTTTCAGACGATCCGCGCTATGCCGCGTATTATGCGATCCAATTTCTTCTTCTTTTCTTTTTGCTAGCTGATGTGCCTTGGTGGCTTGCCTTGTAAACTGTCTCCCTTGTAAGCGTAATTTGAGGTGTTACGGTTAATTCCTCATCACTGTCTGAGTCATCACCATCGTGGTAGCTTTCAATCTTCTTATAATCAAGCAGAAAACATAATGTTGCTATCGAGGTTCTCGACGATGAATGAAAGGAAACAGTGCAAATTGCATTTGCTGTTCTCTCATCAAACCAGATTTGTCTTTTGTGAAGGTCGCAGAGAGTCACAAGCGCCTTCTTGGCCCGACCTTCACCCTTATCCTGAAGCATGGCGAAGAGAATGTTCTGAAGTGCGCGGTTTTTAGCTTCATCCTTACGCTTCAGATTCATCCGCTTTATGCTTTTAACAACATGATTAAAGGCCAACTCCCTCAGCGGTTTATTGCCTAGAGTTTGAAGCTCCCTGGTCATGTGGGAGAGGAACTTGGCCTTCTCGGCGAGATTTTTGGCAATGGTGGGATCGTTACTGATTCCGTATATGGAAGTGAAGTTCATTGCGGCTTGTTGCTGGAAGAGTTCGAGTGAGGAGTTGAATTGGCTGCGGATGAGGCTCCGATTCGTAGCCTTCAGGGTCGCACTTCATCTTTGATTGGAGAGCTGGGAGGTTTAGCTTCTCGGAGTTCCGACCGGAGGCAAGAAGAGCCTCCGCCGCAGGGACGCCGTGCGAAGACATGGCGGTGATAATGGAATTATTCAACAACTGACATCTCAAAACTGTGACAGTAGTTATGTTCTCTCTTGTACTTAATGAATCCTCCATATTTTGCAGATGTATCATTTTGCGTGTGCAGCCAGGACTTGCGCGTAATCTCGTCTCTTGGACGGTTTACGAATTTTGGACTAATGATTGTGACCCCAGTTTTGCATCAATATTTATAATTTTGGACTACTAAAACCAATTATGAATCTTGTTTCTTGTAGCCTCAAGCCTTTATGAATTCCTTTGAAATATGGATCAACATTCACTGTCAATGTTCTTTTTGAATGTGTGATGAAATGGGCCAAGTGCCAAAACTATATGATATTGTTTTAAGAACATTATTACCCTTGTGAAATTGAACGTGAGCTATACAAACTCTAGGCAGCACTTGCTCAATTTTGGAACCTTGTTTGGTCATGTCTTTGGAGGCTTCTTAATCTGATTTAGCAATAATACATTCGCGCACAACTTGAAAATGAGTTCATATACATAGCCCATCCATTCTTGTAATCAACTATAATACAACTTGAAGCATCATTCATTTGTGACTTTGCAACACCAATGGTAGCAATGCCTTAATTTTGAATCAACTGGGATATTTGGGATTAGAGTGTAACTATTGCCATTGCCAAATCTTGTAATCAATTCTTCACTCTTGAATCACTAATTAAGCTTGGACAAACAAACTTGAATAATAATGAATGCGCAAACATGCCCATGCCTGATCTAAGTTCAAGACACCCATACCGCAATTCATGTCACTTTGCCTTGGATTGAATATAGGAATAAATCTCCATTTAATTTACCCTTTAGCACCATGACTGCAAAGTGGAGTGGTGATCTTGCAGTCAACTCCAATTGTGTCTGAAAACATTACTTTGAAATACACACAAAAAGAACTCTTTGTTTTGAACATCCTCTTAATCATTTCCATATCGATGAGATTGCCCCTTTGCATATAAGCAACTTATTTAAAGAGAGACCTTGGAGAGTCGTAGCCCGAAGTCATGAAGTAGTAAAACACTCATTAATCGTCGAGGTAGGACAAATTTGGGGTATGACACCATGCTGGCTATGGATTAGTGTCAATAAGCTCAAAGCGGTTCTAATATTAGACATAGGTTCAAGGTTTTTTTTAAGATGTGGTCCTTAATTCCAAGTCATGAGAATGTTGGTTCTTGCTTAGATGTATTTGATCTTGGGAAATTCATGACATGCATAATGACTGGACACGTGGCAAAGGCGATTCAAGTCTAAATTTAAATCCACCGTTTCTTCGCAGCACCTCACCATTTTTTAATACATGTATAAAGAAAGAGAATCATTTTCCTTTTTTTGAATCCAATACCAATATCATGTTGTTGCAATTGAAGGCGCATCACAAACAGACCATGATTCTGCTTCCAACGTAAAGGGGCGGTAAAAAGGGTAACTCGCGTACATAACAAGCAGCATGGGGTGTTGAAACAAGAACGCAATGCAAAACGAAATACATCTTGCCAAATTCATACAACATACATTACAAAATGACTTGCAATTATTTTCTGCTGCCTGCTTCATGAGAGGCTCTATATCATATGCAAGAGCTACATCAATATCCTGCAATTCTGCACCAGTTTCTTTGCACGGATGCACAATTGGGGTATGTTCATTATTACAAATTGATAGGTAATTATTTTCAGCTGCCTGCTTCGTGAAAGCCTTCATATCATAGGCAAGGCCTACCTCAACTTCCTGCAGAGCTGTACCAGTTTCTTTTGGCTTTGCCTCAGGGTGGGTGTTTTGTGAAGATGTATCTGGGACTTGTGTATCTTCTGGTAATAACATGGAACTGTTTGATGCATGCTTAACCGGAGTGTTTAAATCACAAGCAAGGCCAACATTTGTTTCTTGTACGGCTACACCATTTTCTTTGTTCAGAAGTGCAGTTGTATTTTCTATGCCTGCCGAACTCTCATCTTTTGCACCTATTTCAAAATTTATGGACCTTCTACATGACATTTCGGCAGCTTCAGGCTTCGGGGTAGCTGGCTTCGGGGTTCTTTTGGGTTTACCTTCTCTAATGACCTTGGGACGGTGCTTTTTTCTCCTTGGTTTTTTTTCCTGGTGTTTTAGTCAGACCTGTACAGAGGCTGCTCCCTTCATCTGGGTTGTGATTCTCCTTCAGTGGTGAAGAGACAGCAGTAAATTCCACAACAAGGTCGCTGAGTTCTTTGTTCGGCGAGGGTTCATCCTTGTCAAGCATTTTGGCAGTGTCACCCTGGGAAGTTCTCTTGCTACAGCCAGCATTGTCGGATGTTTCTGCATCAAAAATTCAAACAAAACTGAGAATAAAAGCAATCCAGCCCCAGTTTCATAAACAGTATTAAAAGGGAGTTAAAGCTGAAACTTTTTGCAAGGAAATATTGAACTGAAGGCCATGCCTTTGGAACAAAAGGTTGTATGATTTCCATAGTACATCACAGTCTCATGATTTACAAGTTTCAAAGGAAATTGTACTCTAATACCAAATTCATCCACTGATCCATCTGACACTGATTTAAATGGTGGTCTAGTTGACAATCCATTGGCATTTGGTGGAGAGGATCCCTCACTTCAGATTTTTCTCCCTACAAGACCAGCAGAATCATCTGTGCAGCATGAATTAAGAGATAACAATGGTGTGTCAAATGGTGTATATACAGAGGATTGGGTCTCTCTTAGGCCTGGGAGTGAAACATCCCTCTTTCTTGTCTTTGTCAAAGTCACTAAACTCTGGATCATGATAAACCTGCAAAAAAAATTTTAATATATCAGTAAAATTGTTGTGTTACCACAGTGAAAATCATGAGTAAAAACAGACAAATTCAAAAGCTACAAACAGACAAAGATTATGCTGTTTTCAATCCCACAACTTCAGCCCTTGCTCCCATTGCAAAAAGTATCTCACTTTCTTTCCCAAAGAGGAACAGACCCAAAGTTCCCACAATTTCTCTAAGTTAAACCCTAATCTCACATCATATATATTGGTTACTGCTCATTCAGAACAAAAAAAAACCCTAACAGAAAAACAGCTGCTTTTTTTTCTCACAACTCACCTCCATCACAAAGAACTAAAAAAAAGGAGATTGAAGAAGGAGCTCACTTGTGCTCTGTATCAACAATCTGGTGGTATTGCTCCTACTCTGTAAGTATTCTGTTACTCTTCCTGTCTTCATAGTTTTGGTCTGCATTGTTTGGACTGTCCTGTTTCCTGTCTTCATAGTCTTCATAATCTTGCTAGAAAACCCTCAAACTTCCACATTAAACGAGCCATTAGCCTTCCTCCAACTCATATTCAAGTAAACTTTAAACTCCTCTTCCAACCTTCTTCCGTCAAGAATTTCGTCAACCTGTGAAACACCCAACAAACCCATTTGGAAAATCCGCCCAGAATCTCAACAACCTATTTTCTGAACCATCTTCTTCGAATCATCACAAACCCAACAAGCTTCAACCTTCACTCTTTCCTTCCGTTTCCAGCTCCACCATCTTCATGACCCATTCACCAACAGCTTGAAACAGCTAAACCGAAGACCCATGTTTCCTGCATTTCCATAGATTCAACAATAATAACATGACAGTCACTATAAAGGAACCAATCGAGGTTGCAACAAGCAACTCAGTTTTAGCGATAGAACCGCGCGAATCAAGAACGACAACCACCAACCATCTTTCTCATACCCTCATCTGAACCAACCTTCATGCTTTCCCAACTTCCAACTCATCTTCTCAACCTTTATTCTATAACCCTTTTTTTTTTTTAAACTCAAATTACCCAAAACCTTCATTCATTTCCGTCAAACAGCAACCCATTCTGAAAAACTTCATTAACCTTCTTCTTCTTCAATCGCTTGTTCTTCCATCAAAACCCCAACAAACAACTCCTTCAAACCCCTTTTCACCGGAAATCCACCATTCAAACACGTTTCTCTTCAACCCATAAATTCCCAACAAAAAACAACACGACCCAGATTTTCCACCTACTGTTTTTCTTCTTCCACCTTGACAAAACCTTCATCCCCATTTCTTTCACCATAAAACTTCCGCATTCATAACCCATAAGCTCGAAACAAACACCGCCATTAAAACCCCTTTAGAAAACCACACGAAATGAACCTACAACATCAAACCTAAGGCTTAAAAGTGATTCAGAAACAGAGATTGAGAAAGATAAACCCAACCTGAGTCTGAATCGAGAATGGAATGGTTTGAGTGTGAGAACCAGAAACGAAAATTGGAAGCAACTAACCGTTTTGGGGATGATGGTGTTGACCTGATGTTGGACCTTTTTTTTAAATTTATTTCTTCTTTTCTTTTTTATCGTGGACTGATATTGGGCTGTGAGACCCATTGCCTCATATCTCTCTCATATTCCCCCTATTCTATCTCTAACACCCCTCTGTTTTTTTATATATAAATATTATTATTTTTGTAAATATTATTATTATATTTATTATATTTATGCTTTTAATATCTATTTTGTAAATATACTATGTACATTATTATTTTATGTAATATTATTTTAGTTTTAGATTTTTAGAGTCTTATTTTCTTAATCTTTTCTATTTAGAGCTTTATTAAATTTCTTAACATTTCTTATTTAAAATTCTAATAGCATTTTTATTTTAGAGGTAATTTTATTTCGCATTTGTTATTGGGATTTTTATCCCATTTTCATCTGTTTTGGTCGATGACGACGCTTCCATAAATCGATTACTAAGTCAATATATTGATAAGTATCGTTGGATCCGAGACCACCCCATTCTCTTCTCATCTCTTCTCTATTTAAATTTCATTTCGACTTATGGATCGATGAAAGCTTTTTATCCGCAAGCGTCAGATTTTCGAAGTCGATAACCTTCCCGATTTCAAATCTATGGGGGATGATCATTGGGGTCATCTTCCTTACTTTGGGATCGCGATAGGCTACCTTCTATTAATCGACATTTTGTTTGTGGTTAAGACGAGATCCTATTCTTTCGAGTCCCGATTCAATACACTAACCAACTGACGACTAACTTTAATTTTCTGTAAATATACAACTGCTTTATTTTCTGCCAATATACCACTGTTTTAATTTTCTGTCAAATAGACAACTACTTTATTTTCTGTCAATATACCACTGCTTTAATTTTCTGTCAAATATACAACTGTTTTATTTTCAGTCATTTATATTCTTGTACATATTATATTTGTATATTATTACTATCTTGTAAATATTCAACACTTGTACATTCTTCCAAAAAAAACCTAATAAAATATCGAAACCATTAAAATTTAAATTGGTGGACTGTTGATTATATATCTTGTATATTATCTATTTCTTGTATATATTCGAATTTATCTCATCTCTTTGGTAGGTTATCAAATCTCTTCAATAAACAAATAAATTCTTTGTATTGAATTAAAAAGAGAGGATTGGGTGTAGACCTCTTCTTCTTCGAGTGTTGGGATGCCCACTGTAGTGAGGGTGGTTTCGACACTCGTCTTTCAATACAAAGACGCTTCCACCCCTTTTCCTCCTAAAACCTCGGCTCCGCACCGAGTGTATTTTCAAAAACCTCGGTCTTGTACCGAGTCCATTTTCAAACCATCTTTAAAATAAATTTCTATTTGTATTGAATTAAAAAGAGAGGATTAGGTGTAGACCTCTTCCTCTCCGAATGTTGGGATGCCCACTGTAGTGAGGGTGGTCTTGATATTCGTTTTTCAATACAAAGACGCGACTTTATCCACCATCTCGCTTTCACAACTTCCTTCCACAATTTTCATGCCTAAAACCTCGGTCCTGTACCGAGTGCATTTTCATTTCCTTTTCATACAAAAACTTGAATGGTCGTGGAGTGGTTAGGCGTAGGCCTTCTCCTATCCCGAGTGCTGACGTTTACCGTAGGGTTCTCTGTCGCAAAAAACACTTACCATTCAAAACCAAAAACACTTTAATAAGAGAATGAAGCTCTCTTTGTGTTGAACTAAAGAGAGAGATTGAGTGTAGTCTTCTTCCTCTCCGAGTGTCAGGATACTCACTGTAGTGTGTGTGGTCTTGATACTCGTCTTTTGATACGAAGACGCTACGTTCGCCACACATTTTTACAACAAAAAGTTTGAGACAAAGAATTGGGTACTACCCGTAGGGGTTACTATTCGAGGATCTGTCTCGCCCCTTAAAAAACAATCCAATCAATCAAACGTGACTTCTTGCCCCGTGTGGCGAAAACTAATCAATCTTTCAAAAGGATATGTTACGTCCGTTCTACCGCAAACAGGTAATGCCTAAGTCTCCAACGAGCGAGCAGCAAAACACCTAACTGCTAGAATGCGCACGATAGCATCATCCATAAAAAACATCAACACACTGTATACACGAACTACGTTGCTCTGATTTCTCATGTCAGATGAGAATACGTAGGCACAAGACGGCGATGTCTTGGCGAGCTCCCTTTTTTTCACCTTTCAAACGTAGGCCGAACTACGGCTGCTCTGATTCTTTACTTCTTTCAAGTAAAGATACGTAGGCACAAGGGCCACAATCCTTGCCGAGCGCACTTCCCCCCATATCTGTAGTTCCCCGAACTACGTCGACTCTGACTTTCTCACATCTATTGAGAATACGTAGGCCTAGGACCGCGGAGTCCTACCGAGTCTGTTCTTTCTTTTCTTCCCCGTTCTCCCTTTCCTCCTAACTTTCCTGTTTCTAACCCTTATCTTTACCCATTGGAACACTTTTATAGCATAATATTTAAACAGATACAATCACACATCGACAAACAAAAGGTTCCCATCGAGTACGATGGATGCGAGGGGTGCTAATACCTTCCCCTCGCATAACCGGCTTCCGAACCCGTTCATGGTTGCGAGACCATCTTATCCATTCTTTTCTTAAGGTTTTCTCGATATTTTCCTTTCCCCTCATGGGATAAGTAAAGTTCGGTGGCGACTCTTCTGTCCTCTTTTTTTTCGCCTCCCCGTCGTTGCACGATGCATTTTTCGAGTAGCGACAGCTGGCGACTCTGCTGGGGATTCCTAGCAAGCCAAACCTAGTTTGCTTGTCGCATTTGCGATTTATTTGCTTTTGTTATTTGTTTATGTTGTGTTCTTTCTAACCTGTTGGGTTTATTTGGGTTTGGTTTGTGAGAATAAAGCTTCCTATCCGAGCTTTATAGTATACACTAAGATTAGGAGGTGGTTTCTTTCTGATTTGCGAGACTTAGGACTCGTTGAGTTGGATCGAATTCCATCGCTCAGATGAGACCCTTTTGGGATGATTATGTCTTACGTGTAGTCGTAATGGCGTCTTTATTTCCAACTTGGGAGTCCGTGACTCTGAGGACCTTTTGTAGAACCTTTATTCCGAAGGTTGCTGAAACATAACTCCGTGTTCATCCTTTTGAAAGGATTACCGTCTTACGAGTAGTCGTTATGATGGGAAACTTTTGAGGGTTAGTACATGGGACTTTGTTTGAAAGGCCTTTGGAATACCCTTTTTTTACACCAGTAGATTGCCCACTCGTGGGAGAAGATACCTTTTTTGCTGTTGTCATGCAGGATTTGTGACTTTGGTCTCGATGTGTGAATATTATCATAGGCATTCATAAAACATTGCATTGCATATCATTTTGCATACCAAGAGACTTAAGAAGCTATGATTATCTCAGGTATTGGTGAACTCAATGGCCGATCTAAGAAAGAGAAGCACAAATTCCATAAAGTTTAGGGAACCAAAGTTGGAATCAATTCAAGACCTTCTGATTGACGTGCCGAAAGTTATCAAGATCAACTTTCAAGGGAAACATGGGAAATTACTTGATCTTCTCCACTCTAGAGTTGATGCTTGGGCCTTGTATGCTATGGCTCAATTTTATGATGCGCCTCTCCGGTGCTTCACTTTTCAAGACTACCAGTTGGCTCCCACCTTGGAAGAATATTATCACATTTTGAACATTAAGATTAAGGATCAACCTGTCTATACTGGTTTAGAAGAAGAACCAAAGCCTGCTGTCATTGCTCTTGCTCTTCATATGACCAAAGAAGAAGTCAAGAAGGGTTTAACCAGTAAAGGGGGTGTTCAGGGGTTTTCATTGAAGTTTCTGCTAGAAAAGGCCGCTCAGTACAAGGTTGATGAGGATTGGGAAAAGTTCGGTATAAGTGTTGCTCTAATGATTTATGGAATTGTCCTCTTTCCAAATGTGGACAATTTCATAGACATCACTGCCATCGTTCTCTTCATGCAGAAGAATCCCATCCCTACACTCCTTGCCGATGTCTATCACTCTATTCATTGGAGGAGTGAAAAGAAGGCGGGAATGATCCAATGCTGCTCTCACCTATTATACAAGTGGTATGCTTCTCATTTGCCCAAAAGAGGGCCGTTCATGGAAAACAAGAAGGAATTGAAATGGTCTCAACGCATCATGTCCCTGGAAGCTAGTGATATTGCTTGGTACTCTCATGAGTACTATGATGTGTAAATCATCTTTAGTTGTGGAGAATTCAGTAATGTACCTTTAATCGGTAGGGCCGGTTGTATTAACTATAACCCAGTCATGGCATTACGTCAGTTGGGCTATGCTATGGAGGGCGAGCCCGAAGCCGAGAAGGTTCAGAGTTTCTTTTTGCTAGCCACATCAGAAGACCCTGCGTTTGTCAGGAAGATTGCTAAGGCTTGGGGCAAGATTCGTACAAAGGGGAGGAAGGATTTAAAAGCGAAGAATTGTGTGGCAAAGGAGCCATACAATCGGTGGTTACTAGCTAGAGTAGCTGAAAGGTCGTTGCCATTTCCCTTAGAGCCCTCTATGCGAGAAGCACCTCCTGCTCCCACTCATGTACCCATAGAAGAATATGAAAAACTGAAGCTAATAGTGGAGAGATTGACTAAGGAGAATCAGGACCTTCAGAATGAAGTCCACCAAGCAAATGTGGAGAACGGTCAGTACAAAAGAAAGGTGGAGTTTGAACAGAATCAAGCGGCTGAGAGTAGCAAGAAGCTAAAATTAGAAACGGATCTGAGAGTCAGGTACCAACAGGGTTACGAAGGGGCTGATGCATCATTAACAACTCTCCGACAACGCTTAAAGGATACCAAAGCTTCTTGTGATAGGGCATGGCACTTCTTTGAGATAGCCTCCGCCGAAAAGAAGGAAATACGAGAGAATCTTGAGGCTGATATTGGGGATCTTGAAGAACGACTGAGAAACGCCTTGACCCTAGTGGAAAATGAACGAAGACTCAAAGAGGAGGCATTGAAAGATTCATATGTCACATCTGACCTGTGGAATAACAAATGTCAAGAATTGGAAACTGCCCAAGAGACAGCCCTTCTGTGGAGGAATCGTTTTGAGGCTTTGCAAAGAGATGGTGCGCAGTGGCTCGAGAAAGAGGCTCAGCTCAATGAGTTGCTAGACACCCATGTGGATTCTATTTGTTATTACCAGTCGACTCTAGATACGTGTCGTGCTAGGTACAACAATTTGGTGGAGCACTGCAACCTCATGATCCGAGATACGTGTCGACTTTGTTTGAGGACAAACAATTAGGTAAGTTGGGGAGAGTTGTTAAGTGCAAATTTTACCTATTTTTGTATATAAGTTTTGTTGCACTTAACGTTACTTTATGTTAAAATCGTTCGAATAAACCCCGTTTTGTTTATAAATGCGCTTACTTTACGTTATAGTGTATATATTATGTTTTCCTGTAAATATCATTGAGTTTAATTGAATTTCATTCATTTTTGTAGGTAATAAAGCATTGATGTTGGAGCATTGTTAGATAGAGCATTGAATAAGCTTTCCAACGCTTCGAACCGGGCAAAAAACGGAGTTACGGTTAAAAAGTTATGGTCGAAACAAGTTGGTTTGCTGTCATGTTCGCCAAAGTTCGCCGGGCGAATGTTCGCCAGGCGAACCGAAAGTTCAAAAACGCGTGAAAAACACTGTTTTTACAGAAGCAAAAGTTGTATATGTTCGCCAGGCGAACGGGACTTCGCCAGGCGAATACTGGGACTTTTTTTTGTCTATTTAAGTGACTTTTTTAGGGCATGTTGTTTGGGAACTTTTTACCCCAACTTTATCAAACACATTCTTGAATAGATTTAGCTTAGAAACAACATTGGAGGGTGCATCTTGACGATCAGGAGTCGAATCCACTTCAATCGGAGTTGACAGACCGTGAGATTTGTGTTCTTCTTCCTTACTCTCTATGTATTTTTCATTTGTTGGGGTTTTGTATGTAAGTTTATCTTGATTGTATGTATATTTATGGATCTTTGTATAAAATCTCTTTTACAACTCTTTATCGATGGTTATCTTGATTTTTTACTTAATGGGTTTGGATTGTGATAGACATATACTGTTCGAACTCGATCTTAGATGAACATCTATTAGATTCTAAATGCTAGAGATAGATTTAGGACTAATATTCACGTGGGTATCGATTCTTAATGCTCCGTGTTGTCGATTTGTGTGAGAGATCAACAATGAGACGATACGGTTGATCTCTCAACTTTGTGTTAGAGATAAACTCTGTTGTGAGCGATACGTGATGATATTGACGAGTGAATTAGGTTGCGTGCATTTGATCCATATATTTTTTAGTACATGATGGGTAGAACGAAATACAACTCCTGACGAGTTTTCTCATTTCTTAAGAATGTACTTATTTTCTTGTTTTATGTTTTTCCTTTTGAATTTTTATTCCAAACCATTCAAACCCAAGCTTAGAGACGTAGAGATTGTCGAATGACATTCTTTCCCTCACACTGATCCCTGTGGAGACGATAAATCCCGGAGGAAATTCTTCCGAAAATAATATTTTTGCTTGCTGCTTTACCGCTTCAACAATCACCCTTACATATTAAGGATCGAGAAGCAAAGCACTTGAGAGGTAAATAGATTTCTATGGTTAAGTTAGTGTGGGGAGGATCTGCATGAGGAAGCGTGACGTGGGAACTGGAGAGCTGAATGAGAGAGTCTTATCCAGAATTGTTTCCGTCAGGTAATTCTCGAGGGCAAAAATTCTTTAAGTGAGGGAGAGTTGTAACGCTCTAGTTTTTAAATTAAATTCTTTTAGTTGGGTTAAAAGCATTATATTATTTTATTTGAGTGTTAAAGTGCTTTATTTGATTTAATTAGTACTTTGAGAATTATTTGATTTTTGGTAAAGCTATTACAAGTTTTAGTTAATTAAAAATAGTAGAAATAATAAGATATTTGATTTTGAAAGGAAAATAAAACTATAATATAATTAATGTGGTGAGGATAGAAATACCAAGAGTTGAGGGGATATGGTGAAAATAATAAAATAGAATAGAATTATGTTTTATTTTTTTTAAATAGAAAAAAGTTGGGAGAGAAAATGTTAGTACCTGAAAGTTAGAGAAAGGGAAAGGTTGAGTAGAAGAGGCAAACCTAGCTAGAAGAAGAACTCCATAGTCAAGTTCCAACCTTTTTCTGCAAATTTGAAGAAAGGGTGTATGTGTGTGTGTGTGTGGGGGGGGGGGGGGGGGGGAGGGATTATTCATATATGAATGTATTTTTATGAAGGATAGAGAGGGATCCTAACCCTCTCCCTTGTTGCTTTTTCCTTCGTCCACAAATGAGGCTTTGGACCTTGAGATGGTTGTGAAAACCTCCTAGATCATTTTATTATGATATTGTTTTTATATGGTGTTAATTGATGAATTTTATACAAATTGATGTGTGAAAATTCTGAGTTGTGTTGTTCATATTTAAGGGTTTTCAGATGATGATCATATTGATGATTTTCTGATACATTGATGAAATAAATGTACAATATGTGTCTTATTAATGTGCTAACTGCTGTATGATTCGTGTCTAATAAATTGTAGTGAGTTTTGGGTATTTTGGAATCAAAATCGGAGCTTTGAGGGTGCTTCAATGGTGAAAAATGTGTCACCTTTGTGACAAGCCAACCCATCATAGAACTCAGGGGCGAGTTCTCTGCCAGACGTCAGTGTGATGAAGGTCTTGGAGAGTGAGAGTGATGATGGGTTGGGTGACGAACATCATGCTTTAGGGGCTGACCGTCATGCTTTTGGTTGAACAATTTGGAGTCGTTGGCTCGATTTTTCGAGTAGAGTCTATTTTCAATGATTATTCAATTTTATTTTGATGTTGTTGATGAGTATAGATGAGTTTGTCGAGAAATTGTATATTTTAATTATCATGATGAATTATGATTAAAATGTCAAGTTGTGCTTAAATGTGTGGTTCATATAGGAACCCTTGTTGTGGCTTTATATTGGCAATGTTAATGAGGAGTCTTTGGTTTAGAGATGAGCCAACGACGAGTATTGGAGTTAGAGGTTCAAGATGAGTATTTGCATTTGTTTGCTGCATTCGTGTATCATGTATATCAATGATATGTGAAGAACTCCGGTCCAATGACAAGTCTCAGGTTCAGAGAGGAGACATGTGATGAGTCTGATAATTACAGACTTCTGTCCAGTGTGAAAGACTTTGATACAGTAATGAGTCTCAGGTTCAGAGATGGATCATGTGATGAGCTTGATTTTCATAGAGGAACCCGTGACGAGCGGATAAATCAGTAACATACCTCTAATATCTAGAAACTTTGGTGCCACATACATTGGAGTAGAGGAGTTGATTACATTACATACATAACTGCACTTGTGATTTGATGACTATTTTGGATGATTATACGTATGATGATTATATGTGTTATCCTTTGCTATTTTATGCACCACTAACATTTGTGAATGTATTCTTATCCCTATTTATTGTTGTGTTGCTCTTTACCTCTATGGTACAGATACTCAAGTAGATGAGCCTTAGTTGCTGTTGAGTTGGAGGATGGCATAATGATCTTCTTTATTATTTATCACTTTTGAGTTATTATAGTTTTCGCATGTGGCTCTGATAATGTAATACTATGATGGGTTACCTATTTTCTTCTTTGTGTTATGAGTTGTTGGATTATTTATTTAAATGAAGTATTTTCTGTTTTGAGACAATTACAATGATTTGAGTATTTTTGAATTCCACTCTATATCATAATCTTTTTGAGTAAGTTGTATGTTAAATATGTGTAACACAATTTTTGAGAAAATTATTCTATAATATCCATTAATTAAGTGTTAGGGTTTTAGGGTATTACAAGATTTGTCGAAGCAGGAGTTGTCTCATGAGGAGTGTAACATCTCAATTTTAGTAATTATTTATTTATATTAATTAATTGAATGATTTTGTGAATTAATTGATTTATGTGATTTATTTGAATTATTTGATTTAAATGAATTATTTGATTTATTGAATTTATATGAATTATTGGATTTATATAAATAAATTGATTTATTTAATTTATATGAGTTAGTTAATTGATTTAATTGAAATATGTGATTTATTGAATTAATTGATTTATTGGACTTATTTGAAATAATTGATTTGTTTTAATCATTTTATTTGGTGGAACAATATAGAATTACTAGATTAATTAGTTGGGCCTAATTATACGCGTGTCAATAGAAAGTGAGAATGGGTTGAGTAAAGCCCAATGAAAATAATTAAATGTTAGGGTTTAACAAAGGGTAGAAAGAGAATAAAAAGATAGAAAAAGTTGAAAATGAGACAAGAATAGAGGAGAAAAGAAGAAGAGAGGAAGAGAAGAGGAACTCAAGAAATTCAAGAAAACTAAGGTAAGGGTGAGTTTTCACTCATTTATTGGAATTATTTGATAATGATTAGTGGGTAGAAATATATTTAGGATAAAACCCCAAATTTTCTATGAGATTGAAAATTGTTAAGTTTTAATATTAATATTTGAAATAGGTTAATTTTATTGTGTTTTGGAATTGATATTTGGTATAGTATAAAGATCCACTTAATATTTAGAGTAGCCATTGAAATTAATATATATATATATATATATATATATATATATATATATATATATATATATATATATATATATATATATATATATATATATATATATATATATATATATATATATATATATATATATATATATATATATATATATTCTGTTACTGTAAGCGCCACCCATCCCATTTATATTACAAAGAATGTAGCAATTAAGTAATTGACAATGGAAGTATATCTAAAGTAAGTCCTGTAGAAATATATAAATTGTAAAAATAAAATTTTATTTAATTATTAAAACTATATTAATTAATTATTCAAATATTAATTATTTATTCAAATATTAACTAATTAATGAAATATTGGTAGTTTATTAAAATAGTAATTATTTATTAAATATTAAATTGATTATTTATTTAGATATTGGCTATTTGTTTAAATATTTATCATTTAATTAAGTATTGGTTATTTATGTAGATATTGAATTATTTATTAAATATTGATTTGTTTATTGAATATTGAATTATTTATTGAATATTGACTATTTATGAATATTGAATTTAATTATTGATGATAAATTAGTTATTTTATATTTCAGCAATATGTATTTTGTGAATTGAGGTTGAATTGTATTGATACTTGTGAATTACTTGCTAATTGTGGTGATGATGTTTGAAGTAAGAATGTCATGATTCTTGAAAATGTGTTTGTATGTGCAAATGTGTGGTAATTCAAGTATGATGAATTATTGAAGATTTGCGTGGATATTAAGATTTGTGTATGGTCTTAATTGCATATGGTTGTTGAATTTGCATACGCATCATTTATGTCAAGAGAAAATACTTGTTAGTTCCGTGGGAGCTAGTGACTTATCCCAAACCTAGTGTGAGATTTAAAAGCTTAGGGAACACACTTTTGTGTGTTATTGGTCTAGGGAACGGACCCGGTTTAAGTGTAAAAACCGAAAAATAATAACAAGTGTTGGTACCGCATGACATGAATTGCATTGAGTCTCATTGTGTATATGTTTGTGATATGAGATTATGTGTATTTATGTGAATTGTAGAATTGGTGAAATTGTGGATTGTGTGTATATACTTGTGAATGATATGGTTACTTGAGTGATACTTTGTTGATGAAACTCGAAAGTGTGAGAATAATTGTAATTATGCTTGCATGCCTTAAATTATATATTATCTTATGATTTTGATAATTATATGAATTCTCACCCTTCTGTTAGAATGATGTTTTGTACGACATCGCTCAGGTGCTGAAGATTAGAGTTGCTTCTAGCGAGGTAGCCGTTGGAGTAGCTTGCTTTAGTGTCTTTATTTATTTCAGGTCGAGTCGTGCTCTGATTATGTAACACCGATGAATATTTCGATTCATGTTTTGAGAGATACTTTATTTACTCTACTTTATTTTGTTATTGTTACTTTGAATTATATGAAGTATTGACTTTTATGCCTAAGTATTGATTATGAATGAGATGAGCATGAAACTTTCATTATGTCTAGTATGATTGAACTAAATACGCTGCTACATGCTAATGTGAAAGTGTATGAAAAATATGAATTTATTTTAAGTGTTATTGAGCATGACAGGTGTATGTGTGATGTTTTGAAATATTATGTGACATCCTTTTGTGAGATGCATGTTACATTTACTCTGATTATGACGTATTATTTCGTGGGGTTTAGAAGCGTGTTATAAGGAGCAGTGAAAATGTATCAACAAAAGGAGTAACATTCATATCATAAGTAGCTGGTGCCTTATTAGTCGTATGCGGAGTAGGCGTCTTAGTAGTCTTATGCAAAGTAGGCATCTCAATAACTTTCTCCGGAGTAACCTCTATGGTAGCTGCTGGCGCTGCCTCAGAAGGATGGTGCACCCCTGCCATCTTAGAAGTATGAGGTTCCTCATCATTCTATGCCACCATTTCCACGTCATCCTGAACTAGTGCCTAAACATCACTTGACTCACCTTATCATCTCTCGCCCATCCAGAAGCAGATCTAGACCATCTACGTCGGATAGTACGGGGTTCACGAAACTGAGCCTGATCGACTAGCCACCTCCTGTGAGAACTGGTCAGTGCCACTCTCTCTGTCCGAAGATGCGAGTCCATAACGTCACCCCCTCTCTCGAGCCCTCGCAGAAGGTTGTCAAAATCGTGAGTCTACTCAGACTCGTAAAAGGGTCCGTAGACTCAACTTACAGACTCGATTCGCAAACTCGTACGAGTCTATGAAAAATTAAAACGACTTTCAAAAACCTGTATGTGACACATACATGACACACACACATATATTTTTAAACTTGTAAATGCCTCATATATGATACAAATATATATAATTGAACACCAATTAACATCAAATTTAATTTCATACTCCATAACAAACTTCTTAACAAAAAAAATTTCAATAATAAAACAAACAAAATAAAAAAGTATATAGTTAAAGACTTAAAGTACTAATTTCTTCCTAATTAGATACTACATAAAGAAAAAAAAATCAAACATCCAAAGTTCCAGTAAAATCATCACCACCAATATCATCACCTCATCGTCATCGGTATCTTGAGTATCATCATCAAACTCTTCCCCAGATGAAACATCTTCTTCATTATTAACTAAAGGTGGCTTGCTTGATGTTTCACTTCCACCTAATTAAACATTTCCACCACCTCCATTACCACCACTTTGCACAATATTAATAACAACAACATTAACTTCCACAACATTGTTAACAATAACATCATCTTTCTCAATATTAACTTCAATTTGCACATTTTCTTCGTTAAGATTTTTAGCTATCCATTAATCATCTTTATGAAAGAGAATATACATGAGAAACATAAAATTGAAACATATAAAAAAAATACTTACACAATGAATGATTGATTTACGGTAACAAACACAAACAAAGTAAGAGACAAAACAAATGCACGTTGTCGATGAAGGGAGGAAGAAACTTTGTTGAAACAAAAGACTAAGAGAGAGGCTTTCTAATTCTTGTACAGTAAAACAGTTCTTTTTTAAAATAAAATATTTTGGAGAATTTGCGCCTATTTTGGGTTTAAAAAAACATATTTCAAAAAATTTTATAGACTCGTAAACTCGCCATAGACTCGCGAGCCTATACGAGTTTGTGCGAGTCTTTCCGAGTCTACTTGAGTTTATAAAAAAAAAGATTCTATGCGCGAGTCTACTTGTTTTTGCTTCCTAGACTCGTAAACTAGTATGAATTTACGAGTCTACCTGCGAGTTTGACAACCATGCTCGCAACAACAGCTCTATCATGCTGTCGACCAACAATTGTAATATACGTGCCTTTGGTTTTCACTCCAAACAAGATAAAACAAATTTTTTAAAATTACTGAATTTTATAAAATTCTGAAACTTATGGAGTTTCCACATGTTTGAAATATCTGGTAAAAGTATAAAGTTTTTCTAGATTTTTTAGAAAATACGGTTGAACGTATGAATTTTATCTGAATTTTAAAAAAAATGCGGGAAAAACATTGCATTTTTACCTTTTTTTTGGAAAATCCGAAAACATTTATGCAATTTTACCGTATTTTAAAAAAAATCAGGAAAAATATATGCCTTTTTACCGTATTTTTCAAAAAATCCGATTGAACATATGATTTTTTTTCTGAATTTTTCAAATAATGCAGAAAAAGAATTACATTTTTATCAGATATTTCTAAAAATTCGTTAAAAATTTAAGTAAAATTTGAAAAAATATTTAAAATGCGGTAAAAAAATATAGCTTTTAAAAAAAAATCAAAATATTGCAATACTTTTTGTGAATAAATTTATAATATTGTATAAGGCTAATATGGTAAAAAAAATATAAAGGATATAGGAGTGTCAAATAAATTTTAGTGGCGAAAGGAAGAAAACCCAAAAAAACACCTCCTGGTAAAAGCTTATGGCCTATCTAACATTGGGTTCATTATGTTTATGTTAGATCTATTTCTTTTTAAAATAAAAATGTAATTTTTTTTATAAGTTTAATCAACTAAAAAAATGATATCACATATCATAAAAACATTTTTTAAGCATACAAGGCCAACTTACTTAAATAAATACTATATTTTATTAAGGACTTTATTTTATTAAATTTTGTGCTTTGAATTAATTTTAATTCTTTTCAATAATTTAAGTTTATTAATCTACATTATTAATATTTTTTATATTCAAATATATTATATTAACTATAATTTAAAATACAATATTTTTATAATTAAGTTCTATAAAATATTGAATTAAATTTTAAAATAAAAAGTTTAAATACTTATAAAAACTTATAAAAATAAATTGAAAAGTAGTTTTGAAAAATTTATCAGAGTTTTAAAAACAAAATTAGTTTACGTGGCAGAAGCAAAGTGAGTATAAAATGATTATGCTTATTGAACAATATATATACAGAATACCTCAATCGATATACAATGTAATAAAGGTTGAGTCAAAGAGTTAACTAAAAGAACAACAAACAATGTATCGTATTATATCAAATTTGCACAAGACGTGTAAATGTTCAAAAGTCAATACAATATCGATTCTAGTACCACAATTTTCAGCCTTAATAAAAAACAAGATTATTCGAAGCGTCGATTCTAACAGAACTTACACTTAATCGATAAATTGATATCAAGGCAAAACCCAACAACATACTATTCAAAGAAAATGATTAAAAAAACAACTTGAACTTTCAATAATCCTACTAAATTAAAATAGAGAGAGAAAAGTGTACGCCGAATTTATAATGGTTCGACTATCGTCGTCGCTGAGCCTACTCCATTCTCCAATGGTTCCCCATTGAAAATATTGGTTTTCCAATATAATTTGTGACAAATTACAAGATGTTTAGTACTATCACAATATTCAAATAATGCTGAAAATATAAAAATCTTTTATCTGGATCCCTTGAGTTGTACACAATATTCAAATTGAATCAACACGAATTCTTTAATCGAAATCATGTTGAATCTTCCAGCCCCAACAATTATGTTTCAAAGTCTCCATTTTGCAGGATCTTTCCTCAAATCTACTGGTATTTTTTGAGTGTCGGTCTGTCTTAAGATCGAGAAGAATTTCCACTTTGTTCGTAGATTTCCGCACAACATTACTGATCTGACCTGATCAGAAGAGGATCGCTAGCTGCCCACACTCTGTTGGACTGCTACCTGTTCACCGGTGATGAGGAGGAGAAGGGGGTGTACCTGCAAGACACTCCGATGCCAAAGTAAGGAATTGGGCAGAGTAAGAGCAAAGTACAGAAATGAGGTAAGAAGTGAATTACCTGACCCTCTTGTGAAATAGGGTATTTATAGAGAGACCCCAGCGCTGGGCCAACGGTCACTTGTGTTGGGCTGGATTGGCAGGCCCAACCCAGGTGACTGCTAGGGCTTACATGGCGTATTGAAGACCAAAACGTGGTCTTCGCCCTAGTCCAACTGTCCCGTGGTCTCCGGAAAGTGGGTTTGACATGCTCTTTCGGAGGTGGGCAGTTGGGGGATGACGTGTCCCTGCAGAGGGGGGCACGTGGAGAACGTGCGCCTGACACGTTGCTCTCCCCGCGGAGGGGAGCTCGCGAGGTTCCCCGGAGGTGTGTCGTTCTCCCTGCGGAGGGGAGTACACGAGGACGGGGGAGAGGCGCGTGGCCCTGCCTGATGACGTGGGAATTCTGCCTGACGAGGGGAGAGCGCCGAGGGCGTCTTGAGGCACGCCGTCCTGCTCGGCGGGGGCATGTCCTGCCCGTCGAGGGGGTCACGTGCCCGACCAGCCTAATTAAATCATACTGGGCCTTGGCTGCGCGTCATTGGGCTGGGCCGCGAGGTGAGGCCGGACCCAGGCCAGAACAATTACTAAATTAATTATGGAGAGAAAAACCTTCTTCTTTTTCCTTGGACTTGTTAAAACCAACCACACCACACACCTTACAAATCTTAAAAATCTCAAGAAAATCTTCAAAGAAACGTTAAACACATTAATAAAATCCCCTTAACAATCACACATATTCAAAAATGAGATTTAGATCCACATGAAAATAGACTTAGAATGAGGTAGAAGATTAAAGAAATCGTGTACAAACACTCATGAAAGATTAAAAAATCCTTTAAAAAATAAGAGAGTAAGTGAATTGTGAGTTTTCAAATCAACAGTGGAAGTGTATGTTTTTATTTTATTTTAATCATTACGAGGGTTTGAGAGAAAAAGATTTTATATGTGTTGGACATCTAACACAAAAAATGAGTAAAAAATTGGTGTATGATTCGATTCATAAGCAAGATGTATGGTTTGAGTTAGAAAATTAAGTGATTTAAATTTAGAACAATAAACATATGAGAATCCATTTGTGTGATTCGAGTCACACAATCTGTTATTCAAATAACATGATTCGAGTCATAAAAGTTGTTGATTCAAATCATAGTTCCAGAAGCAAAATAGAAGAACTTCAGTTTAATGTGATTCAAATTAGACAGACTTATGATTCAAATCAAAGTTGTGTTATTTGAATCATGAAGCCTGTGATTCGAACCATGAAAATGTGAAAAAGTTTCCTAGGCTAAAATCTATCTGTAAGTATGATTCAAGTCATATAAATAGTTTGACTCGAATCACACTACTAAAATCTCAATTTTGTAAAATTTAAAGTAATATTGAGATATTAATATTGTCATGATTTGAATAATTCTCAAATATAATTCTTGATTCAAAAATTTAATAGACTAACTTAAAATATATTATTTAAACTATAATTAGACACTAATTTATGCATGCTTAAAACAAATTTAAAATTCAACATAGAGATGCACAATTAGATAGGAGACTCAATATCCTAATAAACAGAATAAAAAACTTAAAAAACAAGCAATCAAAAATATTCAATCGATGATACAGAGACACACAACGTGCAATTTTATTTATATCTAAAAATAATTTCAAGATAAACAATTGATCAGACTTAAGCTTTGACTTTTTCGACCAAATCCAAACTTAACAAAATCTAATTTAATCAGATTCATTTTCACTCAAAACCAAATTTAACGAAGTCCAACTTAATTCAATTTATTATCATTTGTGATCTTAATTTTTATTTGTTAACTTAATCCAAATCCAAATTTAGCCTTTAGTCTTACTTTTAACTTTGCATACATACTTTGGATTTATTTGTTCTTTTTCCCTTCCCTACATAAGATCTTAAAGGAGCATGTAATTATTTTAAAGGAGATAACTAATGAGTCCTAGAGTTATTGATCTAATTAATTAATTAAAAAAAAACTTAATCAATTAAGTGAATCAAAACAAATGGGATCATGCAAAAATTAAGTCAAGCTATATACATCAAGAAGAAATCAAGCAAGTGACCTTGAATTGTGAATTAAGATAAAGAAACAGAGAAAAATCAAAATTAATGATATTCACCATAATTTTTTAATTAAGTTATGATGATAGAAAATTAGAAACAAAATAACATGGGTGCAAAATTAATTGGTGGGGTATGATATACCAATATGTTTTCAAGTTAAAACAATTAAAATTAAACTAATTGAAATTAGTTATTAAAATTAATCGTTTGAAAATTAATTCAATTTAATTAGCAAATTAATCATCTAAAGAATAAAATTTAGTTACATAATGTCGCTAAATAACTATCTTCCATGTATGCTAAGCTGACTTTTATGAATGTTAATGTGTTGCATCAAATGTATTGTTTTCCTTTTTGGAATTTTCCATCTCGTCAACATCAAGCTCCACTTTCAACACGGCTTTCGTCTATTTCATAACAGTGACTTAAATAATCAACTAGAAATATTCAACAATTTATGGCAATGATATGGGAAAAAAGAGATGAAGGATTACCGATGAAATAGATGTTTGCTCCGGTTAGTATTGTTAACCGAGTGCTGAAGAGAAACCTGGAAAACTTCAAATGTAAGTCTTTTTTTTTGCTATGTTTCCAATAGTTTCCACGCTTGACGATTATTTTTGATATTGATGAATATGTTTGAATCTTGATGAATTTTGTATGATGATTGTTGATGATAATGTATGATTTGTTGAAACTTGATTAATGATTTGTTGAATTTGATTGTGGTTAAGTTCCACCAAATTTAAAACTTCAATGTGAAGTTCAAGATGATGATGAATATGAACTTTGGTGATGGTGAGTAAGTGACGAAAAAAAAAGAATTATAAGAGAACTTGAGGAAAAATGGTGGAAAAATGATTAAAGGACTCTAAAATTGTGAAAAATGACATGCTTATATAGGTTTTGCAAATGAACGAGCACCCTTGGATTGTGATTCAAGTAGGAGGTTTATCAATGATTGGAAATTAATCTAAGGCTTAGTTGCAGATCATTGGTTTCAACCATTGGATTGATTGTTATGAATGATTAAGATTGAATGGAAATTTGATTGGAAATGGAAGTTGAAATTTGTGTTAGTTTGATAGTTATGGTAGTTAAGAGTTAATTGCGTAATTGAATGGTTGTGGATGCATAGGTAGTTAGAGACAAAAGATGCTTGCTTTTCGCAAAAGTACCCAGTTGGAATGTAAGATAGAAGATCATTGGTGTTATGCATGAAACTTGGAATTTTTGAATGCTTTTTTACCTTTGATTTTTTTTACCATTTTTGTCTTGAATTTTTGGTGAATTATCCTATGCCTTTAAGTGCTTTTGAGAAGTAATTTTATGTTGAAAAGAATCATTTTTGAATGATGTAAATTCAGAGATCAAATCATGATTTTTTTTGGCATAAATCAAGATTGGAAAGTGTTGAAAGACAAGTCTTGAAATCACTACATAGTGCAGAATTTTTCGAAGCTTTCTTGAGTTCTTCATGAATTTTTTATTGCTTTTTCGTAACTTAAACTTATGATTCATGGAGACTAATTTGGTCTCAATTTTCTTTGTAGAAAAGTGAGTATTTTAGTGGAAGAATGAACTTGAAGCAACATTGGAAAGTGAGAAACAAACAAAGGAAGTGAAGCTTGATGGAAGATAGAGTTTGTTGGAATAACATTTATAACAAAATCATGACGTAAGTCATTTTTGATGAACAATGGTGAATCCTTTGACAAAATGCTTGTAGAATAGGTCTAGAAAAATTTAGAAGTCAAAATCAAGTCAATAGTCAATAATAGACCAAAAGTCAACAGTTGACCAAAAAGTCAACAGTTTGATAAAAAACTCAATTGTATCCAAAAGATGTAGTTTTTTTTTTATTTTTTTTTACCTTTTTTCTTGTAATACACTCTTTTGATTTGTATCTCAAGCAATATTTATTGTACCATTAATTTCCAATAAAAGAATGAAATCTTCTTTTTATTCCAATTTCGCCATTTTCTTTGAATTCAAGCAATCTTTCGAATTAAGTAACAATTTATCCAATCCCCCACTAACCATGAATCTCGAATAAAGAGATGATCCACACCACAAGTAATATGAAAAATAAACTCGAACAATCACCAAATAATATCTGCCTTTAAAATTCACTTAAACTGATTGAATCCATTATTACCGATCTTTTGACCCACAGATGAATCATGGGAAATGCGACAAATGAAATGCTAAAATAATAGCCTAATTGGATAACTCGATAACCATGCATGCAAATGATTTAAGCATGAGCCAGAAAATTTAAAAAAATGAAAAAAGAGTGGAGCGAAATTTGGGTATGATACTCTTGCGTCTGCCACAGTTTTGTGTCTTGACCATCCTTCACAAACAAACCTTCACCTGAAATTCCTCCACCTTCCTCTACACTCTGGCGAAGTTGTGCTTGTTGCAAAAGAGTAGAAGAAATAGAACCCAACATGATTGTTTCCTTCCTATATGTGAGAGTGGTCACCAAGTGATCATAAGAGCCTGGTAAATAGCACAGCAAAGTAATAACTTTATCCTCATTGTCAACCTTCACACCAAGACGTGTCAAATCGACGAGGATCTTGTTGAAAGTTTTGACATGAGCTCGCAAATCGCCTCATTCCTGCATCTTCAAGCTATAGAGACGATACTTCACGAACAATTTTTTCATGAGCGTCTTAGACGTGTACTGCTTTTTCAATTTTTCTCAAACATCATTTAGAGTTGTGAGATTCAGGATTGATTCACCACATAATAAAAAACGCTAAACCTTATAAAACCTACGACCTTCTCCTTCATCTCATTCCAATCAACAATTGCGATATTTGTTGGGTTCACCTCATGAAGTGCATTTTGTAAACCTTATTGAGCCAACAAATCCTTAACCCTTATTTGCCATAAACCAAAATTTTTCATTCCTACGAACCGAATCACTTTGAATTTCTCACCTTCAAGATTAAGCATGATCTGGTACCAATTGTTAAAACAGAAACACGAATACATGTTAGAGTATAGAGAAACACACAAAAACTTTTTTCATGCAGTTTGGCCAAATTTCCTACGTCTGCGACTATCAAGTAGCTATAGTTTCCTTTATTGTGAAAATTGCATTAGATTACATTGCAAGCCATATATATAATACTAGATTTTAGTTTATCCAAAACCCTAATCCCTAGTTTTCCTCAACAAACCATTATCTCTATCATAATCATCTCAACAATATGAATTATAATTTCAACAACCTATAGTTATCTCAACACCCTATAATTATGTCAACAATATAAACCATACTCTTAACAATCCATAATTGTCTCAACAACTTATAATTATTTCAATAATATGAACTAACAAAAAAATAATATCACATATCATAAAAACATCTTTTAAGCATACAAGGCCAATTTACTTAAGTAAATAATATCTTTTATTAATGACTTTATTATATTAAATTTTGTGTTTTGAATTAATTCTAATTCTTTTCAATAATTTAAATTTATTAATTTACATTATGCTTTTTCATATTTAAATATATTATTTTATGCTATAATTAAAATATAATATTTTTATAACTAAGTTCTATACAATATCGAGTTAAATTTCAATATAAAAAGTTTAAATACTTTTAAAATTTTATAAAAATAAATTGAAAATAATTTTTTTCATAATGACATAAATTACTTTTATAAATTCTTTTAAACAAATTGTTTGTATAATTTATGCTTTTAGATAAGACTAAATAAATCAATTTAAATAAATACTTAGTCTTATTAGATAAGACTAAATAAATCAATTTAAATAACTACTTAGTCTTATTGATTTTTTGATTTAATAGTCTAATTCAATAAGATTACTTATTTAAAAATTTAATAAATTAATCTGACTTTTGAAAATGTTATATTTATTGTTGTGTGAGAGTACAAGAATAAAAGGTCTATTAGGGTCAACAGACTTTCTAAATAAGATTTACCAATTGAGAAATAGTATTGAAAAATTTACACAAACATGTAAATATTAAAAGTCAATACAATATAGATTCCAGTATCATAGTTTTCAGCTTTAATCAAGAATAAAATTATTTGAAGTATCGATTCTAACAAAATTTACATTTAACCGATATATTTATGTGAGACCAAAATCTAACCGCCGATTCTAAAAACGATAAAAAAAACTTAAACATGCAATTTTACGAAATTAAAATAGAGAGATAGAAGTGTACTCCGAATTCATAGTGATTCAACTATCATACCCGCTGAGCCTACTCCACTTTCTTGTTTTCATTGAAAATATTGGTATTCCAATATAGTTTGTGACAAATTACAAGATGTTTAGTACTACCACAACATCTACATAATATTAAAAATATAAAACTATTTTATCTGGATCCCTTGACTTGTACCCAATATCCAAACTGAATCATCATGAATTCTTTACTCGAAATCATTTTGAAACTTTCACCCCCAACAGTTCTATTACAAAGTCTTTGTTTTGCAACAGTTTTTCCTCGATCCTACTTGTCGCTACTGCGAAAATCGGCGCCGGCCATGACAGAAGAGTCGCCACCGTGCGTTATTTATCCCACAAGAGGGAAAGGAAACGCTCAGAGTAAACCTAACGCAAAGAGGGAAAGGAATGGTCATCGCAACCAAATCCTGGATTCGGGAGTCGGTTACGCAAGGGGAAGGTATTAGCACCCCTCACGTCCGTCGTACTCGACGGGATCCACGCTTGTTTTCTATCTAAGAGTGTGTTATTCTATCTACTCTACAAGTCTGGGTTAAAAAGAAAAGAAAATGACTCAGAAAAGTATCGCACTTTATGCCTACGTATTCCCGTTTGGAACGAGAAATCAGAGTCAACGTAGTTCGCCTAACTACGGGTTAAGGGGGAGGTTGCTCGCTAGGATATCGCATCCTATGCCTACGTACTTTCATACAGCATGAAAGATCAGAGCAAACGTAGTTCGGGCTACGGAAGACACAAGCTTGTCTGACAGTTTTTTATCTCCTTAAGAAAGGGTTTTCCTGATTAAGGGTCCAAGCGGACAAAAATGACATTTGAAATTTGTTTTCAGTTTTTTACGAAAAGAACTGTTTTTTAGTCTGTTTGCAACTTGTACTGTACTAGAGACTTGTGATCTGAGAGTGACTACGTCGCATGTCACCCTAAGGGTACCATACTAAGCAGCCAGATTACTGAAGAGTGACCCTCCAGCAACCTTTTCTCAAATAGCTTAAGGCTCGTAACGTACAGCACGCGTTATCCTTATTACTGTATTTTAGAATTGTTTTGAGATGAGAAGAGAAAGACGCTCTAAAAAGCCTATGGTTGAAAGGAAAACTAACCTAATGTTATCATGCATGGGTCAAAACCTAATGTCTGTCATAATTCCCTCTTACACAGAGGAAATCAGAGATCCTAGGGGATAAACAGCAAAAGACAGCAAGCAATTACAGTAAACAGTAAAATGCATGCAATGCAGCAATACGAGCGAGGCAAGGGAGTCCTGCTCAACCTCGAACCTGGGAAAACAACAGGCAAAGTGAATCAACTTCACTTCAAACCTATGGGGCAAGCAACACAAGCCAATAAACAATACAGAGAAAAACAAAAGACACAGAGGGGGCAGCCTAAGCAGCAGTACCAAGCTCCTACAGCAAACAACAACAACAACTCTAAACAGCAAAGTTGGATAGACAGCAAAGTTGACAGCAAAGGCTTCATCCTCAAGAAAGCTTCTATCTTCAAGCTTCATCAATCTTCAAGCTCCAACAAGCACACTCCAAGAGAAGGATTAATCATCAAGATCAAGCTATAATGTTAAGGGACTTAATGACAACCAAAGGAAATCACTAAGAAACTCAACATTGCAAATGAAAGGATATCCTCAAAGTTCTACTCACTTGGGCATACCACTCATCCCTCCTAAGGAGAGATGGAGCTTCCCAAGGAGGACTTTATGTCATTGGATAGAATAGAGGCAAACAATGCACTCCATGTTTGAAGAAAGAATCAAAACTAGGTGTAAGGCACTTCCTAAAACCCTAATTTCCTAAGCTCCTAAGAAACTTCCACAAGAGGAAAAGCCTTCAACTCCAAGCTCCAATCTTCAATCTCAAGCATCTTCAATGAATTCAGAGGCTCCACCAAAAAGAACTCAAGCTTAAACTCACTCCAAAGCAACCAACCACACCAAACAATCCAAAGCACTCAAGAGAGGAAACCACAAATACAAGCCACTTGCAAAATACAACTAAAATAGAAAATCAAGTTGCAAAATTCTAATTAATTTCCTAGGGGAACATGAATGTTTGAACAACCTAGTGTAAAAAGATTGAAGCCTAAATCAACTTCTAAGTTATCTAAACAATTCCTATATTGAAATAGGTCAAAGGGATCCACAATTTTGGGAGGGTCCTAATCTCAATACCTAAAACAGAACCTAATGTTGTTCTAAAAATCCACCAAAAATTCTAAGGGAACATACATGCCTACCCTAACACATACTAAAAAACAAAGTCAAACTCATCACCAATTGGAAGAACAAAATTCCACAAAACAGATGGTCAAATATGCAAAATTAAAAGAATTAACAAAAATAAGAAAAATCAAATTAAATTGAAAAATGCATGAAAATGCCATCTAACAATCTCAGAAAATCACAAATAAAAAGAAGAACATGAACATATTTTTAAAATATTTTTCTGATCAATAATGGAATTAAAATGAAATTTGGAAGCAAAAGGCAATTAAAATAAAAAGAAAATGAATAAAAAGAAATTAAAATCAGAATTAAACATGGATGGTTGGATCAGGAAACCAGTCAAGGATCTGGACGCGCAACATGAAGCCAACACATTATTTAAACATTGCGTTTTGAATTGAAAAAGTCCACTCCTCAGATTAAAGCACAACCCTAGGATCTGGTGGAAAGTCTTTGGTCAGAGCATGATCCAATGGCTATGGAATCGTCTTCTCCAAAATTCAACCTGGCCTGAGTGAGATCAGAGACGGTGGTTCATGGTGGCCGGAGAAGACTCCGGTTGTCTTCTCCGGCGAGGGTCCAGGTTCAGGCAACCAAAAATAACAATCTCTACACCAATTCCACTCAGTTTTCAACGTAGATTCCAAATCTTTAATCAAAACGATTTAACTCTCAATAGGTAAGCAAACACGAAGCAATGTTCAGAGATGTCATCCAAATCGACTCTCACCAAATGCTAAATTAAATACATAGAAATCCTCTTCATGTTGCACTGATCATCCTGATCTAAACAACTTGCTACAAAACCTCATGAATCAAGAGATTCAAGTCCAAACAGATCTGCTATGTCATCTTCAAACATCACCAATTGAGTCCAAATCGAGCCTAAAACGATCTATGCCATGTCTAGATCCTAACCACAAGTCTAAAGCTATCTAAATTATGCTAAATCATGCTGAATTTTGAGAGATGCTAACCTGGTATAGATCTTGAAATAGATGCAGTTATAACTCGTGGCTTGCTTCAAAAAGCTCTAGAAACTTTCAATGATCCACAAGGAAGAGATTGCACACCTCAATTTGGCTTGAATTGGTCTGAATCACAAAACACGATTTCAATTTGCAGTTGTGGAATTTCAAATGCTCTCTCTGGTTCTGGCGCGAAATGAAGTTCAACCTTGATCTGAACTTGCTCTAATGAATATATAGAATCATTTCATGAGCTTTTGGATCCAAATTGAAGCCCAAAACAGTGCATTGCAATTTCTAGTTTTTCATCCAAATTCACTATGACAGTCGTGTATTGCAAGCTTTGCATTGGTTTTAGAAGGTTCTCACACCTTGCACATGTCATTTAGAATGAGTTTGAATGGAGAGATTGGTCTGAATTGCCTTGTGCATTGATTTTGCAATGTTACTTACAAGTGAAGCAACCACATGGCAACTTCCAAAACTTGAGCTGAACTCAAAATTCTGTTAAAACCAAAGTGTTTGAAATGTGATTTCCAATCAGAAAATGCACCCACTTGCTTGGTTTGAGGCATCTAGCACAAAATCACATTTTCCCCTCCTTTCCATATTTGAATTTCCTTCATTTTCAAGCCATTTCAAATGACTTTTTGATATGAGCCAAACCAAACTCCCATGAACACTTGGTTACACTCAAAACATCATTTTAAGAAAGTTCCATGCTGAACAAATTTCCATTTGAAGCTTGCAAGTTGGAGATATGGACCTATGATTGAAAATGACCTATAATCTCACTTTCCCAAAATACCCCTGACTTGTAAACCTCATAACTTGAGTTCTACAAATCAGATGGAGGACTTCTTGAAGTCAGATGATTTTCACAGACAAATTTCAGAAGCATCTGAGGACCTGTAACTTGTCTGGACCATAACTTGAGTTCTATAAATCCCCTTGAGGATTTATAGTACTAAAATTAAAGGTATTGAGATACTCTACAAGTTTCATGTTGGCCAAAGATCCATTTGCTTGTATCTTGACTTATGTGGCCTTGAAGTTAGGCACTAAATAGGGTAATTTGCACTGAAACCCTAATTTAGCAACTTCACACATTCTTGATTCTTCTTGATTTGATCTTGGAACAACACCACAAATGTCTTATCACATCATTTCATGAACTCCATAACCTCAAAGTAGGCTTGAATGCTTTTCAATTGCATAATTGACCTAGGGTTGATCCAGATGAAACCCTAATTGTCTGCACTTCAACTGTGGCTCTTGCATTTGACACAATGACTTGATTTAGCTCCAACAAGGATCTCTAGGAACTCCATGAGCTCTATACACATCTCATATTCACACCTCATGCTTCACATCCCATTGATGATCCTCAACTGATCAAGACCTCCCACCACCTCCTGATGACTTGGATGACTTCTCAAGCTTGGATAAGATTTCTTGCTAGGCTTCTTTTGACAATAATCACACTTGATCCCCTGTTGGATGCATGATATGCCATGATATACAAATGATAGAACTATGCAAATGATAATGCAATGAAACATAAACCAGGTAAAAGATGTTGAGCAAATTTTGGGGTGCAACAGCACTGTTATCTTGAGTGTTGGTCTATTTGAATATCGAGAAGAACTCTCACTTTGTCCGTAGACTTTCGCACAACACTACCAAATAATTATGGAGAAAAGAATCTTCTTCGTTTTTCATGGACTTGTCAAAATAAGCCATAACACCACACAACTTGCAAACCTCTAAAATCTCAAAAAAAAAACCTTCAAAGAAACGTTAAACACAATAATAAAATCTACTCAAAAATCACAAATATTCAAAGGTGAGATTTAGATCCACACAAAAATAGAATTAGAATGAGGTAGTAGATTAAAGTAATCGTTTGCAAGCACTCATGAAAGATTAAAAAATCCTTTAGAAAATAAGAGAAAAAGTGAATTATGAATTTTCGAATCAATAGTGGAAGTGTATGATTTCTTTTTTAACATTATGAAGTTTTGAGAGAAAATGATTTTATATGTGATGGAGATCTAACACAAAAAAAGAGTGAAAAAATAGTGTATGATTCAAGTTATAAGCAAAGAGGTATGATTCGAGTCAGAAAATTAAGTAATTTGAATCGAGAACAATGAACATATGAGAATCCATTTGTGTGATCTGAATCACACAATTTGTGTTTCGAATCACATGATTTGAGTGCTAAAAGTTGTTGATTCGAATCAGAGTTCCAGAAGCAAAATAGTAGAACTTTAGTTCAGTGTGATTAAAAAGACTTATGATTCAAATAAAAATGATTTGATTTGAATTGTGAAGCTTGTGATTCAAATCATGAAAATGTGAAAAGTTTCCCAGACTCCTTGTAAGTCTGATTCGAGTAATATGAATAATGTGATTCGAATCACACTACTAAAATCTAAATTTTGTAATATTTGAGATACTAATATTGTTATGATCCAAACAATTCTCAAATATAATTATTGATCCAAAAATTTAATAGAATGATTTGAAATATATTTCTTAAACTATAACCAGATACTAATTTATGCATATTTAAAATAATTTAAAAATCAACCCAGAAATGAAGACTCAATAGCTAAATAAACAAAACAAACAAATTTAAAAGGTAAACAATAAAAAAATTAAACCATGAGACCGAGACACGCAATATGAAATTTCATTTATATCTACAATTGATTGGACTTAAACTTTGACTTTTTCAATCAAGTTCAAACTTAACAAAGTCTAACTTAATCAGATTCATTTTCACCCAAATCCAAATTTAACGAAATCTAACTTAATCCACTCTATTATCACTCGTAATCTTAAATTTTATTTGTTTTAATTTGATGTTCGATGTCTCAACCTTTAAAAGTTTTAATTGATTTTCTCTCTCTTCAAAACCATATTTTATTTTGCACAAATTATACCAACGCGACCCCTTTGTTTTATTCAAAGGGTCCTTTATTTTACAAATTTAATTGCAATATAATCCTTTTAAAAACAATTTAAATAAATTTAACTACATCCGAACAATTATATGTTTGATGATTATGTGTGCTATTCTTTGCTATTTTATGTACCACTAACATTTGTGAATGTATTCTCACTTCTATTTGTTGTTGTGCTGCTCTTTACCTCTGTGGAACAAATACTCAAGTAGATGAGCCTTAACTGCTGTTGAGTTGGAGGATGGCGTAGTGACCTTCTTCATTATTTATCACTTTTGAGTTATTATAATTTTCGCATGTGGCTCTGATAGTGTAACACTAGGATGAATTACCTATTTTCTTCTTTAAGTTCTGAGTTATTAGATTATTTATTTAAATGAAGTATTTTCTGTTTTGAGACAATTACAGTGATTTGAGTATTTTTGAATTCCTTTGCTATATCATAATCTTTTTGAGTAAGTTGTATGTTGAATATGTGTAACACAAATTTTGAGAAAATTACTCTGTAATATCCTTCAATTAAGTTTTAGGGTTTTAGGGTGTTACAGGGTTTGTCGAAGCAGGAGGTGTCTCATGAGGAGCAGTGACAAATGTCTCAACAAGAGGAGTAACCTCCATATCGTTAGTAGCTAGCGCCTCTGTGGCCGTATGCGGAGTAGGCGTCTCAATAGCCGTATGCAGAGTAGGCACCTCAATAAATTTCTCTGGAGTAACCTCTATGGTAGCTGCTGACACTGCCTCAAAAGGATGGTGCACCTCTGCCATCTTAGAAGTATGGGGCACCTCATCATTTTATGCCACCATTTGCGTGTCATCTTGCACTAGTGCCTAAACATCACCTGACTCACCTTATCATCTCTCTCCCATCCAGAAGCAGATTTAGACCCTTTACGTCGAATAATGCAGAGTTCACTAAATTGAGCCTGATCGACTAGCCACCTCCTGTGAGAACTGGTCAGTGTCACTCTTTTTGCCCGAAGATGCAAGTCCACAACGTGACCTCCCCTCTCTCGAGTCCTCGCAACAGCAGCTCTATCATGCTGTCGACCAACAATTATATTATATGTGCCTTTGGTCTTCACTCCAAAAAAGATAAAACATATTTTTTAAAATTACCGGATTTTACAAAATTCAAAAACTTATGGAGTTTCCACATGTTTGGAATATCTGGTAAAAATATAAAGTTTTTCTAGATTTTTCAAAAAATGCGGTTGAATGTATGAATTTTATCTAAATTTTTTTAAAAATGCAGGAAAAATATTGCATTTTTACCGTATTTTTAAATCCGGAAACATTTATGCAATTTTTCCGTATTTTTCAAAAATAAAAAAATATATATGCATTTTTACCGCATTTTTCAAAAAATCCGATTAAACGTATGAATTTTTTCTGGATTTTTCAAAAAATGCGAAAAAAGAATTATATTTTTATCAAATATTTTTAAACATTCGGTAAAAATTTAAGTAAAATCTAAAAAAATCCTTAAAATATGGTAAAATCCAAACTTACTTGTCATCAAACAAAAATATTTATTAGTGTCTTTGAAATATGAAGAAAAAAGCTTTTAAAAAAATTCAATGTTCAAATACTTTTTGTGATGAAATTATAATATTGTATAAGATTAATATAATAAAAAATATAGAGTATAGGAGTGTCAACTAAATTTTAGAGGTGAAAGGAAGAAACCTAAAAAAAACCTCCTCATAAAAAGCTTATGGTCAATCTAACATTGAGTTTATTAGGGGTGTGCAAAAAAACCGGTTCACAAGAAACAAATTTAAAAATATGGTGCACCGATTTCAAAAGTCCATATTATTTGGTTTAAAAACTAGTCCAAATTCATTTTACTAAAACCATTAAAAACTGGTGTCCACTTTTTAAAACCATGGTTAATCCATTTTTCAAACTGTCTTTTTTTTTTGTTTCATGGTCATAAATGACAATTAAGGTAATGTATATGTAATAAATAAAACTTTTATATATATATATATATATATATATATATATATATATATATATATATATATATATATATATATATATATATATATATATATATATATATATATATATATATATATATATATATATATATATATATATATATATATATATATATATATATATATATATATATATATATATATATATATATATATATATATATATATATATATATATATATATATATATATATATATATAAGTTTTATTTAGGGGTGTGCAAAATAACCAATAACTATAAACCAAATTCCTATCCAAATTAATTCAAATTTTAAAATCCAGTCCAAATTTATATTTTAAATTTGGTGGCCCATTTATCAAATTAAAAAAAAAACGGTAACCATTTGTTTCAAACCAGATTAAGATTCGGTAACTATTTTTCAGTAAGCTTCAAAAACAAAAGTAGAATAGTTTGGGAAAATCAAGATCAACACTCATAGTTTGCAATAAAATTGATTTGGTTTAAAGTAGATGGTTTGCAATAAGTTTAAAGTAGAATAAGTTTCATGATTAATTGATTTATATCAATTCAACGTACTTCTCGATTAATTGATTTAATTCACGATGAAAAAGAATTAGTCTAATTCCAGTTTTACATTGAGTAGTTTAAAGTTTAAGATATATGGAGTGTTGATTTAATTCAATGTAAAACTGAAATAAAATTGATTAATTGATTTATATCAATTATTTGATAGTTTGCAATAAGTTTAAAGTAGAATAAGTTTCAGGTGGTTTATCAATTATTTGATAGTTTGCAATAAAATTGGTTTTTTTTTTTAAAATTGATTTTAAAACTGATTTCTTTAAAGAAAATAAAAAACTAGTTTTGAGAGAAACCGATTTAAAACTGGTTTTTAAAAAAACTATTTTTTTTTAAAACCGGTTTAAAACTGAACCAATCCACTTGTAAACCGGTTTTAAAAAAATAAACCAGTTTTATATAAATGGTTTTAAGATCCAAATCAAACCATATATGTAGTTTGGTTTGTTTGGATTATATCCATGCACACCCCTAGAGTTTATGTTAGATCTATTTCTTTTTTAAATAAAAATGTAATTTTTTTAATAAGTTTAATCAACTAAAAAAATGATATCACATATCATAAAAACATCTTTTAAGCATACAAGGCCAACTTACTTAAATAAATAATATATTTTATTAAAGACTTTATTGTATTAAATTTTGTGCTTCGAATTAATTTTAATTCTTTTCAATAATTTAAGTTTATTAATCTACATTATTATTTTTTTCATATTAAAATATATTATATTAACTATAATTTAAAATAAATTTTTTTTATAATTAAGTTCTATAAAATATCAATTTAAATTTTAAAATAAAACGTTTAAATACTTTTAAAAATTTATAAAAATAAATTGAAAAGTAGTTTGAAAAAAGTTTATCAGAGTTTTGAAAACAAAATTAGTTTACGTGGCAGAAGCAAGGTGAGTATAAAATGATTATGCTTATTGAACAATATATACACGGAACACCTCAATCGGTATATAATATAGTAAAGATCGAATCAAAGAGTTAACTAAAAGAACAACAAAACAATGTATCATTTTAATATCAAATTTGCACAAGAAGTTTAAATGTTCAAAGTCAATATAATATCGATTCTAGTACCACAGTTTTCAGCCTTAATAACAACAAGATTATTCAAAGCGTCGATGATAACAAAACCTACACTTAATCGATAAATTGATATCAAGGCAAAACCTAACAACATACGATTCTAAGAAAATGATAAAAAAAAAACAACTTAACCTTTCAATCCTACAAAATTAAAATAGAGAGAGAAAAGTGTACGCCGAATTTATAGTAGTTTGACTATCGTCGTTGTTGAGCCTACCCCACTCCCAAATGGTTTCCTATTGAAAATATTGGTTTTCCAATATAATTGGTGACAAATTACAAGATGTTTAGTACTATCACCATACTCAAATAATGCTGAAAATATAAAAATCTTTTATCTGGACCCTTGACTTGTACACAATATTCAAACAGAAACATCACAAATTCTTTATTCGAAATCGTCTTGAATCTCCCAGCCCCAACAATTATGTTCCAAAGTCTCCATTTTGCAAGATCTTTCCTAAAATTTACTGGTAACTTTTGAGTGTTGGTCTGTCTGAAGATCGAGAAGAATTCTCACTTTGTTCGTAGATTTTTGCACAACATTATTAAAATGATTATGGAGAGAAAAACCTTCTTCTTTTCCCTTGCACTTGTCAAAACTAACCACACCACAACACCTTGCAAATCTTAAAAATCTTCAAAGAAACGTTAAACACATTAATAGAATCCCCTCAACAATCACACATATTCAAAAGTGAGATTTAGATCCACAGGAAAATAGACTTAGAATGAGATAGAAAATTAAATAAATCGTATATAAATACTCATGAAAGATTAAAAAATCCTTTAGAAAATAAGAGAGCAAGTGAATTGTGAGTTTTCAAATCAACAATGAAAGTGTATGTTTTTTTTTTAACATTACGAGGGTTTGAGAGAAAAAGATTTTATATGTGCTGGACATCTAACACAAAAAATGAGTGAAACGTTGGTGTATGATTCGATTAATAAGCAAGATGTATGATTCGATTCAGTAAATTAATTGATTTAAATCTAGAATAATAAACATATGAGAACCCGTTTGTGTGATTCTAGTCACACAATCTGTTATTCGAATCACATAATTCAAGTTATAAAAGTTGTTGATTTGAATCGGAGTTCCATAAGCAAAATAGAAGAACTTCAATTTAATGTGATTTAAATTAGACAGACTTATGATTCAAATCAAAGTGTTAGTGATTTGAATCATGAAAATGTGAAAAAGTTTCTTAGGCTCCTTGTAAGTTTGATTCGAGTCATAAATAGTGTGATTCGAATCACACTACCAAAATCTCAATTTTGCAAAATTTCAAGTAATATTTGAGATACTAATATTGTCATGATCTCAACAATTCTCAAATATAATTATTGATTCAAAAACTTAATAGATTGACTTAAAACATATTACTTAAACTATAATCAGACACTAGTTTATGCATGCTTAAAACAAATTTAAGATTCAACTTAGAGATGCACAATCATATATGAGACTCAATATTAAATAAACAAAACAGAAAACTTAATCCACTCTATTATCAGTTATCACTCGTAATCTTAAGTTTTATTTGTTTTAATTTGACGTGCGATGTCTCAACTTTTAAAAAATTTAATTAATTTTTCTCTCTCTTCAAAATCATCTTTTATTTTCCACAAAATCCCTTTATTTTGTTCAAATGGTCCTTTTATTTTACAAATTTAATTGCAATATAATCCTTCTAAACACAATATAAATAAAAACAACCCAATTAAAATCCAAATAAAGGACCAAATCTAAGACAAGATTTGATAATATATGATGAACATGTGAAAGTTTCATTGATAAACTTAATAAAGATGTAAGTCACTATCAATGCCATACTCTCTTTCTTTTGAGTACCAAAACTTGAAATAGTTCAAAACACAAATAAAAGAAAGTCGGCAAAAAATGAAGTCAATTTGAAAGACCAAAAATAGTTATCAAGAATGAAAAGACACGTGGTTAATACATGGGTTGTTTAACAAACCGACCTAACAAATTCATAATGCTTTGCTTTCCGGTGGCCATACCAAACCATTTCTATCACCTGTTTTTGTCTCCAATTGCTGCTAACTCTTAATCCATGTCGACTATTTCTTAGGGTTAATAACTTTTATATATATATATATATATATATATATATATATATATATATATATATATATATATATATATATATATATATATATATATATATATATATATATATATATATATATATATATATATATATATATATATATATATATATATGTTTTCTTTACACCTACACCGTATGCACTGTTCACAAATACGATGAACAGTTTCATAAACTGTAAAACTGTATATGAACAGTAATGAACAATGTCTGTGAACAGTAATTTTTAATAGTAAATTAAAATTGCTTAATAAAAAGTAAAAAGTTAGTTAATATAGTAATGAAGTTGGTTAACAAAGATTCAGATGTTAAATTTTTACTAGTAAAATAAAATTTGTTAATACAACATAAAAAAATTAGTTAATAAACATTCAGATATAAAAATAATTATTAGTAGTAAAACAAAGTTGATTAATATAATATAAAAAATTAATTAATAAATATTTAAATATAAAAAAAAATTAATTTTTATATTTTTAAAAAAATTATTTTATTATTATAATATTTTACTGATCACAGTATTGATAAACAGTCAAATATGTAAATATGTATATATTAGTGTAAGAATAACTAGAACCGTTGATATTCCAACGACAAAAAGTGGGACAATGGAATCATGGGATATATGATTCCACTACTTATATGAAGCATCATATACTTATACTTAATAATCCAATGATTCTAAATATTAAAATTACATGACAATTAGAATAAGAAATTCTTTATTGTTGACACCATTTGGTCACTGAAGCTTCATGTTTCTAAACCTGCAAACAAACGAAGATAAGAGATTTAACACTGCTGCGTGCTGAGAACTGAATTAGAGACTGTGAAGTTAAAAGAATGTACCTTTTCTCGGCGTCGAAGGTAGCATTGTTGTTGTAGTTTGGGAATGGAACATGACCTGATTCAATGTGCCTAATGTCCCTAACAAGAAGTTCGTAGTGTCTCTTAACATCTTCAGCGGTCTTCCCTCCTCCAACAGCTTTCGCGACATTCGACCAACGGTCAGGCGTGTCCTTATCAAACACAGCTAATGCCTTTTCAAATGCTTTATTCTCCTTACTACTCCATGAACCAGATGCTGACATGGATGCCATTTCTTGAATTAGATATAAAAAAAAAAAGGTTATTGAAAATGTAGAAGATTTAGTGTGAGAATGAAAGTGAAGGAAGAAGTGATTTAGAAATGTGGAAGCAAAGTTTGGTGGTTTATATAAGCAAGTTGGAATGAAAATCTTCGGTGAAATGTATGATTTGTATTCTCAAGAACCACATGATAGAGGAGGACCAAAATGTTGGAGAATCTTTGAAAAATAAGTGAATATATAGATAGGAACAAGATTAAAAGCTTTTAAACTTTTTTCTCCTTACTTTTTAAAAATAAGTTGAGCAATAAATTTTAGTTTCACATTTATTTTGTATTTAAAGCTATTAATAATAATTTTAAATTAAGTATACACTAGTCTGATAATCATATGAAAGCTACATAGTTTAGGATCACAATGTTAATCTCATGAAAGGTGGCAGATGAGAGGTTCTGCCCCCTTTATGTTTGGTGATTAGGGTTTATATAAGAACATCATTGTTAGGAAGTGTTTTATGAGGGTTTATTATTTGTTATATAGTTAGGAATAATAAATAGATTGTAAGCGGAAATATTCAATAATTAACTATATGAAATTAGAACATCAATACTTATTTGTTGAAGTTATAATTTATAATTTTAAAAAGATGAATGATCAGATCTTTCTCTGTATCTCACACTCCCGTTCACAACTCTCAATGGAGCAAGTTGTGGAGCCGTCAGTTATGTTTTTTATTCTTGTAATTACAGAGGGGGTTTAGCCATATATAGTCCATACCTATTATGGGTCCAAGGTTAAAACCCACACTTTTACCCACACCAATCAGGTTTCAGATACCTAACCTTTAGTTATAAAAGAGACCACTTAACTAATAACAAGGCTTATATATGCACCCCCATCAAAATCACGATTAACCCGTTTTTCACAAACTAAACAACAATTGATTGTAACTCATAGAAAGTTAGATAAATATAACATTCTCCCACTTGGACAAAATCAATTGTATAATTTTTTATTTTAAAATACATTTTGAAAACGACTCTCGGGTTAATGACCAATTCTTTAAAATGCGGCCGCATTTTAAGAAAATGCATGATTCCATGTGCAGTATCTGAATATGACTCCATCCAACAAAAGTCAAACAGTATTGAACCACGACGATTATTATATCTTTCATTGACATAAAACCTTCTGTGGTTACAAATACTACGGACTCTGTCAACTAGTCATCAGTGTGGAGTGTAGCAAGAAAATAACATGCTAATATGATCCAACAACCAATTGCTATTTTCTTTGTCAGTCCTTAACAATTTCTCTTAAATGCATTAAAGTCAAAGAAATTGCATGATTTTACAAACCATAATGCCTCAGCTTCACTATGGTGTCGACCACCGACACAGTGGTCCAGACAACGTCGGACTTAAAATCACACCTCAACTCCAATATGGCATCGACCACTGGTATAGTGGTCCCGAAAATGTCGAGCTCAAAATTATAACCATACCTAGAACTCCAAACTAGTGTCGACTATAGGCATTGTGGTCCCAATGACACGGAGTCCTAATTTTAACAATTGAATTATAAACAAACAATGACAAATAATAATAACAATATTCGTTGTAATATCAATTGCTTAAAGTTGAAAGTACTTAAAAATCCAACACTTAAAGTGTCTAAAATGAAATACATCATGATAAGAAAACGATATAAAGAACAAACTCCCACTAACCAAGTACATCAAAAGAACTCACAATGCTCATACTCTCAACATGATTTTTGAACACAATGGGCCTAAGTTCCTTAGTTAGAGGATCAGCTAGCATGAAATAAGTATCAATATACTCAACAACAATGTCATTTTTTTTTTGCAAGGTCTCTGACTTTTAAATTCTTCAATTCTAAATTTCTTAGAGCAGAATACAACTGCATTTTTATCACGATAAAACTTTAGTGGCTTTGCAATGGAATCAACAATACAAAGTCCACTCACTATATTTCTTAACCAAACAACATGAGCAGCATCATAACAAGCAACAAACTCTGCCTACATAGTAGAAGAGGCGACAAGAGTTTGCTTTTTACTCTTCCATGATATCGCACCTCCAGCCAACATAAAAATGTAACCAGAGGTAGATTTCCTATCATCAACACAACCAGCAAGATCAGAGTCAGTATACCCAACTATTTCTAAGTTGTCAACTCTCCTAAAAACAAGCATATACTTTTCAATTCTTTGCGAATATCTGATCACTTTCTTAACAGCAATCCAATGATCATTCCCATGATTAGACTGGTATCGTCCCAAGATGCCAACTATGAAAGCAATGTCAGGTCTAGTGCATACTTAAGTATACATCAGGCTGCCCAATGCACTATCAAAGGGTTTTCCCTTCATTTTTTCTAGCTCGATCTCATTTTAGGACATTGATCTTTACTGAATTTGTCTTCTTTAGTAATTGGAACATCTCCTGGCTTATAGTTTTGCATATTGTACCTCTCCAAAACTCTATCAATATAAGCCCTCTATGACAAACCAAGCACAACACGTCATCTATCTCTGTGTATTTCAATTCCCAACACAAAGGATGCTTCACCAAGATCCTTCATATAGAAGAAATTGGTTAGCATAAGTTTGGTCTCATGAAGTAGACCAAGATCACTACTGGCAAGCAAAATATCATCAACATATAACTCGAGAAAGATGAATTTGCTCCCACATCAACTTCATTTTCTTCAAAACCCAATGAAGGCACCACATCATCAAATTTCAAGTACCATTGTCTAGAAGCCTGTTTCAAATCATAAATAGATTTTCTCAATTTACAAACCAAATGCTCATTACCACATGACACAAAACCATCAACCTGTTGCATGTACACCTCCTCATTAAGATCACCATTTAGAAAAGTAGTCTTAACATCTATCTGATGCAATTCCAATTTATTATATGTAGAATCATATATACCATAATACTCTCCACCATAGTCAAAACACACCACTTTTATCACATTTCCTAGTTGCTTTTCAACTTCAATTTTAAAGATTATAAACTTTTCAAGTGCTTTTGATTTTTTCTTAATCAAGTAGAGATAGTCATACCGGGAAAAAATCATCAATAAAAGTGATAAAAGATTTATTATCACAAATAGTGAAAGAAAGGGGTCCTCTAATGTCTGTATGAATAATTTTTAAAAGGTCTGAACTTCTAGTTGAACCTTTATTATTGGTCTTAGTAAATTTTCTTCTAATGCAATCCATATAAATCCCTAAATCATTGAAACCTAAGGAATGTAAAATATCATCTCTAATTAACCTTTCAACTTTTTCTTTAGAGATATGTCCTAAACGCTTTGCCACAACAAAGAAGATGTTTCTCTAGTTTTAGACCTTTTAGCAATGGAGCTTTCAACATTCAAGGATGGGGAAATCATATGACAATCCAAAGATAACTTATATAAACCATCCAACAAGATACCATTACCAACAACTTGAGAATTCAACATTAAATTTATTTTGTCATCATAAATGGTAAATTGAAATCCAAACTTATCCAAACAAGATACTGAAATCAAATTCCTCCTAAAAGAAGGCACATAAAATGTATCTTTCAAAACAAGTTCAAAACCAGTTCCTAAAACTAAACTAACATCTTCCACTAGCTCCACAATGACTTCGAGATTATTTCTCACCCTGAGTTTGCTTTCCCTCGAGTTTGATCTCGGCTGGTTTTTGAACCCTTCGAGATTTGTTCTTGTTGTCTAAATAAGCTTTAAAAGCATGACAATTATTTTTCTTATACCCTTTTTCCTTACACCAAAAGGACTTCTTAAAAGCAACAGGCTTGGGACCTCTTATATTATGGTGATGACCATTACCAGTTTTCCTATCAAGATATCTATGATAAGCACTATAAGTGTTTTTCTTAATTTTCCAAGAGTTCTTACCAGAATGGGGTTTAGCATGTAAAGTTAGGAGGGCTAGATCACTTCTTTCCTTCTTGAATTTCTCTTCTTCAGCTACACACTTGGTAATAAGGTTATTGATAGTCCATTTATCACCAAATGTACTATAGGCAATTTTGATTTGAGTGAACTCAGTAGGTAAGCAGTTTAAGGCACGAGACATAATAAAATTCTCATTCAGTTCAATGTCATGGGATTTCAGTTTGGTTTGGACATGAACCATCTTAAGAATGAACTCCCTGACACCCTAATTGTTATCATATTTCATGTCCGTGAGCTGTTTCATTAGACATCCTAATTCAACATTATCAGATACCTGAAACCTCTATCCAATAGCAGTAAGATATTCTTTAGCATTCTCTTTCTCAGGAAATCCATTTATCAGATGTTCATAAATTGTCCTCTTCCTAGCACACACGCTAAGTCGGTCACTCCTCTCCCACTTAGCTAATTTTTATTTCTCTTCAGGTGTACTTTGATCATCGATCACAGGTTTGCTTTCACGCAATGTCATGTCAAGGTCAGCAATCCCTAATGAACACTCTAAGTCTTTCTCCATTTAATAAAATTAGACTCATTTAGGATCTCAATAGAAGCAAAATAATTGTTCATAGAGAAGGTCACTGTTGAGACAAAATAGGAATGCATAAGAACAAATAATAAAGGCAAGATATAACTTTAATGAGCATAAGCTATCACGAAGAGGCTAACATTATCATACAATCCCCTTTGGGTGGAATGCGCAAAGCCTAGGTTACAACCAAGGTCAGAACCTCAGATGAGTTACTCAATGAGCATATATTGGGTTCGAAAATCTATCTCCTTTGGATAGATAAATTCTCTAAACTAAAACACGTCCAACAACTTCATCTACAAATTTCAAGAATAAGCTACTCAGTGAGCATACATTGAGTTTAAAAATTTATCTCCATTGGGTAAATAAATCTCTTGGACTCAAGCATCTCCAATAACTATATCCTTAATCAACCACAATCCCTACATACAATTGTCCACCTTTGGGAAGACAATCATAATAATGACTTAAAATCATTCCTCAAACTACAAAGATACTTTTATAAATTAAAATGAATGATCTCACTTTGGTGGTAATCACACACAATTATTTATAGAAATTCTTGCATAGGAATCAAATTTCTCTTACCAAAAAAAATCATGAACATATCATGAACTTAAACAATATAGCATTCCCAATAAATTTTGTCTTCAAACAATGTCAACTTCAATAAAAAGGAATATTACCAAGTATCTCAAAATATTGTATCGCTAAATCATTATATTATAATCAAATCAATTTCTATTTTAATTGATATATTACACAGTGTAAAAATTCAATATTATTAAGTGATCAAAGCAACAAATACATTAATCAATCAATGACATATTAAAGACAAATAATAGCATATTAGGCACCAGATATATTATGGTTAGTTGCATTGCAATACAATATTCACTAAAAATGAATATTTTGACTATTTCCACATTTTTACTTTTATTAACCAACCGAACAATATTGACTCAATAATAATAAATAGTCACAAGAAAATCCTATAATTAGCTTAACTAATATTCCGTAAGCAACAACAACAACTCCTACATTTATGGTATCTATCATGAATGAGTTTCTTTACTTGTAAATTTAAAATCACAAAACTTCAATTTGCTTTAAGAAACAAACTAATTAAAAGTTGTTGAAACAATATAATTTTAATGCATAATAATAATAATAATAATAATAATAATAATAATAATAAATAAAAATAAATAATAATAAACGGTCTAACAATTGAATCCAAGTGAGATGAAAAATTTAAATTATTGTAATTTAAATATATTAATCCTAAATATACTTCAAGAATAGTTTATACACAGAGTCAATGTTTTCACAACACATATTATTATTATTATTATTATTATTATTATTATTATTATTATTATTATTATTATTATTATTATTATTATATGAATGAATCTCGCTAACATGACACTCAATTTCTTAAATTAATAAGCATATAAACTCAATATTCAATTTTGTAACCGAAAATAACATACATAATGTTAATGTTACGACATTACGCATTGTAAAACAAGAATATCATGAAGCAATAATTACAACAACAAAGATTACGACAATTGAATTCGATTAAATATACAATTAAATCAAAATCAATTATCATATCTTCCTCGACACAAATCATGATCAGTCAAAAGTTGAAAGAAGAAAATCATTGATTAATTCTCCAATTCAAAGGCCAATTTATAATTATTTATTAATTATTTATTTGCAAATACTATAGAACTTGAAAACAATTATCTCCAATCCAAAAATGTTACTGTATATAGTATAAAACCGCTCTCTTCAAGTCGTGTGATTGTTAGTTTATTATTTCAAAATCAATAAAAATATAACAATCTTAATTGACATTATATCAAATACATATCAAATCAATACAATCTTAACTGATTCTGAGTACTTTTTAAGCAATTTGCATTAATTAGATTTCAAAATTTCACTTTATCAAATAATTATTGAATCAAGAGTATAAACAAGACTCAGAAGTGGAAAAAAATTGTACATGTAACAAAAGAATTGCACATGTAAGCGCCAGTATTGCATCTGTGTTATTTGGATTCAATTAATCATCCTATTACACATTATATAGCTATTGTAATTAGTGAAAATTAATTACCGTAATTGTTCAAGATTAGATCAAAAATAATTAGAAACCTTAATTCATAATTATATATTAGCTACCAATAATTGAGTCCTAATTCATATAATTAAACTCTAATACCAAATGTAAACGGAAATATTCAATAATTAATTATATGAAATTAGAACATCAATATTTACTTGTTGAAGTCATGATTCAGAATCTCGAAAACATGAATGACCGGATCTTCCTCTGTATCTCACAGCTCACAACTCTTAATGGGGCAAGTTGTGGAGCACTCAGTTATGTTTCTGATTCTTGTGATTACAGATGGGACCTAGCTATATACTATATATAACCCTAGTCCCTATCCATTATGGGTCCAAGGTTAAAGCCCACACTTTTGCCCACACCAATCAGGTTTCAGATATCTAACCTTTAGTTATAAAAGAGATCACTTAACTAATAACAAGACTTATATATGCACCTCCATCAGAATCACGATTAACCTGTTTTTTACAAACTAAACAATAATTGATTGTAGTCATAGAAAGTTAGATAAATCTAACATAGACATCAAATTTCGTACTTCTTTGTTTAAAAATGGTCATTTATGACCGTTATGTGATCTTAAATTTATGTATGCGTATCGAAATGTATCAATTATTAATTTGACATGTTTGATTTGACCGCACTGTGCATTTTGATCCATTAATATTGATGTTAAACCATTTTCAAGATCTTACTTGACCCAATCACTTCGTGTCTGAATTCATACCCAACTTGAAAAGAGACCAGAATGTATAGAGTCTCTCAAACATGAGTTTGAAAGGGGCGAAGTGTTTTTAAGAAAAAAAAATCGAAATATCTGTAGTCTCTCAAATGTGAGAGATATCAAAATATACATCGTTCCACAAAAATGAAACTGGAAGGAAATTGATTTGTTATATATAAATTGGTAGAATGAATAAAATTTTAAGATATTAAGAAATTTTTAAAATTGATAATATAATTGTATGTTACTATAGCAATTAAATTATTAATTTAATTTAATTTTTATGAAAAAAATATAAAATTATGTAAGAAATATTATTAATAAAAAATATATTTATATAATGCGGTAAATGTTATAATAAAGAAATTTACGAGTTTTAATGTTTAACGAGAGTTAGGATTCAATAATATTGGTAAGAAATGTCAATTAATTTTTAAATATATTTTAATATATTATAATAAATAATATATATTATAAAATATAAAGGAAAAAAATCCAAATATTATAAAATAGGTGGAAAAGACTCAATTAAAAAAAATTGAGAAACTAGGTGCTAGCTTTGATAAAAATATAATACCAAAAATGTATTTATCTTTTAAACACAAAATGTATAAAACACTTTTATTCAGATGTTTATACTAGTTTCCAATAAGGTTTAAAATCCAATGGTTGAGCAAATAAACACGACAAAAAAATCATTTTTATTTATTTATTTTATATTTTATAAAATAGTAGTAAAAATGTTTGTGGTTGAGATCCCAACAACAATACTTAACTTTATGTTATTCTTCTCTTGCTTTACCATTTGCATGAAGGATATGTGGCTCCAAATTTTCAATCCAATGAAACGCATTTTAGGATATCATAGCCTAATTGACTTGTGAAGGATTAGAAAAAATATATAAAAATTTCAACACATGAAGGTACTTAAAGAAATACAAGAAAAGAGAGAGAAGTTTAAGATATGTTGATCATTTAAAAACTTTTTTCTTTTAAGTTTCTAATCAAAGATTTTCTTCTTTTAAATGTACCACTCAAACACAATCTAAGAGAAGAAAAAACATAAAAAGTTTAATAAGATGCTTTTTTATAAACAATGATATATTCAATAAAAGAGTTTATGAGAGACTCTAATCTAATTACAACATAATCCTTTTAACAACAAAATTAACCAACTAAAAAAAAAACTCAATTACATAAAATTAATCGGAGCTTTGAACCATTCATAATAAGAATATTTTTTTAGAAGATGAGGATCCAAAATCTAACCACCACCATGAAACGTGAATCGCTCTATGGACGATATCCGAAACATTACCAAAAGCGTCATTGAACAAAATTTGATTTTGCGACCACCAAATAGACCAACAAGTTGTGATCCAAATATAACATGCCATCAACTTCGGTGTAAACTTCATCAACTTTAAGAATCACGAAAACAAATAATCACAAGCGTTCTCTCCTTGAGGCATCCCAATACCAACCCATTCCGCAATTTTATGCCATATTTCTTTCGAACGCGGACACATGAAAAATAGGTGATTACCATCTTCCATCTCATTGAAACAAAGCACACACACAATGTCATGAACATTTGAGATTAATCCCCTGACCATAAGATTTGATCTCGTAGGAAGACAATCATGTAGTAATCTCCAAGAAAACGTCCTAACCTTGAGAGCGATTTTTGTTTTCCAAATCAAATCTAACGCAGCCTTGAGAGTAATCTCTAGCTCCATTGTTTCCCTCAGGTTCTGCAAGCACTAGTAACAAGAACTGACTGTAAAATTCTTTAAAATATAAGCTTTCCAAACATAACATCAGCAGAATTTTTGACCGACTAAACATATTCAAGGACAACCTTAATATCCTGCAAGTCATCCAGCATATTGCCTTGAATCTCATCCTGCAGAACATCAAACTTCCACACCCACACATCTTCCATCCATGACCCCGTATCTTCCAATGTTGCCAACTTCGTCAACGGTCCATTGTACAAATCAGGAAACATCACCCTCAATGGCTTTCGGTCGAACCAACACGCATGCCAAAATGAAATGGTGCTACCGTTTCCCATACGACACGACAGTAGGTCTAGAAAGTTTCCCGACTCGGTTGACACCCCAATTTTCATCAGATCACGCCACCATTGAGATTCTTTTGCCACTGGTCCTTCTTCACTTTTCAAAAGAACCTGATGTAACAAGTTTCCATACCTTTCCCGTAACATAGGTGACCAAGATGTTGTTGGATTCGCAATCAATCTCCATAACCACTTATACAACAAAGCTTTATTAAAACACAATATCTCCTTTATACCCAACCCACCTTTACATTTTGGTCTACAAATTTTCTCCTAACTTATTCATGAAAATTTTGAAGTATCTCCATCACCATACCAAAGGAAATTCCTTTGAATCGAAGTCAATTTAGATGCAACAGCTGACGGAGTTTTAAAGATGGAAAGGAAGTGAATGGGTAGGTTTGATAGAACATAATTTATAAGAGTTAGTCTTCCTCTAAAATACAATAACCTGCCCTTCCACTTTGCTAGTCTAGCTTTGAATTTTTTCACAACAGGATTCCAGAATTGAATACATCTATGTCTACCACCAACAAGAATACCTAGAAAAAGAAATGGAAGGTTACCTTGTTTACATGCAAGGAAATTCGCAGCAGCATCCAGGTAAGACTTCTCAATTCCCACTCCGAATAAACAACTTTTGCAAAAATTAATCTTCAACCCTGATATAAGCTCGAAACCACGAAGAATACTTTTGATTCCCCAAAGATCTATCTAACCTCCCTCGCATATAAGAATTGTGTCGCCCGTATATTGAACCAAAGAGATAGCATCTGCATTGATAAAACTGAAACCATTGAATAATGCCTCTTGGTTTGCATTTCTAACCAACAAAGCCAAAGTTTCAGCCACAATAGCATACAGGAAGGGAGACAACAGGTCCCCTTGTCTAAGACCCCCTGTAACATCAAAATCTTGTGTAGTTCCTCCATTTACCAAAACTGACATATAACTTTTGAACACTCCCCCACTTATCCAACTTCTCAATTTTGTACTGAAGTTGATCTGCACCAAAATATCTTCAAGAAACTTCCAGTTTTCCGAGTCGTAAGCTTACGCAAAATTGACTTTGAAAAGAAGGCAACTCATATTCTCTCTCTTTGCCAAATCTAAAACTTTTTTTACCAACAAAACACCATTTAACAACTGACGAACTAGAATAAAAGCATTTTAGGTGGGAGATATCAGTTTGCCAATAACCTTGCCTAGGCGCGATGCCATGATTTTAGAGATCAATTTGTAAACACAACCCAGCAGACAAATAGGCCGGTAATTCTGTAACTTTTGAGGGTTGTCCACTTTAGGTATTAACGCTAAGAAAGAAGACACAAAATCCTTGGGAAGAAAGCTAGTCTTGTGAAAATGTTGAACCACATTGAAAACCTCATTCCCAACAACTTTTTAAAAACATCAAATCAAATCCATCAGGTCCAAGACTTTTCTCTCCTACTCTTGCATTTATGGCATCCAAAATATCTTCCTCTGTATATTCTGTAGTAAGTATGTTGTTATCTTCCTCATTTAATTTAGGCAGTGTAGTCAAATCCAATCTTAAAGGCACTCCTTCAATAATCTGAACTTATCTGCAAAAAAACTCTCTAATTCCTTCTTTGATCAATCCCATTCCTTCCAAAACAACACCCTTGGTTCAACATCACAATATTGTTGCACCTGTTTCTTAACTTGAACATAGCATGAAAATATTTGGAGTTTAGATTGCCTTCTTTCACCCATTTTGTCTTTGTTTTTTGTTTTATGAAACTCTCTTTGATTTTCAAATTGGACCAAACTTTAATTTTTTCACACCCCTCTCTCAACTTTAATTTTTTGACAGAAAAACTACAAACCCTCTGAACTACAATTTTTTAGCGGAAACATTACAAATCCTCTCAACTATAATTTTTAATGAAAAAATTGTAAACCCTTTCAACTACAAATTTTGAACGAGAAATATGCAAACCCTCTCAACTATAATTTTTGGACAGAAAAATGATAAACCATTTTTCCAACAATTTTTGTACGAATAAATTGCAAACCCTCTCAACTACAAATTTTGAAAAAAATTTAAACCTACTCTAAACCCTCACCTCACACACAACTACCAAAACACCATTAGAAGGCTAGAGTTGTTGTAGTGAGAAATCTCAAACAATCTATTTATATTTATATTAATACTCAACTCTTTTTTCTTCCCACTATCCTATGTGAGACTTAAATGAATACATTCTTTTACCCAACATATTCCCCCTTAATCAAAGCCTCACATTCTTCATTTTGTTATCAACTCCATCTTCAAAGAGTTTAAGACCATTATGATTAACATATTTGTAAAATCACTACTCTTCAATCTTTTTGTCTTTTCTCCTTCCTCCCTTCCTTGACCGAAACATTTGGTTTTGTTTCTTTCTCCCTTGATCGAAACCTTAACTCTGATATCAATTATTGAGAAAGTAGCAAAAATAAATCTTTATGCACGAAAAATCACACCCACAAAAGAAGAAAAAAGAAGAAAAAAAACACAAATTTCTTATTCAACTTCGAATTTTTACCAGGACAAAGTTATAAATCTTCACAAACAAATTCAATTTTTCAAGGAGAAAAATTGCAAACCCCAAACTACAATTTTTGTACAAAAAAATTACAAACCCTCCCTCAACTTCAATTTTTGAACAGATAAATTCAAACCCTCTCAACTACAATTTTTCAATGAAAAAATTGAAAATCCTCTCAACTATAATTTTTTAATGGTAAATTGCAAACCCTTTCAACTAAAGTTTTTGAACGAAAAATTTGCAAACCCTCTCATCTACAATTTTTAGACGGAAAAATTGTAAACCATTTCACCAACCGTTTTTTTTACGAAAAAATTACAAACCTTCTCAATTACTAATTTTAAAAAAATTGTAAACCCAATTTAAACCCTCATGTCACACAGTTATCCAAACTAAATTACGCCTAGGAGGCTAGAGTTGTTGTGGTGGGAAATCTCAAACTATCTATTTCTATTTATATTAATACTCAATTCTTTTTTTCTTCCCACTACTCGATGTGAGACTTGAATGAATATATTCTTTTACCCAACATACCCTCTCTCCATCAAAGTCTCACATTCTTCACTTTGTCATCGACTTCATTTTCAAAGATTTTAAGACCATTATAATGATTAATATATTTGTAAAATCACTACCTTCAAACTTTTTGTCTTCTCTTCTTCCTTCCTTGATACAACTTTTGCTACTCCTCATTCCTCCCTTGACCGGAGGTTTTCTTTCTTCTTCCCTTGATTAGAACCTTAACTTTGATACCATCAGTTGGGAAAGTAGAAAAAATAGATCTTTATGCTCACGGAAGCACACCCACAAAAGAAGAAAAAAGAAGCAAAAAAAATTCACAAATATCTTATTCAACTTCGATTACAATTTTCGAACGGAAAAATTACAATCTCTCTGTCAACTACAATTTTTGGATAAAAAAATTGCAAACCCTCTCAACTACAATTTTTCGACGGAAAAATGGTAAATCCTCTCGACTTCAATTTTTAAATGGAAATTTTGCAAACCCTCTCAACTATAAATTTTCATTGGAAAAGTTGCAAACTCTCTCAAATAAAATTGGCTTAATTGCAACTTTGATCCCCTATAAATTCTTTTATTTTCCACTACTCATACGAGACTTGAATAAATACATTAATTTACCTACATTATCTCTAAACTATTTTGCTTGATGTTACCTTAATACAAGAGACCCTCGACATGAGAGTTTGAATACCCGATAGAGTTTGGAGTTTCCGTGTCAAATTATTCTTCTACAATCCCTCACAAAGAATCATCATCACACTTTATCGAAAACAAACTCCTTGATAACTCTAAACTCTAACTGAAAATGAAAAATCTCATCGAAAATTAGTATCTTTCATTGAAGATTTCTACAAGATTAACCACCCACTATCAAAACTCTACAAAACAAATGTATTTTAACCAACACATTTTCATTTAGTTGTGCATTTTGCTTAAAAGTTCTAGAACATTTGGACCATATCTTCTTCTCTTGCTCCAAAGTCAAATTTCTCTAGAAAAAACATTTTTCAATGGGTAGAAAATAATTCGATTATCGAGGAATCTCGATTTCATCATTTCTAAATTTAGCGAATTACTACGTGTCAATGAAATGTCTAGTATATGTTTGATGATATAGTACACAATTTGTTGGATAATATGGACGAATATATATATATATATATATATATATATATATATATATATATATATATATATATATATATATATATATATATATATATATATATATATATATATATATATATATATATATATATATATATATATATAAAATAAATAACAGGTGTAGTAAATGTAAGACATAAAGTTATAATTTTTATTAAGGGTTGGAATGGAACAAAAACAGAAGCATTGATATTCCAACGACAAGATAGTGGGACATGGAATCATGGGATTTATGATTCTTATGAGAAAGAGTTTCACTAATGCTACATCAATGGCACTACATATAGAAACGTCAATTTAAATATTAAAATTACATGACAATTAGAATTAGAAATTCTTCATTATTGACACCATTTGGTCACTGAAGCTTCATGTTTCTAAACCTGCAAACAAACGAAGATAAGAGATTTAACACTGCTGCGTGCTGAGAACTGAATTAGAGACTGTGAAGTTAAAAGAATGTACCTTTTCTCGGCGTCGAAGGTAGCATTGTTGTTGTAGTTTGGGAATGGAACATGACCTGATTCAATGTGCCTAATGTCCCTAACAAGAAGTTCATAGTGTCTCTTGACATCTTCAGCAGTCTTCCCTCCTCCAACAGCTTTCGCGACATTCGACCAACGGTCAGGCGTGTCTTTATCAAACACAGCTAATGCCTTTTCAAATGCTTTATTCTCCTTACTACTCCATGAACCAGATGCTGACATGGATGCCATTTCTTGAAAATGTGGAAGATTGAGTGTGAGAATGAAAGTGAAGGAAGATGGAAGCAAAGTTTGGTGGTTTATATAACAAGAATTTGTATGATTTGTATTCTCAAGAACCACATGATAGAGGAGGACCAAATTGAGGAGCAATATTGGAGAATCTTCAACCAGCTAAAGAAAATGGAAATATGTAAAATAAGTGAATATATAGATAGGAATAGGACTACTCAAATGTTGTATAACTTTTTTTCTCCCACTACTTTTCTTGATAAAAGTCATTTGGTTAAAATTTTACTTTCATTTTAAGCTTGTGGATTTATGAGACATAGAAGACTTTGATTGATTGATTTTTAAAAACTAAAAAATGTGTCTTTTTTTTAGATTTTCTCCTAACTATTTATATGGATGGATTATAGGATGTTATCGGTAGAATATCGTATTATCTTTTAGGTATTATTTTATAATATTTTTATTTATTTTTTATGAGTTTTGTTGTTTATCGTAAAGTGTATTTGATACATGTGGGGAAATACACAATTTATTGCAAGTATAGTAGTCAAAATTTCTATCCAACTTAAAGGATCGGAGGATTTTACGATCCTGTAACTCCCTTTTATAAGTATGGTTGGAATCGTTTTTTTGGAAGGCACAATTAGAATATCTATGAAAACAAGTAGAAACATTGGAATTGTCGAGAACGCGCCCAGAAATTTAAGTTTGCAGGTCAAGTTTGTGACCTGAATTTTGAATATTACAATCCGATTTAGAATTTAGAAAATACCCGAAAAAAATATTTGATTATTTTTGTAAAGACATTACTTGAAAGTTATGCCTAATTAAAATAATAATTTAATATTCTTTTTAATTTTGTATCTTAATCTCAAAGTTTATTTTGGTCCTTTAACTTTAAAAATGTTCATTTTGGTCTATTATGTCTTCAAAACGTTTCATATAAGTCTTTTTTATATAATTAGCGACTGATTTTTGAATTTTTCCATCGCTATAAGAACAAAAAGAACAAAAACACCTATATAAAATGAACTCCAAAATTAAAATACAAGACCAAAAAAAAATATTAAGGCTGAAATAATTAATCAATACACACTCACTAATGAATAATTTGTAGAACTTTCTAATACACAACCATAATTAAGGAAACTTACCGGATTCATATCCTCACTCCATCTCACTCGTTAAATGTGTAAAGTTAAGAGACGGAAAAGTTATTAAAAACGTAGTTTTTGATAAAATAAATTGGAATAATATTATTATTTGTCTGAGGGGTGTGACACCTCTCACTAAAGTGCTTAGTTTTGTTGTTTCAAATAAATAAAAATCAATCACAAAATTAATCTATGAGACAATGGATCATACAAAAAAGAAAAATCAAAAGAGTTTTAGTTTTACATTTTTGACTTCTTAGTATCAAAGGTCGTTGATCTTCAACATACTTTTATACCATTCGTGTTTTACATTTTTGGCTTCTTAATATCAAAGGTCGTTGATCTTTTACATAAAATATAAAAACTCATGTATAACAATGTTATGTCTTTTAAGACGATGAATATAATTTTTAAAATAATTAATTTTTCATAAAAAATAAATAGATGTACAACTTTTTTTGGCCTTCCATTTATGAGCAATCTTTATTTTTTATAAATATTTTAATATAAAAAAATTATATTTTGGTTTATTGCATTTCTCTATTTTATGTTACTTTAATATATTAATTTTTCAAACTATCTATTTTATATGATATAATATAATAAATATTTTTTTACACTAATTCTAAGTATCAATTAAAATCAATTTTTATTCATTCAACTAAATCAAATTAATAGTTTATACACTTCAAATTTTGAAAAAATTTACCTTAATTTCTCTCTTTTTATTAAAAAAAAATAAATACTTCCATTAATAATTTTAAAAATAAATAATTATTATTAAAGCTTTACTAATAACTTTTTAAAAAAATATATTGTATAAAGATTATCTTTTGACAACTCTTTGTAATTCTGAAGAATTTGAAAATGGAGTTGCACTCATTATTCATTTTTTGTTTATATTTGTGTTCATACGACTCTTTCTATCCTAAATGTTTTACATATTTGATATTTTCACACAAATTAAAAAAAATATGATAAATAAAAGAAATAAATTGAAATATATATATATATATATATATATATATATATATATATATATATATATATATATATATATATATATATATATATATATATGTATATATATATATATATATATATATATATATATATATATATATATATATATATATATATATATATTTTTTTTTTTTTTTTTTCAATGTTAGACTTTTTAACCCATATTAAAAAAAAATGTTTGTGGTTGAGATTCCATTCCAAGAAGCCCTTATCAAGTAGGTGATGAAAGAGTCTAACTTTAATTTTATTCTTAGTTTTGCATGAAGAGGAGGGTCCAACATCTCAATCCAGTGAATCCCATTTCAGGATATATCAGAGGCTAATTGACGTATGCACCATACAAGCCACAATATCTTTGTCTATTTGCATAGCAAAATAAAAGCTTTGTGTTGTGTGTTTTCACCATTGCAGGTGACGTTTCTAGGTTTTGTTTTGTTTGTTTCTACTGAACAACATTCCAAACTTCTAGCTGGCTTCTTGTGTCCGTACAATTATTTATGTTTTCTATGAGTCCCAAAAGGAAAATGCATGGCTTTAAATGGTTGTTATGGTGATACTTGTGGCATGTCGCCATCCTTTTGATTGTGGATAATTGAGATCAAATACATCTGAGGTGAGGTGGTATCTATCGGAGTCTTGTGAATATCTTCTGCAACTAGAGATTAATCACTCGAGTCGGGAAGAATTACAATAAGTAATAGAATTTGAATTTAAGATTTCTGGTTAAATTAGAAGAGACACTTACCATCTAATCCAAGAGCTTTTTACGTTTCAGAAATCAAAAACTAGTTTTTACGATCTAAATTATGGTCGTAGACCTTTGATTTTGTTGGTGTTTGTTGAAATGATATATATTAAAGAAGTCTCGTGTTATTTAGTAATGTAAAGGAAGAGAGATATTAAGACTGTAGTGATAGATCGGTTCATAATCTTATCATTTCTATTGATATAGAAATCAAGAATATAACTCTAAAATAATCTTTATGAGTCGATATTCCATCAACTTGTATCTGTTAAACTCATATTAGAATTCAATTAGAGAATAAAAGCGAAAGCGTATCTGAATTTGTCATTGGGAATCACTGAAGGTTTGCAGGTATTTGTTCTTCCAATTTGTATAGTTTCTTTATGGCTCATTGAATTTCCTCTAATGGGGATGAAGAGAAAAATTTTCTAATGAGCCGTCTTCACATTTTCTACAAATAGAAATCATAACCCCTATAAATAATCTTAGGATTATTTCTTAGTTTTCAATATTCTAATTTGACCCCTCATAAAATTAGATATTGACTTACGGTATCTGTAAAATAATTGCATATTTCATAATATTTATGTTTTTAGCCACATACTTATTATTAATTAGACCACTGTAGTTTTTGCTAATTGAATAATGACCCTAACAATTGCAATATTACATTTGTGACTCAAAAAATTCTAACAATCTCTCACTGGTCACATAAGTAACTTTACACATGTGTTAGACTTTATGAGCTCAAATTTTACCATTATATTCTTTAGCATATCCAAAATATCTCGTCCATTAGTCATATCAATATACAGAGTCAATGTGATTTTCGTTATATGAATCATAACTAAACTCTACAATGATCACTAATAGTGACACAAATAAATGACATATATCCATCATGAAATGTGCAGCATGAAAATCACATGAAGTTGCTCTATGTATATCGACTTTCAACTTGTCCTACTTTACTTTAGTGAGATCATTCAATAACTTTATTGTACAAAACATAAACTACTAAATATCAAACTTTATAAATTGGAAAAATATCCAAAATATTAGTATGCATACATAATACCAAACATAGAACATAAAATTCATAATCGACTAACTCTCACTAAACCAAAGACTCCTCTAATGATAAAACACTCATGCGAGCAGTGTGCTCATGAAAGACCTTGGGTAGAAAACCTTTTGTAAGAGAATTTGTTATCATGGAGTTTTTCCCCAAGCGTTATATGGATAATTGTCCATTTTGTACTCTTTCCTTAACAACTAGAAATTTGATGCCAATATGTTTTGACTTGGTCAAGTTCTTATTATTGTTAGAATACATGACGATTGATTTGTTGTCACAATATAACTTAATTGGCCTTTCAATTCCTTCCACAATTCGCAGCCCAGTGACAAGATTCCTCAATCAAATCTCATGATTAGATGCCTCATAACATGCTAAAAACTCTATTGCCATGGTGGATGAAGTCGTAAGAGTTTTCTTAGCACTGCGCCAAGAAACTGCACCACCAGTCAACAGGTAGATATAGCCTGAAATGGATCTTTTACTATACTGGCATCCAGCAAAATCAGAATCAGAGTATCCAGTGATCTCCAGCTGGTTTGACCTCCAATATGTGAGCATATAATCTTTTGTTCTCTTTAAATACCTCATAACCCTTTTGGTTGCTTTCCAATGATTCATTCCTGGATTGCTCAAATATCTTCCTAACATCCCAACTATGAACACAATATCCGGACATGTACAACGAAGAAGAAGAAGAAGAAGAAGAAGAAGAAGAAAAAGAAGAAGAAGAAGAAGAAGAAGGAGGAGAAGGAGGAAGAGGGGAAGGAGGAGGAGGAGGAGGAGGAGGAGGAGAAAATTGTTCAAATTTCATTATAAGATGAGTAATAGGCATAGAAGGTCAATATGGGAGAAGTGGTGCCTTGTTTATGTATGGCGGTTGCATATGAGTTATATATCTATTCAATAAAACGAGAGTTAGAATGTTTAATTTTCAATAACTAAGTTTATTGGTATGTTTTTTGAACGGTGGAAACTCAAATAGGCGAAATAAGCGAGTTTTGAATATGTTCAATAGGGGGAAAACACAGAAAAATTACAGGTAGATATTAATAAACTAAATTTCTTAAATAGAAATTAATAGTTTATTAATAATTTATTAATTTGATTTTATTATTAAATAAATCTAGTTTATTAAAGAAAAAAGGAATATGCACCAATAGTGTAAAATATTTTTATACTGTCAACCAATGAGAGATGTGTATTCCGCTACATCAAACTTTTATTTTTAAAATACTTATATGATATGAAAATTTTAAATATTTTAATTGATTGTATGTGTAATGTTGCATTACCTTTAAACTCTTATTAAATAATTGGTATTTAGTAATTTCATTTTATTAATTTAGTATAATATTTGTTTATTACATAACTATGTAACACACATATAAATGAGAAACTTCAACAAAACAACAAGTTTGTTCTAGTGGTAAAAAATAGTCATTCAACACGCCACTTGAGTGTTTTTACTTAGTCATTTTTCCATAAGGTCTAAAATGTTAGAATCTTCATGTGGTAAGGTTAGTTTTACAACTTTTTTTTATTGAGAAAAAACCAGAAGTCACCTATATGGTAGGGACAAAAATGCCATTAACCTTTGTTTTTCTTTAAATAAAGTTGTTTTGAATTATGAGACAATTAAGTTGAAACATATTTTTGAATTCGGAAGTTTTATTCTAAAAATTTTAAAATGATGATTTTATGAGAAAGATGTGACACCCTTGGCTAAATAATAAAAGGTATTTATTTTATTTAATTTTATTTAAATAAGAGTTTTGGGGTTTGGAGTGTTACATCTTACGTTCGGTCTCTAAGGAGAAAACCTTGTGATTTTCACTATCAACCAAGATTTAAACGTGTTTACCCTGGAATCTTTATACCAAGCTTTTAAAATAGGTTCAACTTCAAACCTTTATAACTTACAAGTTTAAGATACTAAGTTTATATTGGTTTATAATGAGATCAAAATAACAATGACATATACAAACTTTAATGCCCAGAAATTTGATTAATCCATTTAATCCAACTATTTGTATTTTTATTGAATCATTTAGTATTTGTTATGCTTTTAATTAAACATATCCTTAGTTGTATATGGATGTGGTATATGGTGGGGTGTAGGAAAGTATTGGTGAGCTGGTAAAATGATTAGAATAATTAAAAATAATTAGATAGAACTGAAAGTTGTTTTTAAATAATTTAAAAAAAAAATAAAAATAAAGGTTTTGGATGGAAAATAGGAACTAAGAAGAAATAAGGGAAGTGGTGAGAATTATAAGAGTTAGGCTAAGGTGTAACTAGTAAAATATTAAATTAGTTTTTAGAGATAAAAAAGGGTTAGAATAACTTTTGAGGGAGAATACATAAAGTTAGAGTTTTGAAGAAAAAGTTGTTAGGCCTTGAAGAGAGAAGAACACAAACCATTAACCTTAATCAAATTCAAATTTGATGTTATGAATTTGAGGTAAGGAGGAAAGTGCTTCTATATAGGTGTTTTGCATGAAAAAGTAGAAGAGGTGACCTTAGACTCCTTAGGAATTGTGTAAAATCTATTATAGATTGTTGTTGTTGTATGCTAATTTGAAAATTGATGATTAAAGGTGTTATTATCTGATTTTTGTGACCAAATTTAAATGTGTGAAATCATGTTTTACGCCTATGTGATATATGCCATTGTTGAGGTTTTGAAGGTTGAAACATAAATATGAATTTCATAAAATTGAAGAATAAAGTGTGTAAATCTTTGATTTAGCATGTTATGATGATGATATTATGAGTAGTATATTTTTTGGACGTGTTGGGAAGCCAAAAATTGAGCTTCATGTGAAATTCCATGGCTAATTTCTATTTCTCCACTCTGGTGCAGGATAACGGGCATAAAATATAAAGACAGAAAATATAAAGTAAATACTGAATTATAAACAAAGTCTTATTGGGATTGGATCTCATCAATTAATAATACATGCATTCTTTTGATCATGTTAAACACAACTCAATCATCTATCTAATATCCTCATGTATCACCCACAGTAGAGGTTATATCTAACGCAACATCGAGAGAATAACCGTATTGTCTCACCGGTGATGTCTCATGCAATAAAACCAACAGAGCATTAAGAACTGATACTCATGCAAATGCTAAGCCTAAATCTATATTCAGAGTTTAGAACCTAACATGTAATCATCTTAGATCCAGATCTGAAGAGTATATGTCTATAGCAGTTCAAATCAAAGATAAACAGGTAAACAAAGATGACACCCATATCAGATAAATGGCTACTTTATACTAAACACAATGATCATAGTATGTGCATACGCTTAACCCTTTTTCCATGCATTTAGCTAATCTGCCAAATGAATGTGAACATTGTTCTTTATCACTATTGAAATACCATTTGTCAAGCATTATCGCAGTCTTTACGGTATTGATCTTACTCATGCTACTATTGCTACTTAATCAATACAATAAAATAGAAATGATGCAAATGAATATCAACTTACAGAACCATGTCAAAAAAATTCTCATTGATATATGAAAATCTAAGATCAAAGATTTGAAATGGGTTTTGTCAAGACCTACAAATAAGCAATCAAAGACAATCAACAATAGAGAATCAAAATTAGTTCACAAACATATATTAGATGAAATGCATAAGGTATCAAAAGATTACATCTAATACCCAACAAGAGATTGAAGATTTTACCTTCTCCCTCTTAGAATTTGTGTTTCTCTCTTTAGAATATACTTGGAATAAAGAGAGATAAAGTTCTGATGTGAAAAATATAACATATGTTTCTAAAAAGCAAGAAAAGTACTTATATAGTATTTACAAAATCTGACATGTTCGCACTGCGAACCCTTTCTTCGCCCAGCGAATACATTTTTAGGCACCTGAAGTGCCTCTGAATAGCTAAACCGTTCTTGAGAAATATCTGAAGTTCGATGTACAATCAATTCTTCGCACTGCGAACTACCTCGCTACAAGTTCGCACAACGAACTTAGGGTCCTTTAGCTAATGACTTCAGTCTGAGATGGTTTGCCGGTCCTTTGATGCATGTTCGCACAATGAACATCCGCTTCTTGTTCGCATAACGAACTTCCTGGTTCTTTTTCACTTCTTTTTCTTCCTTGTTCGATTCACTTGTGTCTTAATCATTGATGTTTTATGTCTAATTTCTACACAATAACACACACATCAAAGAATCCAAATGTATTTACAATATAAATGAAGAATCACACAAGAAAACAAATTAAATATATAAAAATATGAGAAATAAGTTGAAAAGTGTCAAGAAAGATAGTTCATTTTAAGTCAAAATTTGCACTTAAAAACTCTTCCCAACTAGATTTTTGCTTGTCCTCAAGCAAAGTGTGCCCCTCATGAAAACAAGAGAATTTTGCTCAAATAAGAGGATTTTCTCAAGAATAAGATTCAACAAAGAAAATATTAACGATTCAAAATCAAACATAGATAAATTTGCTCAAATAAGAGGATTTGGTCAAGCATGCAAATACGCACAAGCAATGTTCACCACTCAATAGAATTGAACAATGACAAAGAATTTAGTTCATAAACAAATATCATGCAATGTTTTAAATAACAACTAAATTCTCATACTTGGATCACTCTAACACTTCTCTTCAAAATAAGAATGAAGAAAATTAACGCGTTTGCAACCGCGGGGAAATTTCACTCACCTGACAAATAATGCTAATAACAATCTAATTCATATGTTCATCTAACAATCAAAAAGGAAAACATGTTAGCAAAAAGATCACTAAGGGCTTTGAAGGTTGTAGATTGGTCGACTTTACAACAAAGGGTCATTTCTAGAGGCCATGGAATCGAAACTGCTGATGCAAAAAAAAACATTCACTATACATGATATTTACACATCCCAACTTCATTCACCACTTTCTTTCCTCTATTGCAAACTTTCTCAAACTTCCTTTTACACAATTATTTCATTCTCTATTTTTCTTTTTCAAACAAGCATTCTTTTTCTTTTGTTTTTCACATTCATATTCACATTTTATTTGCATGCTTGAAATTTTTCAAAAGTTTTAGCAACCTACCATTTTTATTTTTCATTCTCCCCAACTTGAATTCAACTAAACCTCAAGTGAGTGTTCCTTACTTTTTATGGTAAGGAAATCAATTTAAAACAATGTTCAAAGGTTCAAGAAGAAATTTTTAGAATCTCACAAAATTCAATGATGAACTTTACTTCCAAATCATGTACATACACAAAGTTCATCATTAAAATGAGATCTAAACTATTTAGGCTCAAAGGGATTAATAAAATACTCACTACTCACGGGTAAGTTACTTTTGGATACGGTTATGCTCAATATAAATAAATGTCTTGATTACTTCTAATGCTTCCATAAAATTACAATAATCAAAAGATAAAGTATGAATCAAACGAATTAAACAAAGTTATCAGTCATCCTAGCATATAGTAAACAATGGAGGTTTCTCACAGTTTGTGGCTTTTGGTCCTAAGTGAAACAAGCATTCAAATAAGTTAGAAAATGAAACAAGAATACACATTTGCACAAAGCACAAAATTCTAAAATCATTCTAACATTCTATAAAGTGGTACAATTTACCTTGCTTGCATTTACATATTCAACATCCTATCATCACCATCCAAACTCAGCCGAAGCTTCATTGAATAATTTTATACAAATAGCAACCAATCTAGAAGAGGTTCTCATCACTCATCCCTAAACAACACTTAATAAAACATGAAAAGAAACAAGTATATATACAATATAAACAAACGTACAAAACTCAAAAAAATATAGAAACTATTGTAATGCACTTCAATATCTAAATACCAATCTCCGACAACGACGCCATTTTGTTCGGACTGCAATAAAGCGGCAAGAAGCAAAAATTTTAGTTTTGAATGAATTCCCTCTGAGGTTTATATCGTCTCCACAGGGATCGGTGCGAGGGAAAAACCATCGTTCAAAGGTCTCTACATTTCTAAGCTTCTTATGAAAATTTGGTTAAAAGATTCACGTTACCATAAATGAAGGCACAAATTATAAAGACGGAAAATATAAAGTAAAGACTGAATTATAAATGGAGTCTTGTTGGGATTGGATCTCATCAATTGATAACGCATGCATTCTTCTAATCATGTTAAACACAACTCAATCATCTGTCTAATATCCTCATGTATCACCCACAACAGAGGTTATATCTAACGCAACTTCGAGAGAACAACCGTATTGTCTCATTGGTGATGTCTCACGCAACAAAACCAACACAGGGCATTAAGAACTGATACTCACGCAAATGTTAAGCCTAAATATAAGCCTAGAGTTTAAAACCTAACATGTAATCATCCTAGATCCAGATCTGAAGAGTATATGTCTATAGAGTTTTAAATCAAAGATAAACAGGTAAACAAAGATAACACTCATATCAGATAAATGGTTGCTTCATATTAAACACAATAATCAGAATACGTACATATGTTTAACCCTTTTTACATGCATTCAACTAATCTTCCAAATGAATGTGAGTATCGTTCGTCATTACTATTATCATGCATCCTCGCAATACCATTTGTCAAGTGTTATCACGCTCTTTACCGTATTGATCCTACTTTGGCATCAATGCGTCTTTCACCGATTGAATATCTATATACAATTTGTTCTACTAAGGCGTCTTTCACGTACACTATCTCCTTCACTTGAAAAAGGACCGTATGAGAAGTAGATGAGAACAAAATGCTACATTCAAAGATTGCATATATTGACACACCAATAACTTAGATGATTTATGTTATAAATACACATACGAATAGAAAATAAAGTGATGAATTTGTAATTTGTAATTTATAGTGAAAACAAAAAATTCAAAAATTGAAATACCCTAAATTTTAGGTGACGATCAAAATCTTAAGCGAAACTTTTCTTCAGAAAATAAAGTGACGAATTTGTAATTTGTAATTCATGCATTTTTACTTGTTATTTTTTGATTTTTTATTCATATTAAAACACTCAATATTTTTATTACTTTAAAATAATATTATTTCTTTGAATAATATTCATTTATTTTTATTACTTTTAATAATTTTTCGTCTTCTTTTTTCTTATATATATTATTATAGGCAATGGCGTCTTAGGCCAAAACAAGAGTGCATGCGCTAAAGATAGTGGCGCATCCTTTTGTGGGCAAATTTTGTTTTGTTTGAAAAGTAGTTACTTTGGTGTTTTTTTTAAATTGAATATTTAGAAATTTGTTTTGAAAAAACATGGTTATTTTAAATTAAAAAAATTCAAGAAACACACATTTTTAAACAATTCAAAAATATATTTTTAAACAACAAAAAATTACTCTCACAAAAATTTGTTTTAATTTAATTGTTAAGTTAAAAATTTAAGATAATATTAATTATAAATTTATATTATTTTAGTTATTCATTAAAGAAATAAATAAATATAATAATAAATAATTAACAATATTATAAAGAAAAAAGAAATAATATTATTCAAAGTAATAAAAAAAAATGAGTGTTTCAATATGAATAAAAAACCAAAAAATAACAAGTAAAAATAAATGAAGTAAAATGGGAAATTTATTCGTTTTAGAAATAAAGTAATGGTTCTTGTGGTGTTTAAAAAGCATGTGTTAGTTTGGTGCTTTGGTGGTGTGATGTTTGGGTGCTTTGGTGGTGTGATGTTTGGGTGTATATTGGTTGGGTGCTATGGTGTGATGGGGGTGGAATCATATGCCTCATTGGGGCTATAGTAAGATGTGGTGGTGGTATATTATTGTTGGTGGTATGGGTTATTCTCTTGGTTTTTTGTTTGGGTGTGTAACATGAATTGGTTGCAAGGTTGGGTGTATTTGATATAGTGATGTTGTGGGGTTGGTTGTTAGGTTTAGGTGGGTTGATAATATTGTTGGGTTTGGTAATATTTTGGGGTTGGTTGTTGGGAAAGGTTTGGTTGTTAGGCGTATGATGATGAAGCTCGTTGGCGTGGGTCGATCAAATACCTTGGGCTAGACACAAAATGTGTCGTTGTAACCAACCTTTATTGATTCATATAATTTCGAATTGGTCTAGCATCCTGCATGATAGGTTCATTTATGATTTGTTGATGTCGGTGCTTCCATTGATGACACGCCTCCCTAGAGAACTCTCTTTAATCAGAATAATTCCATTTGGCGTCTACTCTAAGTTGATGCCATTGTCTCAAACACGTTGGGGGTCTGGGATTTGTTATTGCATTCCAAACTGCAATTTAACATGGTCACTCTGGTGCATCTCCACAGTAATGAACTTGATTATTGGTGTTTTTGCAGTCCAAATTGCAGCATCTTTGAGTTTAATCTTATGGTCGAGACCCAGATACGACCTTCAGATAAACTATAGAGGAAAAATACATGATTAGAAGATTTGTAAATTGGTAATACTAAAACTAAATTAACGAGATGATGAGTTTTTAGTTGTAATACATTGTCTGGTCCAAGGTGATCTATAAGATTCCAATAGACCGTTATAGCATGTTTGGTACATTAGTTGGTGTTCTTCTTTAGAAATAACCACTGAAACTGAAAAGAGTGAAAATAAATTATTTATAGCTAGTTATAGTATAAAGTAAGAAAGTGGAAATAATGAAATAAACTTACTTTTTGCGTAGGGAAATGTGAAGTTGTTCTCGTTGGCAGGGGTGAGTGACAACATTCTCGACACCGAGTTTTAATTATTTTTCATCCTTAATCGAATCTTCGGTTAATATCATATTTGAATAATGTTGTTTAAGGTACTTTTAATTAATACCTTGACCTCTTGTTGTTTCTTCAAACGAAGGGGCACCCAAAAGTTGTTCGCATATTGCGTTATCTTAGTTAACTCTACCATTAATAATCCTACCTTCGATAGATAAACCCAACAACATGTACACGACTTTTGATAGAGTAACCATGCCTTTTTTATCCTATTTAAGTGCATGCATCTTCATCTCTGAACCAAGTCACACTGTATTATCACCAAAAATATACACGAAAATACACTGCATTTCACAATATGGGTCCTTCACCACATACTTGATCAATGATAACATCAATGGTGAGACATTTGAATGTCAATTATCCGATTTTAATTTTTGTAATACCGAGATGGTGAACGATAACACTATTAACCACGAGCAAGAGTCGTTACCTTCGAGTCATGTGTATCGTCCGCCTCAGCACATGACAAACTTGATTTTGGGTGCAAACGAACCATCCTCGGATATATTTTACAATCCTTATATGGAGACAGAGGGAGCTTTAGAAGTGGGAGAAATGTTTCGCACAAAAAAAGACTATGTGAGAGCAATGAAAAAGTTTCACATGGAAATATCAACTGGTTATACCGTCGATCTCACTAATATGACGAGGTACAAGATTTTGTGTTGTAACGTGCTCTGCATGTTCTAGCTAACAGCATCTTATCGGAAGAGGAGTGATTCTTGGGAGATAGGTTCTATAGGTCAAACTCCCACTTGCATAATCACTAATCTGATGCAGGATCATTGCAAACTCAGCTCTTAGTTAATATGCGATGAAACTTTGTTTGTCCTTAGCAAGGATCCATCATTGAAGGTAAGTACAATAATCTCTCATATCGTTACACGATACAATTATACTCCCTTGTACATGAAGGCAAGGATAGCTAGGACTAAGGAGTTTGAACGAGTATTCGGAAGTTGGGAAGATTCGTACAAAGAACTTCCACAATACTTGATGGTACTTAAATATTATGCTCTTGCTGTTGCAATTTGGAGACCCTACAGGCATATACCCCAGACAGAACATGCGTTAGTGGAAATGGAATATCCCACTGACTCTTCTAGGCGTATGAACCATGCATTAAAGATTTTGAATTCTGCAAACCTATTATTCAAATTGATGGAACATGGTTGAACGAAAAACATAAAGTAACACTACACATGGCAATGGCACAAGATGGAAACAACAACATCTTTCCAATTGCCTTCGCTCTGGTTGAAGGAGAGACTGTTGGGGAATGGATTTTTTCCTCAAAAATTTTTGATTACATGTTGCTCTAAAACCTAACTTATACTTCATTTCAGAATGACATCCATCTATTGAGAATGCATACAAAAACCTTGACAATGGCTAGCAAAATCCTCCTTATACGCATGTCTACTACATTAGACATATCACTCAAAATTTCATGCAGGAGATCAAAGACAAGACGCTTCAGAAGAAAGTTATGAATTCATGGTATGCATTAATAAAACCTTCATTCAAACACTACCGCAAGGAGATCAGAATAAAAAATGCAGATGCAGTAAGGTGGATCGATAATATTCCAGTGGAGAAGTAGACCAATGCATTACAATGGTCAATGATGGGGCCACATGACAACAAATCTCGTGGAATCAATGAATTATGTCTTCAAAGGCATTTAAAACCTACTGATAATCGCTTTGGTGAGAGCAACTTATTTTAGGTTAGGGTCACTGTTTAAGATCAGATGTTCAAAATGGAGTTTAGTATTACAATCGGGGTTTTTGTTAAGTGAAACTTCTATGAAACTTATTAAGTAGGAAGCCGCCAAAGTTAACACACACAAGTAAAATGGATAAGACAAATAAAATGGTGAGATTATGTATTTTATGTCGTCATCCCGGATACAATCCTACAAGTTGTCCCAATGTTAAAGCAAGCTCCACAACATAATTAAATAATCCACTTTTAGTCCTGCTTTTTATATGTAATTCATTTTATGTAACCATTTAATTTGATATTGAAAACAATGTTCTTTTCAAAAAGCTTACAACACTCAGTTACAACAATTAAAGTAACAACACGACAAACAAATAAAATGAATAAACAACATATCTATGTGATTACAACCATCATGATAAATTCCTATGAACTATGCATCATAATACGACAATCACTGTAAGTTTTAGCCGACTCTCGGATATGATGTTCTTCATTATTGTTATACATCATAACAAGCCTTTCAATTCTTTTGATCTTTTCACCATCTGCAATATCTTCATATAACCAATTGATCAAGCTCCTCTTAAGATGCTCCAAAGTCTCTATGTTCTAGAGTCGGATATTCATCGGAGTTTTTACTGCCGAATAAATCAAATTGGCATTTCTCTTGATAATATAACACGACATTTTTAAGAAAATTTGAAGGAGAGAATTAGAAGATGGATAGAAAATTGTGGGGAGGGAATGACCTATATGTAAAAAAAATCAAAACAGCACATGAGGCACATGCAATGGTTCGTGCTCCTAAAATTTGCATGCATGCGTCACACCCGTTGACTAATTCTAAATGCATCTGCTATAGACAATAGCCATTGTCCCAAACACGTTTGGGGTCTGGGATTTGTCAATGCATGTCGAACTATAGTTTGACATGGTCACTCTAGTGCATCTCCACAGTAGTGAACCTGATGATTGGTGTTTTTGCAGTCTAAACTGCAGCATCCTTAGGTTTAATCTCATGGTCGAGACCTAGATACGGCCTCTAGATAAGTTGTAGAGGAAAAATATATGATTAAAAGATTTGTAAATTGGTAATACTAAAACTAAATTAACGAGATAATGAGTTGTTTAGTTGTAATACCTTGTCTAGTCCAAGGTGATCTACAAGATTTTGATAGACCTTTATAGAGTGTTTGGTACATTTGTTGGCGTTCATCCTTAAAACAAACCACCTAAACCGAAAAGAATGAAAATAAATTATTTATAGCTAGTTATAGTATAAAGTAAGAAGGCTGAAATAATGAGATAAATTTACTTTGTTGCGTAGGGGAATGTGAAGTTGTTCTCGTTGGCAGGGGTGAGAGACAACATTCTCGACCAACCTCATGCTTAGAGCAAAAAAGCACAAGAGTAAAACAAACAAGTACCCTTTTGTGCGTTTTTACACAAAGAACTATATAGATGGGACAAAACTGATGAACCCTAACTATATGTTCTTATTTTGTTTATGTTTTTTAACAAAGATAAATGCATATTACATTATCTTTGTTAACTCTACCATTAACAGTCCTAACTTAGATGGATAAACCCAACAACATGTACACGAAATTTGATAGATTGGTCATGCCTTTACCAGTCTATTTAAGTACACACATGTTCATTTATGAACCAAGTCACATTGCATTATCACCAAAAAAATACACAAAAATACACTGCATTTCACAATATGGATCCTTCACCACATACTTGATCAACGCTCACATCAATGGTGAGACATTTGAATGTGAATTGTCTGGTTTTAACTTTCACAATACCGAGGTTACCCGGTTTACAATAAACAGAAAATCAAATTTCTTGCATTTGAAAGAGGGGATAGAGGCAAAGTTGCAGTGTGGGTTAGTGTCACAAATCATTTACAAAAATCCAGTTATTTTTTCCAGCAACCAAATCATATTTTTTCAGCTAAAGGTTCGAAATGATGAAGATGTTCAAAAAAAATTTTGAACTCATGAACATTCCAGATTCAATGATATTGAGTTGTATATTTTACTACAACAAAATCATTTGTCTCAAATTGTTGATCCGTCACAAGTTTTTTGTGAAACTAACGACGACGAACAAGCCGAAGTCGATGTTGTTGACGAGGAAGAAGAAGAAGAAGACTAAATATTGATTGATCAGATGTTTAACGATGACAGTGTCGACCATGAACAAGAGTCGTTACCTCCGATTCATGTGTATTTTCGGCCTCAACACATGACAAACTTGATTTTGGATGCAGACGAACCACCCTCGGATATATTTTACAATCCGTATATGAAGACAGATGGAGCTTTAAAAGTGGGAGACATGTTTCCTACAAAAGAAGACTGTGTGAGAGCAATAACAAACTTTCACACGAAAATCTCAACTGATCATATCGTCAATTGCACTAATGTAACGAGTTACAAGATTCTGTGTTGTAATGTGCTCTGCATGTTCCGGATGACAGCATCTTATTGGAAGAGGAGTAATTCTTGAGAGATACTTTTATGGGTCAACCTCCCACTTGTATAATCACTAATTTGATGCAGGATCATCTCAAACTTAGCTCTCAGTTAATATGCGATAAAATTTTATTCGTTCTTAGCAAAGATCCGTCATTGAATGTGAGTACAATAATCTCTCATATCGTTACATGATACAATTATACTTCCTTGTACAGGAAGCCGTGGATAGCTAGAACTAAGGAGGTTGAACGAGTATTTATGTAGCCATTTAATTTGATATTAAAAGCAACCTTCTTTTCATATACATTCGGTTATAATAATTAAAACAACAACACGACAAACAAATAAACCGACTAACAACATATCTATGTGATTACAGCCATTAGAACAATTTCCTTTGAACTATGCATCATAATACAACAATCATTGTCAGTTTTAACTAACATTATGTTCTGTATTACTGTTGTACAACGTAACAAACCTTTCAATTCTTTTGATATTTTCGCCGTCTGCAATGTCTTCATCTAACCAATTGATCAAGCTCCTCTTAAGATGCTCGAAAGTCTCCGTGTTACAAAGTCGGATCTTCATCGGAGGCTTTACTGCCGAATAAATCAAATTGACATTTCTCTTTATAATATAACACGACATTTTTAAGCAAAATTAAAGGAGAGAATTAGAAGATGGATAGAAAATGACCTATATATAAAAAAATCAAAACAACACTAGAGCCACAGACAATGGTGCATGCTATTAAAAATTGCATGTATGCACCACATTCATTGGCTACTCCTAAAGGCATACACCATAGACAATGACGCCTTAGACCAAAACATGAATGTATGAGCCACAGGCAGTGTCGCATTCTCTTAAGGGCGATTTTTTTTTAAGTGATTACTTTAATAATTTTTTCTAAAAAATTAGTTATTTATGATTTTTTTTTTTAAATCAAAGTTACTTTTACAAATAAAAAATAATCGACTTTGTTTGGTCAGATAAAAATTGACTTTGCCTCTTTCAAAATAGAAATCAAGTTCATCAATTTGATTTAAATTATAGTGAAAATTCCACTTCAACTCAAAAGCTCCAAATTATTACTTTTTCATTTTCACATTTTATTGTATTGTGATGTAATTTTTCACTGTGATTTAATTTTCTAATGTGAATCTAAACACATGCTTAGACAAATTGATTGTCCAATACACGAATTTGGTGCACAGAATAATTATAGAGTTTAGAAAATGCTTACAAATCATTAACCACTAATTATAGGGATAATTTTAATAACTATAATTTTTGATCTAATTAACTCGTAAAATATAATTTTTTTTTCCAAATTTTATAATAAAATATAATAAAATATAATAAAATATGTGAAATAATAATATGTAATTTTAAATTTAGTTATATTAAAAATAAATTTATTATCTAATATTTTATAGTAAAATTCTGAATTATTTTATCTTTGTTGATTTTATTGATTCTTTTCTGATGTTTCCTTAATTTGAAAATTATCAACACTATTTCTAAATTAATTATATCATTTATATTTAATAAATAAAAATAATTTTTATTATAATAAAGTAGAGAAAAATAAAAATAAAATTGCTACAGCATTCTTCAAAATTTCTATAAACTTAATATTTTAAAATCAATTTTTTAATAATATATTTGTGATAGTAATAATTTGCTATTACTTTTATATTTTTTTTATTAAACTTAGAACTGTGTTAGTATATCTGTGAGAGTAAATAGTCAGCAAAAATAAATAAGCAAATAACATAAAGTAAAAAGATTAAGGGTTAGAGAGATTTTATTATAGAGTTATTTAAATTTGACCAAACGTTTGTCTAGTCTCGTCTTCAAAAAAAATTTTTAAAAATTTTAATTATATATAGTTTTTACCGATTATGTCCACGAATTTTAATAAAATCTGATCTTGAGATTTCTACATATTTATTTTAATTTTTATACCAATCTAATAAAAAGATCATTTTCATTTTGTTGTACTGAAAACTCTCACAATCCTATTGAAACAATTAATTCCTTCACTGTAAACATATTTCTTGAGTGATTTATATAATTTTTTTAATAAAAAAATAAATATACTTCACTGTATTTCATTCAAGAATTAATATGGTTGAATTCTAAAGAAAGACTATATACTTATTCCCATTTTAGAATATGGTTAAAGTATGCACAAAAACAGCATATTTATATTGCCACTATCTTATGGAACTTATAAGCTATTTTTTGTCAAACATTCTCCTAGAGAATAAAAAGATATGGTGAAATGATTTTCTTTTTTAAATTGGTTTTCAATAAATTGATTTCTTGAAACTGATTTTGAGTCAAAGTAATTGAATGCAAAGTTAATTAATTATCTTTTACTTTGAGAATTATTTCCTAAAACTTTTGTTAAATTTATTTGATAACAAAGAAATACTAAGCTCTACACAAGAGGAGAGCAGTAAACATGACAACTAGGTAGATTGGTGACGGGTTTTATTTTTCTCAAACTCAAACTCTAATTTTCAAATATTTTTCATTTTTCTGTCTCAAACTCAAGTAAAAATAAAGAGTTAAAACTTAAATTCGTCTCAAACAGGTTAGATTTGAGTTTTCTCGCTCCGCCATCATTCATTTTGTGAAATCAATTTTTTTAATAAAATTTTTTATTTTTTTCAACATCAAATTGCATTACAAATAATAAAATAATAATCTAAAAATATTTCATACATAAATTTTAAATATTTTAAATAATAAAAATATCAAAACTAAATAATAATTTACTTATAAAGTGAGTTGTACGGGTTTGGGGCGGGTACTAGGGTCCTCATTATCCAACTCGTCTCCATATTTTATAATTGAAAAAAACCCAAATTCGATCCTAAATTCAGTCAAAACAGATATTTTCCGTCAACTTCGGAGCGCGTTCGAGTGAATACCTATAGGTACGGGTTATATTGTCATACGTTACGGATTTGCCGTTAATTAAACTTTTTTAGAGAAAATTTAGGTGTTTATGGTAGTTTTTTCAATTTTAAGATTAATTTGTATAATTATGTGTAGAGGATATTCGATTTTCCGTTAGAAAAAAATACACTAAGCTCTTAAAATAACATACCTTTTCTAAAATATTTAAAAAATTGTTTTCATTTTTAAAAATATATCATCTTAATTAATAATTATTCCATTTAATTTTATAAGAATATCATATATTCTTATTTAAAAAATTAAAATAAAAACATATTAGAATGTATTAAAAAAAGATAGGGAGAAGGTATTAAAAGTATAAAAAGTAAATAAATGAAAAAGAGAATATATAATAGAATGCCCTAATTATATATCAAAAACTGTTAAGTATGTTTGTTGAGGCAAGTTCAAATTACTTTCAATTGAATCTTGTCTCAGTGTCAAGTTGAATGAGTCATAGTCACTGGATCCATGCCATAATATATGTGGTAATGGGATTAGTTGCCATCATTGGTTGAAAATGACACTAGATTCAATGGAATTTTTAGGATAAAAAGAGATGGTTAATGATCAGCCTCATCATCAATATGTACACTAGAATCCTTATAAATCTATATAAAATATTAGTCACATATAAACATGGAATTCTCTACCATAAAGGAAGATTCTTATACCATGGTCCTTCATTGCCAATTGAGATGTTGGACTGACTTGTTGGGTTTCAAAGGAGTTATTTTTCTCATTTTTTAAGGAGTTTTTCGCATCCGGTGAAAAGTCAAAATTGTTTCTATGGTTTAAAGTTAAAGATATATTTTCGAATATATTTTTTTTATATATCCTTGAACATAAATGAATGAGTCATTTTTATTTTATCAAAATTAATCTTGAGATGTATCTCTGTATAATATAAGAGTGAGTATGGAGATACATCTCCGTAAGCATCATTAATTCAAAATTTAATGGGTGTTACGCAAATGCATCTCTGGACACGTTTTAAACATTATCCTGCATCAGACCCTTCTTTTTTCCTCCTTCATTTTTTGATTACTCGTTCAAAAAAAATTCGTTTAAGCTCTTTTGCTGCAAACTATTTCCAAACATTATATGAACAAGTTTCATCAAGTTCGCTCACTCCATTATACTTCATTTGCTGCAAAGTTACTCACTTCATTCAAGGGTCTTAATCACAACTATATTTTAGTAAGTTTATCATTTCATTTTTTTTTGTTAAATGAAGTTTTAGGTAACATAGGTTGTTTAAGATGCATTAGGTAGTATTACAATCGAAATAGGTAGCTGATATAGACATGCATAGCCATTTGGTTGGAGGTTAGGGCGACAATGGAGTTTCTTCCATTGTTCAAAATTGTGAGTTCATCCGGAGTTGCATCTCTATATTATATCTGGAGTGTTTTTGGAGATGTATATATGAATTTGTGACTGGATACGTTTTGGTTGAATTCTTATGTGACTTTCTAGTTTTATTACAATTGCAATGGCTGGAAATAATCCGAACATAATTAAGCTCGGTTATGTGTCCTAAGACGCATTCGTACGATGTGAAAGGGCTAGAGAAAAGGCCATAAGGCCACGAGTCGATGATACCTCGTTTGATGGTTCACAAGGTCGAGGTTCACAACCATCTGGTTTTACTTCCCGTAATCGTCTATCTTTGGCATCTACTTCACGGGCCACGCGTCCCCTACTTATGAAACCCCTGAAGCTCAGAAGGAACCCACTACTGATGCCCCTGCAGATAGTTATTCATGTGGCCCATTTGACATCTTCTTACTTCATCTCTATGGAGACCATGTTGTTAGGCATGTCTGGAAAGGAGAGGTATATTTATTTAACTTTGCATTACATTTGTTTTAAACTAATTTAATCGCAACTGATGGTTATTTCGTTTTTTAACAGGAGCATCAATGTTTAAAATTTGTAAACCTTAAAAGGAAAATATTGAATTTGGAATATCCTGATGCTGACTGGTTCAAGAATGTTATCCGCTACTCTGGTCTTGTCGGATTATGTGTTACTGCGTACACTACCATAAACCATGACATGCAGATGATATTTGGAGAGTGATGGAATTTAGATACATCATCTTTCCACCTTCCTATTGGGAAAATAACCTTCATTGTGAATGATGTCTCATGCCTCTTGCCTATTCCCATCAGGGGGAAAGGACTAGACCACGACAGGCTCGATCAAGAGGAAGCCAGCAAGATGTTGGTTTCATATTTAGTGGTTGACCTAACTGATGTTGGTGATGATATGTTGCTTAGTACCACATAGTGTGCGTTAAGGTGTTACCTCCTGTTCCTACTTGGCAAATCCATGTTGGTGGACAAAAGTGCAACCTACGTCGATGTGGTCTACCTTAAATACTTCAACGACTTGATGACAATTCACGAGTACAACTAGGGGACGCTTGTTTGATGACTACAATGAGGATTGGTCTTGTGCTTCCGCCTTTTCCACGCTCATAGGGAATCAGGTGATCGAGTCATTTCGGGTGTATCTTGATCGTCATGTATCATATGACATTGCCTTCTGTCGATACGGCTACCACCGCCAGATGCGTCATCTAGTCCTCATTTTGTTATACTCCGAATGGATAGCATGTGGGTCAAGTCTAATGTATTTGTATATACCCTGCGATGCACCATTTTAAATATTTGTAGATTATTCTGAGACACCCCCATAGTCTGCTCCTCCCACCGTCTGCCGCAGTGAACCTGATGCGATACTTGAGTATTTCGAGATTCATTTGGTACCAGAGGAGTATTGCAGGATTCCAGGTCCTGTACAGTGGATTTATGTAGACAACTGCATGACATGGTTCAATATGGTGTCACACCTTATCATGAAATCAGACGCTTCTAGAAGACCACATAGGTCATATAACTAAGAGGTACTTGAGACTATAGATAACCACACCCAGGACATAAGCATTGTCTGCCAACGTATTGCATATATGGTGAGAACAGACATAAAGGCATTACTGGCAAAGCACGGAATGCCTTGCAGTACAGGCGGAGAAGCTGGAGGTTAGACATACTCAGGAAGTTGCGTTTGATTGTATTATTTTTTGTATTTTCTAAACAAGTCATGTATGGTTTGTCCAATACATTTTGATTTAACTTTAACCAATATGTGATTTTTTTTACTTTGATATAACTTAATTTTACTTTAATATAACTTGGATTTTAAAAAATTATAATATTGGGACAATGTTGTTGTCTTAAAACCATTCAAGAGAATTTTTAGAGATGCATCTTTGAAATATCTCATGTGTGCAATTAACATGCTTTTAATATTTTTTAAATGATTTTAAGAGATATTTTAGAGATGCATTTTTGAAAACATCCTAAAAAATTTACGAAAGTACACTCTAGATCATAATTTATAAAAATTGGTGTGTGACTGAATAACGAAAATTTGTATGATTTTAAGTATATCTGGAGATGTATTTTCGGACAAAGAAAATATTTTTGAATTTTCTAAAGTATTGGCCGCACTCCAAGCCCGAAAATACATCTCCAAATACACTTAAAAAATTTACGAAAGTGCATCTCTAGATCATAATTTATCAAAAATTGGTGTGTGACTGAATTACAAAAACTTGTATGATTTTAAGTATATTTAAAAATGTATTTTCGGACAAAGAAAGTATTTTTGATTTTTCTAAAGTATTGACCGCACTCCAAACCTGAAATCAGCATTTTCCAATTTAAAAGACCTTATTTAAGCTTATTAGCAAGTCTTCATGATAGAAGTAAATGTCTAAGGGTTTGTTTGATTTGTTTTTCTAAATTTCTTTAATTTAAAAAAAAAAATTGCTAGTTTAGTTTTATGAAACTATTTTAAAAATTATTAAGAGTTTTAAAAACTAGAAAAAATAAATAGATTTTAAATGTTTTAATTTTTTAATTTTTATAAAATTTAATAAGAGAAAAAAAAAACAAGAAAAAACGTTACGCTTATTATTAATGGAAAATGTAATATTACTTAATTTTAAAATAATTTTTAAAAGTGAAATTTATCAAAACAAGATTATTCTTTTTTTTAACTCTTTCTTAAAATTAATTTACAAAATTATTTTTAAAAACTAAAATTCATTCAACAAACACAAGTGTTTGGTGGATATAAGGTCATGGTTTAAAAATCGAATCGGCCGGTTCAACCGATTGGATCGTTAATCGGAGATGAATTTGGTTGGATTAATTTTTTAAAACTGTTAGTGAGTCATAATCAGAGTTAAACTGTAAAAGTCGGATTGAACCGTCCAAAACCATTCGAACTAAAGAACTGGATCCGATTTTGTAAAACTGCCGGTTCAAAAAATTTCATCAAACTAACTATTTTTTAATTTTAATTTTTTTTTAACTTTAATATTTTAGTATCAAAACTTAACATATATTTCTCAATCACAACAAAGAATTTCGTGTGTTTTTTACAATCATACAAACTTCTATGTTTTGTCACTTTATTATAGTTTTTCTTTCAACCACATTTCACTGTCATCATGCCGTCTCTTTCAAACATAGTCACATATGTCCAAGTTCAAGTCAAATTCAATTTTTTGTTGTTTAATGAAATATGTTGTATTATTTATATTTTAGTATTCTATCTTATTTAATTTAGGTATTTTTAATTATTTGAACTTCATTTTAGTTATTATATTTTATTATTTTAATTTTGGTTTGAATTAATTTTATTTATTTTATCGTAATTTTTTAATTTCATAAAAATATTCTTAAATAATGGTTGAAATGTTTTATATTCTGTTATGTATTATTGATATTGTTGTACTAAACTTGTAATAGGTTTTTGAAATATTTTTTTATTAGGTTGAGAACATATAATGATGTGTGACATATATATGAAATTTAATGCATATTATTAAATTATTTAATAAACGGTTAGATTTAACTAATTTAACCATTAATCATAAATTTCACCGGTTCGATTTTCAGTCTGATTTTTAAAAATCAATCCGATTTTTAAACCATTGATATAAGATTTCTCAAATTTCAAAATAACGTATATAAAGATTTATAAAGTAAACCTAAGAGCAATTAAAGGAGACAGTAAAGTCTTTTTCTTTTCAATTAAAAATTCTGAATTGAAACTCAATCTTAAATCTTAAAGAAGAATTTTGTAATCCAAAGATTAATCTCAAGAATTATATGCAAAGAGAATTTCAGATTTATAAAATAAAATAAAATAAATTGTATCTTATGTAAGAAGAAATACAATACCTCACTATTATACATGGACACTTTTTTAAAAGTAAGTTATTAATGATGGAGATTTAGTTATTATAAGGACATTTTTTAAAAGCCTGAAATTATATATGTAATTAATCTGATAGGCGAAGTTAATTTCTGAGTAATGAATGTATTCAAGTGATTTTTCCGGACACATTATTTTAAATTTTTATATATAAGACTAATTGAACAAAGGCATTTTTAATTTTTATAAAATTTGTAAGAACGGAGAAAATAAAATGAACAACTCCAAATAAAATCATTAAAGTCCTAACTTTAAATCCATCAAAAAGATTATCATCAAAATTTCATTATATATATATATATATATATATATATATATATATATATATATATATATATATATATATATATATATATATATATATATATATATATATATATATATATATATATATATATATATATATATATATATATATATATTAATTAAAACTTTGCTCATTTATTATTAAAAATATTGGACCAACACTGCATGTGATAAACATTAGGAGAAAAAAAATAAAGATCATAGAATACAAAAACAGACAAAAAGTGAAGAAAAAGGGGTTATGATGTAAACTTACAAAATGTTTTTGTTAAGAATAGCATATTTAATAAGATATGCTATTAATATAAATGGGGACAATCGCCTACTATCAAATCAATTTTATGAAATTGAATGAGACTCAACGAAAGTTACAAGTTTTCTACACGTGTATAACATTTCAAGAGGATTATAAATTAGTCTGAATTATTGCATAGCAAGGAATATGGAATTTTACAACCAGGAAAAGTGTCTAGCTAGCAACAAGTATGTTGACCTAAAAAAGCATCTATATGTTCCAATTATTGCCGGAAAAGCATAAAGGCAAAGATTCAATTGAAGGAATAATCGGTTAACGACAGAGCTTATGTTATATACCAAATAAATGGTTATTGAATGTACGTGAAAATGCATGATTAAACACGTTGTTTGAATTTTTCATGCTACCCAAACAAAGAAATATGTTACATAAATTTGTATGTTTGAAGCCATATATTCATCTCATCAAATATATATGTTTTAAATAAAATATAATGGGACATTTTGAGTATATATGGTTAATAACTTTGTGACATCAGTAAAGTTCAGCTCAAGTGACAGTATTGATTTTGTTAAGTTGGGCATCTTCACCCAAAATCTCACAGTTATGTGTGAATTTCGGGTGATGTTTATCGATTATTGTGTGTACTGTAAACTTCGCGCTAATATTTCTGATCTTACAATCATTTTTCTCGTACACGAATTTAAAGAATGAACAAATAAAAAATATGATGCCAAAGTATAGTGATTGCTTAGTACATTAAGGAAAATGTTTTGGCAGGAACCTTGGTTTAGCTTTTCGACCTGAACAAGCCAAGACCTAAAACTCTCTTCATCTTCCTGAAGATACCAGAATTCTTTCCTTTGGTGTGCCCTCCCGCAAGCTCTCCTGCAAACGATAATATTTTAGTGTCCCCTGTTGATGTGTGAGAATTTCCTATGGGTGCTAAAAAGAGGAAATGGAAATTACTAAAATTTGCATATCAATCTCATTGAATTATACTAGTTTAGTTTATTTTAGCTTTGAGAAAGAAAATCGATGTGAACAGTCGAGAGAAAGCTAAATACCTGTTCCCTCAGGGACATTAAAAGGAGAAGGTGCATCAGAGCTCAGAAGATAAGGTTTCCTTGCCCAATACTCTTGAAACCTCTGTTTCGCATATTCCTTGTAATCAAATTCAATTGTGTTTACTTGTCCCTGAACAAAATAAACAGAAGATAAGATAATGAAGATTGAAGAATAAAATTTCCTACCCCTATTCCTGATATACCTTAGTCCATATGGAGAAATTCTTATATTCTAGTTCTGTATGTCATTTTTGTAAGATTGTTTTCAGTGGTGCATTCTCATCATAAATTTTTCCCGCATGAAACCAGCCACAAATAGTAAATACCCTTGCCATTGGTTTGAGCAGTTGCATTAAAATAAGGATTACTTATCTATTCTATTTCACTTTCTTTTGTCAGTTAATGTATCTATTCATAGAAATAGTGCAGAAAAACCTAGTGTGATTATTGAATAACTTCTCCCTCTCCAAGGTCTCAGCCCACACCGAACCAAGAGTGACAAATAAAAAAAATAGTTAGAAAGGGCACATACCGAAATTATTCCCCAAAGGCCCCAGAATAGATGATTTGCAAGTGTATATTTCTCAACTTCTTGAAGTAGGTGCTCCACTTCACCTTCACTTGGTTCTTTACCTGCACTCAAGTCCCATAATTTCAGGAACACAAAATAACAGTACACTTCTTAAGGTCGTGCATGGTTATATGAATGATGGAATACAAGGGTACATTGAAATATAAATATTGTTTGTTAATTTTAGACATACAACTTGTTTGTTCCAAACCATGAAATAGGTCATTGATGTCGGCTAATTGAAAACTTCAAAATTTTTACACTAAAAGATTAGTCAATGATGTTAAATTAAAAAACAAAACAACGGTCATTTAACAATGAGGATATATATTTATAATTATAAAAAAAATCCATTACCTGAGGTACTCAAATATGCCATAATAAAGCTTACACGCTCATCAATATCTGTCAAGAAAACCAGCTAAGTGAATATTTTTTTCCAGGACACAATAAAATAATGAATAATTCAAAAAGCCACGAGTCACAGCATACCAGGATATTTGGTGTAATCAAGAATATGAGGCATTTCGGTATGATAATTCGCAGCCATCTCACAGAAGTGGTTTGCTATATCATATGCTATAGGATTGTGACTTGCATATTCATAGTCCTGTTACAGACGTAACATTAAATCATACTTGCTTAACATTAAATCATACTTGCTGGTTATGATCCCTTAATCTTGAGACAGTGAATTTTGGCAAAAACAATTTAGCAAGTATAGACCAACTAAATGGCTCAGTGAATCAGTTTCTCATACTTCTTGCCATGCTAATGAACAAATAAACAAATAGGAAGGAAAGTCATCACATGAAAGATATATATAACCTCACAAATTATATCAAAATGATTCCATTGTCTCCCAAGATTTCCAAATTATAAAATTTTGATTTAGCCTTAAAATGTAAAGGAAAATCACGGCAAGAAGAAAACCAACAACACTCATCGATGCAAGTCTCAGGTTTGCTAGTCTTAAAACATAATCACTTTTAAGTCGTGCTATTGAAACATCGCCTTTTTCTTTCTCTTCCATAAATGTCGGTGAAATTCAGTTCAAAGAGGAAACAGGTTAAATACTGCGATAAAAATTACATGTACTAAGGGGGAAACATTTTATTTAAATAAAGTTCATGGCGAGGTCCTTGTATCACCAAGTTTCCTTTTTACGAGAAGACAATTAGAAGAACTAAATATTTCTCCGGTGTAGGCCCAATGGGAAGTTAAATATTAATCATTTTTCCGCAAAGGTGTTAGCATTAGAATCAAAATTATTTTTCCGCAAAGGTGTTAGCATTAGAATCAAAATTTTACTGGCACGAAGAGAAACTCACTATTATGGTTACGGAATTGGTCTCTTCATCAAGCATTATGTTACCATATTGTAAATCATTGTGGCAAAATCCTATCCGTTGGTCTGTGCCTGATAGTTCCTTTTCCAAAATAGAGATTTCCTTGTCGACTGTGTCCAAATAAAAAGCTTCGACTTCCTTTGGAGAAGACAAACGTTTGGCCTCAGCAAGCCAATTTCTGAAGCATTGAAAGGAAAATATCTGAGAAATGATAAATTTCTAGCAAAGTTTATACAAATGAGACACAACTAAACTCTTATTGCCACAAATAAACTCATTTTAAAGGTGACTCTGGGATGGATGTTCAGACAGCACATACCTCAATGTACACCAAAGATTGACCTTCTTTTCACCAGGCATATCTAGATCATGAAACTCCTTCATTTTGGCCGCTATAAGAGCAGAAATTAATGGATCACGTAGATCAGAAGCTGACAGTGTCTGATAATTCAGAATGAAAACATGGAATATATGAGCACATCGAGATCATAAATTTTGTAGTTCATTGTTTCTAAAAAAAAAATCCTAAACTTACGACACATTACGGTGCAAGGTTAATAAAGAGAAAAAAAAGGTAAATTTGAAGTTATGTTAGTTTATAATACATGCATTTTGCTGTTTTCAATCATTAACCAGATAAAACAATTTTCCAAATGTTGGTTTGAGTAATATAGGGCCAGTTTGTTTTAGCTTTTTTTTAAAATGGTTTTTATAGTGTAAAAAAATTTTACAAAGAAGCTTTTCATAAAAGTTTCAAATAAAAATTTGATTTGAATAGTTATCTTAAAATGTTATTTTAGGTATCTCATCATTTTATCAAAAATTTTTTTTTGATATCAAATTTTCAAAAAATCACTTAATTTTTAAGCTATTTCAAATAACTTTGCATAAAAATCATTTTTGAAATACAACTTTTTGAAAAAAACCGTGATTTTAACTATGTTTTGTTCTTCAATAATGTATATTTATGTTATAGTAAGTCAAAATTAGTCTTTTAATTTATAGAAAACAAATTTAGAAAAACTTGTAATATTTTGAAAAATATTTTTGTAGAATCCATTTTCAAAAATACAAAGAAAAAATCCATTTTTTTAAAGCTAAAACAAACTGGCCCATAATAGAGTACTAAGAGTAAAAGTAATATCAGTATCAGATTACCCTTGCATGGATAAACTCTTCAACACGTCCATTTGTAAAGCGTCCTAGTAGACGAGGTCCTTGACCATTTTTTGACATGTATTCAAATGTCCGTATTTCATCATCCCTATTAAAGAAAATGTCCACGCCCTCACCATAGATTCTAACTACAACCTTCCGTGAGGTTTCCCCATTTGTAGCTGGCCACTTTATTTGGAATACCTCATTTGTCATTGCCCCCTTGAGAGGGATCACCTGCAATGCATTTGCGTCTAGTACATCCTCCCATTTACCTGCCAATGATATCAGTATCTCCTTTGCTTCTACTGGAAGACGGTCAATTTTGTTGCTTACGGTGGTTTCAAGAGTATCTTCAATGTTTGACGGGATTTCAATGGCATCTGCTTTCCCTTCTACAAGATTTTCTGCAGCAACTAAAGGATTCACAGAAGTCTCCGCAATATTTAACTGGTCATTCATGGGAGTTTCTGTTTCTGCGCCACCTGCTTGGTTGTTTGCAAGATTTTTCGCACCATTTAATCGGTCATTTATAGGATTATCTGCTCCTGTACCACCTGCTTCATTTCTAGGGGTTTCTGCAACATTTGCTTGGGCAATTACTGGATTTTCTGAACCACCTGCGTGGTCACTTAAAGGATTTAGTGTGTTTGGTTCAACTTGATTTGGCTGATCATATGTAGGATCTCCTGTAGTACCAGTGCCGTGGATAATGGGATTCTTAGCAGCACTAGCTGCACTGTTTACAAGATCATCACCTGCATCCATTGCAGAAGAATCCGAAATTCCGGTCACAGCAAGGATTTCCTGAAAATATCAAGTTGCCTTTATTTGTAACTTAAATTACTTGAAAAACAAGGAAAATTCCAGAACAAACAAAAGAATGTGATTGAAAAACATCTCATCAAAATGATATATAAATAGTTGCTGATCACAACTACAAACTAAAATGATGTATTGTCGTCCCTCTTCCTCCTTCCAGCAATAAGTGGATAAAGTTGAGAGGGAAGGGAGAAAAACCATATATTGGTTTAAGAGCAACATAAAAGAATGAGTTGGTTAATAGCTAAGACTGATGCAGAAAATCCCAATATTGTTTAGCACTGAAATTATTAATAATAAGACTTTAATTGACATATACTGTCGGTGTAAAAATATTTTACACAGACATTGAATCAGAGACGTTGAATGTTAGAAAGTGTTTGACTTTTATTTTAACTGCCCATAAAGTAACGCAAATGGATGATAGTGATGAATTGACAGTGTAAAACCTTTTACACTGATAGTGTATAGTAATTAATCTCTAATAATAATCTAGTATCTCATTTATTTTCTGTTTATTGTCAAAAAGTAGACAGGCCTAAATTGTATAATAGACACCAGCAGAGCTAGCTGAAATTTTAAGAGTAGAACAATTATAAAGAAAAAAAAATATGTTTTTTAATGTCAAGTAAACAGACTAACAATGTCTTCTTTAATACAAAACATTTTAGTAATTTGCAAGAGACTAAGCATCTATTTTGATTATGAAGTCAAAACAATTTTTCGATATAAACAAAGCTCTGTGTAGTTACTATAGAGAATAGAGATTAAAAGTGTCAAAACAAGACTAATAAATTTAACAATCAACATAGACTCAAATGATAAATTATTTACTTTCCTATTTCTACTAATGTTTGACAAATAGACTTATTTGGGGTAGCTAAATCTACACAATTAGAGTAGTTAAATATAAAAATACCTAACTAGCTTAGAAGAAGAATAAAATCAATAGGTCATTTTGTCAAACGAAGAGTGTGCTACGCGAACATGAAAAGGAAATAAATATCATTTATGTTTGTATCAAAATGTCATGATAAATGTGAAAGAAAATTACTAGAGTCAAAATGCACCAATGTTGACGACGAGACACTCTCCCTAACAACTTCAATTCAAAAAATTTTGATATTAATAAAAATTGCCTATGCTCCAATGACATGTAATACTTCAAAAATGCCCAAAGATTGACAAGCAATTATAAAGAAAGAGATAACGGGAAGAATGAAGTGAAACTTCAAACCCTCTTTGTTATATAATAAATTTAATTTTTTATCCGAAAATAGTATAAGATTAGAAATGATATTATTAGTGCTGGGTAGCACCTTTAGTAGAAAAGATGGTGAAAACTAAACTTTGAGTTGTTGAACATGCACATGGAAGACCTGTGAAGATAGTCAAACCGCTACAGATAGAGGTAGAACTAGAAAAACTAAATGAGAAACAACTAAGAAAGCTCTCAAGATAAATGAGTTCAAACATGATTTTATATAGAAAATTATGTGGCTTAGTTTGATCCATGTAGCCGGCCCCACTAAGTGGGAAAAGGCTTGGTTGTTGTTGAATCCCAAAATGGGATTAGATTGGGAAATACAATCACCAGTACCACAACCAAACTTGACCAAACAATACATAAGTAAGCCGAAAGTTTCATTTTTTTTCGGGCTTTTACAAAACAAACCTAGGCAAATTGGGGTATAAAATCACCAAACAACACACTAGGTGAACTTAACCCTATTATGTAATTTTAATAACTAGAGTCTCAATAAAAATCAAACCAGCGATCTACTAGTAAGTTGAAACAAAATCACATTAGACCAATTTTCTAGAAGCCCGTCAAAAACATCTTTCTATAGAAGCAATACATATGTTTTATCTATGATTGAAGCATAACAATAGCATCTAAACATGTTAACAACAATATCTATACATGTTTTCCTGAGATATAGCAGCTATAGCATAATAGTGTAACGAAAATTGAACAAATTGTTTCTGTTTCCCAATTCATTATTTGTTATAAAACATTATCAAATAGAAGCTATTTACAATGTGATAGCATTAGCAAAACTTGAACAAATCACTATTTTCAGCAATTCGGGTAATATCAATCAATGATTGAAATGTAATAACAATCACAACCACAACTATTGGAATGTAATAACAATAGCAACCACGACTATTGGAATGTAATAACAATCGCAACCATAACTTAAAACCTCGCTCCTCAGAACCAGCAAAATTTGAACAAATCCCTGTTTTCAGCAATTTGGGACATATTGTAATAACAATCGCAACAACCACAGCTTAAAACCTTGCTCCTCAGCACCAGCAAAATTTGAACAAACCACTATTTTCAGTAATTCAAGTCCTATCAATGATTGAAATCTAATAACAATCGCAACAACTTAAAACCTTACTCCTCTGAACCACATGGATTAAAATGCACTCCAAAACATTAAAAAAAAAAACAAATAATAATAATAATAATAATAATAATAATAATAATAATAATAATAATAATAATAATAATAATAATAATAATAATAATAAATAAATAATAGTAATAATAATAATCCTATTGATCAGTCTGATGGCCTCTCACGCCGTGACAACGGTATCAGAAGGTGTCGATACCTATACAGTTAATCACCGTTTCTATAATAAAGAACACATTAATTCACATCGTGACTACCGCAATTATTTCGTAACGACCGAAATCACAAAAGTTTTTTACAACAGTTATTTAAAACCTTGTTATTGATTGTGATAATAATCTGAAACAATCCTAATCAATTAACCTTAGCATCATAATCCATCATCTCGATTTACATGAATTCAATCATCTTCACAATTGCAACAAAACAATGTTCTACTCGACTAAACATGCAATAGAATTCCAACGCCAGAAAAAAGAGAAGTTCTCATCACAAAGCATTGAATCAACGATTGTTTTGTTTTTTGAAAATAAACAAATCAATTACGTATCAATAGAACGCTAACCTCAATCGATAAATTTGGCGGAGGAGAATCCAAACCGCGAAGAATCTGAAGAAATGAGCGAAAGAATATGAGGAGAACCGCGAGGCGGTGACCGGGGAAAATGCCGCCGGTGAAGTCGAGATAGAGATGGCGTCGTTTAGAGAGAGAAATATAGAGGAGAGAGATAGAGAGAGAAAACAGTTAAGATGTTTTTGAGAAATGATTTTATATATGAAATGAAAAGAGAACGGGTTTTATTTCCACCGCCAACGAATAAATGGATGGAAGAAAGAAAGGTGGTGCAACTTTTGGTGCTATTAAATTTTTGAGAAATTTTTCTCTTAAAATTAGAATCCTCATTTCTAAAATTAAACTCAAAAAAGCTTTAAAATAATTTAAATCAAAATTAATTTCTTCCATAAATATAGTTATAAATTTTTTTTATAATTAAAAAAAAACATGTGAAAATCTCCCTTGTAAAAAAATTATTCATATTTTTCTAATCTTTTTTTAATTTAATAAATAAATAAATTATTAAAATTTTAAAAATAATTAAGTAAATTGAGATAATTTCTCGAATAATCAATTTAAATTTATTTTTTATAAAAATACTATACATACAAATAAGTTTTTTATTAAATATTTTAAATATTATTATTAAAGTAAAATCATTGTATATAAAACAATTATTTTAATATTCGTTTATATTTTTGAAATTTTAATAATAATTTTAATTTTAAAATATATAATTTCATTAATATTTTAAAAAATATTTTTTTAGCATATTATTTTACTAATTTAATATTAAATTCATTTTAATTTTTTAGTTATACCTTGTTAAACTTCAACTTTTATTTTTAGTTATACCTTTTTATTAATGCACTACTGCAAAAGATTTTGCCATGTTGAGCCCTTGTGTTTTGACAAATTGAAAAGGTCTAAATGAGATAATCATATATCTTCTAGAAAATCTAATGTACCATGATCCAAAAAAATGTGGGTATCAAATGTGAAGTCTTATCGTTTTGTAATATTCTTTGCAACTCAAAGCTTTAATGATAAGCAATGAAGATATGTCAATCAATAGATATACTCTTAAGTATACAATAAGTCCGTAATCCAAGAATGTGCGATGATGGTATCAAAGATAAGGATCAAAGCAATAATTTTAAGAATTTCTCAACGTTTGTGATCCTTAGTTATCAGTTAACCTCGTAGAAGGTTGATTGGACATGTCTGTGATAGACTTATCCATATCGTTGTTTGTACTAACTCTCACATCCAAATATGCTTAGAGAAGGACACGTCATAATATGTTTGGTGTTCCTCTTTAAGGTAAGCTTTTATTAAACTCTTTTGATATTTAAGTTAGTATAATATTTTAAGGTTGCAATGATCAGAAAACTTCGATTAATCCTTTAAAATATTGGCTGTAATTTTGCAAATCTAAATGAATTATGTCTACTAACTAAAAAGACGAGTTTTTAAATGTTTTATAGAAAGGAGGTGTAATGACGCCGAACAGGGGTGCATCAAAAAAGCTCAAAACCAAACATGCTAAAAATGGGGCACCCAATCAATTGACACCATGATTCAATAGATTGAATCGTCTCAAAACTCATAAACTCGAACATTGGAGAACACGATAATGGCTAGTTTGATTAGCAATTAATGTAATGTCTAGTTGCAACGGTTAATTCTCAAAACTTAAAGCTTCCAATTAATTAGCATTATCATCCAATCGATTGGACATAAGGTATATATAGAGGTAAATTTCTCATTTGTTGCTCTCATCTCACTCTCTCTTATGCAAGTTGAAGGTGGGTTTACTTTATGAACTTTGTTTTTCGTTACTTACTTTTAAAGTTTTCTAAAATGTTTTTAAACTCTGGAATTAATTCTAATCAAAATCAAAATTTTCTTAAACACACAATTCACCCCTCTCTTGTGTATGAAGTCACATGTCCAACACATAAAACAACATTTAACTCAATAAAATTAGTATAAGCCATTTTTACTTCCTACAGGTACATATCTCACTAAGGCATCAGATCACACACACTACATTGCAGCAATTGTCTCTTCTTAAAAAATTAATCAGTTGTAGGAATAACCCTACGACTGAGTCTACCAATTGCAAGAATAACACAAGCTCATCGGGTATAGTACGCTAGAGTTGACAATTCCTCCTTGAGAGTTTCGTTAATGAGGTTGGAAAGGTAAGACCAATCTTCCTCCGAGATATACACCTATTTCTCCCTTGAAGTGCAAGGTCCCAACTAGCCAAGAAGGCGGGAGTTGGAATACCCGAAGACGAAGGTAAAATGACCGGAGTGTGCAAAACCCTTTGTGCGTACCCAAGGATTTCAACATCAGGTTTGAACATCGAGGCAGTTCCACCTTGGGTTGGGGTACACCCGACAGAGTAGATCAGGTTACTTGCTTCACCATTCCATCCGGGATAAGGATGATGGCGGATCTTAGAGTATTCTAAAAACGGACCATTGTCGGGATAAATCAAGCCTTCCTCTGCATTTTTTGAATTACTCCTTCATATTTAACTGATTATACACATGGAAATTGATAAATCATAAGCAAATATTACCGACAAAGATGACAAGCAAAAGAAAATAAAATTGCTGGAAAGCTTACAAAAAATGACTTTCATCTCCTCCTCGGTATCATCGTCCATCAACAAGTGAGTTTCAATGAGAGAAGATGCCTTGACATAACCCAATTATTTGAAGAAAGTTGCTCACTGTTTCTTTAGAAAGCTCCTCCTAGGACATGTGATCCTCTTTATAGACATATGACTCGTTCCCCTTTAAAAAGTGACCTCGGCTTCAGAACTTACAAAATAAACTCGTATATAGGTATTTAGGTTCAATCTCTATGACATAAGTCTTTACATAAGCCTCCTCGTTGATAGCAGTAACTAAAAAGAACAAATTTTGGAAATGTTTCACATCATAATACACTTTAAAGTAACGAGTAATATGCGTCAATGTAATTAAGCCTTGGTGTTGCACACGATTTACCGCACTATATTCTACCTTGAAAAAATGGAAGAATAGTGACAAATATGACTTTCCTCCCTGATAGACAGACCATTATTGGTAGACTTTGATGAAAGCTAAACTTATAGGGTTCAATTACGATGGGGAAATTATCAGATGGTTTAAAACCTCAACTTCGAAATCATTGAAAGGAAATTGGTGATCCATCCATATCAACAGACCTACTTTCATAATAGAATATACACTTGGATTAGTCTCAAAACATCTCCTTTAACATTCCTTACTTCATCGCTGATAGCAAGAACTGTTGGGGGGCTATCTCAGGCGGGCCATTGGCCCAACATGACTGACCGAATATAACAACCCAATACAACAAAGTTCTCCATTACCAACATACACATGGGCATTTATTATGGATCATCGCATAGGATCACACCCCTTGTATTCGTCTCCACAGTTGATGTGCATCCAATGGTCTTCCACATCCCATGTTAGATCAATCAAGAACATCCCATTTTGATCACGACAAACATAGACCATTATATCATAAACATTTTCACGGTTGTCATTTCAAACTCTTATCCATTATTTGTTCGAGTATGAAATATAACTCGTGTCATAAAAAAGCCTTTATTCAATTCATGTGAGTATAATCACAAAAAGGTTTAATTCAGACCATGACTAATTTAGTTAACAAATTTGAAAAACACATTGATTAGACACAGCAACAAAACCTAAACCTGCGGGTACCCATCCAAACCCACCCCGAGTTTGATGGGGAAAATCTGCTTTGACTAGGTTTGGGTGTAAGTTTGAGTTTTCCTCAACTCTAAAAGATGGGTATGTGACGGGTAATGGGGAGACTAGTACCAACCCTAAACTCGTCCCCGAACCCGCCCCATTAATAATTTGGATTTTTTTTCTTCAAAAAAGTTATAATATTAATTATTTGAATAGTACATTGGTATTTTAGTTTGTACTTTATTATTTGAAATATTTAAAATATATGTTAGAATTTTTATACAAATATTTAATTTATTTATTTTAATGTTTATTAGAGTTTGGAAAAAAATTGAGTTTGGGAAAATTGATTATTTCAATCTACAAAACTTATTCTGGTGCGGGTATGGGACGGGACAGGATACCCAAACCCGTTTGGAACAGGTTTTGGGTTTTATTATTGATCTCCGTTTAGGTTTTGGACAAGAAACAAATTTTTAGTTGAAATTCGGGTTTAGATTTGAGGAAGGAAAAATTCATTCCCACCCCGCCTCGTTGTCATGCCTAACCTTGAATTGATTTAGGTTGAGTCATGATTCGATCATGATAATTAATTGACTTTGCTCAAAAGATTGTTTTAGGCATAATTTTTTTTTTCAAAGTGATGTCAATAATACTGTGAAAGTACTCGGTTACACCTCTAATTAAAAATAAAATAAAATAAAAAGTACCCAAAATTCCAAAGGGTACCGTAAAATCACTTTAAACATTCCATGATAAATACTACATGAAAAATATTAATTAATTCTTCTTTTATAATGATATTCCACTTGATCTCGAATATAAGCAACAACAACAATTTAATAATTTTAAATATAAGCAAATCTCACCTATAATTATTATATTTAATATTATTTTTTCAAATATACTCTTACTTTTTTTCACATTTTTATATTTTGAACACATTTCAAGGCAAAAAAATATAGGTAAAATTAGAAAGAGTGTAAGATTTAAATGCATTTAAACATTTGTTTAAAGGGTAGTTTTTTTTTAAAATATGATGTAGTATTTCATATGATAACCATTATAAAAAAATATTAATTTTTTTAATTTATTAAATAAGTGCCTTATTTTATCTCAAATATAAATTAAATACAATAATTACTTAATAAATTAAAAAATATTTATAAACACATCAACAATAATTAATGCATATAATACCATAACCACAACCAAATATCTTAATCATTGTGTTTTTTCAAAACGATCTTATTATCCCTTTGATGTGCATGATAAGAGACATGATAAGATATCTGTATCATATTTTATCTCAATTCAGTGTTTGATGATACAATATAATATGATAAATTAATCTTGAAACTTATCAATATCCTATCTCAGAAGTTTAAATTTTATCATGAATATGAGCTGGGTTAGAATCCGGAAGGATAAGATAACAAAATCATTTACAAATTTACATCTATAAAATATAATTTAAAATAAAAAATTAAATATGATAAAATATAAATAAAGATTAATTTAATATTCAATTAAAAATTATTAATAAATAGTTTTTGAAAAATATGTATGATTTAATCATAAGGACAATTTTATAACTTTATATAAAAAATTAAAACCTAATAAATTAAAAATATTAAAAATAAAATAATTAATATAATTTTTAAAATATAAATTTTGATTTTAATTTTTATTAAATATTAACTTTGACACCAAATCTAAATCTAAATCGTTCAATAATATTTGATATACAAATATTCAGAAAATAAAAAGTTTGGAAGACGCATTTCTTCAATATCTTCTTCCTAATTTTTTTTGTTCAATCTCAATTTTCATCTACATCATTCTTCATACTAGTCAATCTCAATTATTATTGTTCTGGCCTGGACCCCGGCCTGGCAACGCGGGCCCAGCCCAATAATATTCCGCCAAGCCCAGTCCAGCTTGGGCCACAGCGTCGGACACAGGATCCCCAACGAGCAGGAAATGTCTCCCGCGGGCAGGACCTGCCCCAACTGCGTCAGATAAGAGACTCCCCTTTCGACCAAACACTGCCCTCTCCGCGGGTAGGACCTGCCCTCCGCGGGCAGAACCCGCCCCCTGTCTGATAGGACAACGTGTCCTTCACACGTTCTCCACGCGCTCTCCTCCGCGGGGACACGTCAACCCACTTTTCGGAGTTCACCGAGCAGTTGAACTAGGGCGAAGACCACGTCTTGGTCTTCATTACGCCACGTAAGCCCTAACAGTCGCCTGGGTTGGACCTGGCGATCCAGCCCAACACAAGTGACAGTTGGCCCAGCGCTGGGGTCTCTCTAAAAATACCCTCTTCCACAAGAGGGTCAGGTAATTCACTTTTTACCCTTTTTTCTGTGCTTGTGACCACTCTGTCCATATACATACTTTGGCATCGGAGTGCCTTGCAGGTACACCCCCTCCTCCTCCTCATCACCTTTAGTAGAAAAGATGGTGAAAACTAAACTTTGAGTTGTTGAACATGCACATAGAAGACCTGTGAAGATAGTCAAACCGCTACAGATAGAGGTAGACCTAGAAAAACTAAATGAGAAACAACTAAGAAAGATCTCGAGATAAATGAGTTGAAACATGATTTTATATAGAAAATTATGTGGCTTAGTTTGATCCATGTAGCCGGCCCCACTAAGTGGGAAAAGGCTTGGTTGTTGTTGAATCCCAAAATGGGATTAGATTGGGAAATACAATCACCAGTACCACAACCAAACTTGACCAAACAATACATAAGTAAGCCGAAAGTTTCATTTTTTTTCGGGCTTTTACAAAACAAACCTAGGCAAATTGGGGAATAAAATCACCAAACAACACACTAGGTGAACCTAACCCTATTATGTGATTTTAATAACTAGAGTCTCAATAAAAATCAAACCAGAGATCTACTAGTAAGTTGAAACAAAATCACATTAGACCAATTTTCTAGAAGCCCGTCAAAAGCATCTTTCCATAGAAGCAATACATATGTTTTATCTATGATTGAAGCATAACAATAGCATCTAAACATGTTAACAACAATATCTATACATGTTTTCCTGAGATATAGCAGCTATAGCATAATAGTGTAACGAAAATTGAACAAATTGTTTCTGTTTCCCAATTCATTATTTGTTATAAAACATTATCAAATAGAAGCTATTTACAATGTGATAGCTTTAGCAAAACTTGAACAAATCACTATTTTCAGCAATTCGGGTAATATCAATCAATGATTGAAATGTAATAACAATCACAACCACAACTATTGGAATGTAATAACAATAGCAACCACAACTATTGGAATGTAATAACAATCGCAACCATAACTTAAAACCTCGCTCCTCAGAACCAGCAAAATTTGAACAAATCCCTGTTTTCAGCAATTTGGGACATATTGTAATAACAATCGCAACAACCACAGCTTAAAACCTTGCTCCTCAGCACCAGCAAAATTTGAACAAACCACTATTTTCAGTAATTCAAGTCCTATCAATGATTGAAATCTAATAACAATCGCAACAACTTAAAACCTTACTCCTCTGAACCACATTGATTAAAATGCACTCCAAAACATTAAAAAAAAACAAATAATAATAATAATAAATAAATAATACTAATAATAATAATCCTATTGATCAGTCTGATGGCCTCTCGCGCAGTGACAACGGTATCAGAAGGTGCCGATACCTATACAGTTAATCACCATTTCTATAATAAAGAACACATTAATTCATATGTGACTACCACAATTATTTCTAACAACCGAAATCACAAAAGTCTTTTACAACCGTTATTTAAAACCTTGTTATTGATTGTGATAATAATCTGAAACAATCCTAATCAATTAACCTTAGCATCATAATCCATCATCTCGATTTACATGAATTCAATCATCTTCAAAATTGCAACAAAACAATGTTCTACTCGACTAAACATGCAATAGAATTCCAACGCCAGAAAAAAAGAGAAGCTCTCATCACAAAGCATTGAATCAACGATTGTTTTGTTTTTTGAAAATAAACAAATCAATTACGTATCAATAGAACGCTAACCTCAATCGATAAATTTGGCGGAGGAGAATCCAAACCGCGAAGAATCTGAAGAAATGAACGAAAAAATATGAGGAGAACCGCGAGGCGGTGACCGGGGAAAATGCCGCCGGTGAAGTCGAGATAGAGATGGCGTCGTTTAGAGAGAGAAATAGAGGAGAGAGAGAGAGAGAGAGATAGAGAGAGAGAAAACAGTTAAGATGTTTTTGAGAAATGATTTTATATATGAAATGAAAAGAGAACGGATTTTATTTCCACCGCCAACGAATAAATGGATGGAAGAAAGAAAGGTGGTGCAACTTTTGGTGCTATTAAATTTTTGAGAATTTTTCTCTTAAAATTAGAATCCTCATTTCTAAAATTAAACTCAAAAAAGCTTTAAAATAATTTAAATCAAAATTAATTTCTTCCATAAATATAGTTATAAATTTTTTTTATAATTAAAAAAAACATGTGAAAATCTCCCTTGTAAAAAAATTATTCATATTTTTCTAATCTTTTTTAAACTTAATAAATAAATAAATTATTAAAATTTTAAAAGTAATTAAGTAAATTGAGATAATTTCTCGAATAATCAATTTAAATTATTTTGTTTTATAAAAATACTATACATACAAATAAATTTTTTATTAAATATTTTAAATACTATTATTAAAAGTAAAATCATTGTATATAAAACGGTTATTTTAATATTCATTTATATTTTTGAAATTTTAATAATAATTTTAATTTTAAAAATATATAATTTCACTAATACTAAAAAAAATTTAGCATATTATTTTACTAATTTAATATTAAATTCATTTTAGTTTTTTAGTTATACCTTGTTAAACTTCAATTTTTATTTTTAGTTATACCTTGTTTATTAATGCACTACTGCAAAAGATTTTGCCATTTTGAGCCCTTGTGTTTTTGACAAATTGAAAAAGTTTACATGAGATAACCACATATCTTCTAGAAAATCTAATGTACCATGATCCAAAAAAATGTGGGTACTAAATGTGAAGACTTATCGTTTTGCACATATTCTTTGCAACTCGAAGCTTTAATCATAATCAATGAAGATGTGCCAAGCAATAAGTATACTCTTAAGTATACAATAAGTCTGTAATCCAAAAATGTGCAATGATGGTATCAAAGATAAGGATCAAAGCAATATTTCTCAACGTTTTGTGATCCTTAGTTATCAATTAACCTCGTAGAAAGTTGATTGAACATGTTTGTGATAGACTTATCCATATCGTTGTTTGTACTAACTCTCACATCCAAATATGCTTATAGAAGGATACGCCATAATATATTTGGTGTTCATCTTTAAGGTAAGCTTTTATTAAACTCTTTTGATATTTAAGTTTGCAATGATCATAAAACTTTGATTAATCCTTTAAAATATTGGTTGTAATTTTGCAAATCTAAATGAATTATGTCTACTAACTAAAAAGACAAGTTTTTAAATATTTTATAGAAAGGAGGTGTAATGACGCCGAATAGGGGTGCATCAAAAAAGCCCAAAACCAAACATGTTAAAAATGGGTCACCAATCAATTAACACCATGATTCAATAGATTGGATCATCTCAAAACTCATAAACTCGAACATTGGAGAACACGATAATGGCTAGTTTGATTAGCAATTAATGTAATGTCTAGTTGCAACGGTTAATTCTCAAAACTTAAAGCTTCCAATTAATTAGCATTATCATCCAATCGATTGGACATAAGGTATATATAGAGGTAAATTTCTCATTTGTTGCTCTCATCTCACTCTCACTTGTGCAAATTGAGGGTAGGTTTACTTTATGAACTTTGTTTTTCGTTACTTACTTTTAAAAGTTTTCTAAAATGTTTTTAAACTCTGGAATTAATTCTAATAAAAATCAAAATTTTCTTAAACACACAATTCACCCCTCTCTTGTGTATGAAGCCACATGTCCAACACATAAAACAACATTTAACGCAATAAAATTAGTATAAGTCACTTTTACTTCTTACAGGTACATATCCCACTAAGGCATCAGATCACACACACTACATTGCAACAATTGTCTCTTCTTACAAAATTGATCAGTTGTAGGAACAACCCTACGACTGAGTCTACCAATTGCGATAACAACACAAGCTCATCGGGTATAGTACGCTAGAGTTGACAATTCCTCCTTGAGAGTTTCGTTAAAGAGGTTGGAAAGGTAAGAGCAATCTTCCTCCGAGATAGACACCTATTTCTCCCTTGAAGTGCAAGGTCCCAACTAGCCAAGAAGGCGGGAGTTGGAATACTCGAAGACGAAGGTAAAATGACCGGAGTGTGCAAAAGCCTTTGTGCGTATCCAAGGATTTCAACATCAGGTTTGAACATCGAGGCAGTTCCACCTTTGGTTGGGGTACACCCGACAAAGTAGATCAGGTTACTTGCTTCGCCATTCCATCCGGGACAAGGATGATGGCGGATCTTAGAGTATTCTAAAAATGGACCATTGTCGGGATGAATCAAGCCTTCCTCTGCATTTTTTGAATTACTCCTTCATATTTAATTGATTATACACATGGAAATTGACAAATCATAAGCAAATATTACCAACAAAGATGACAAGCAAAAGAAAATAAAATTGCTGGAAAGCTTACAAAAAATGACTCCCATCTCCTCCTCGGTATTATCGTCCATCAACAAGTGAGTTTCAATGAGAGAAGATGCCTTGACATAACCCAATTCTTTGAAGAAAGTTGTTCACTGTTTCTTTAGAAACCTCCTCCTAAGACATGTGATCCTCTTTATAGACATATGACTCGTTCCCCTTTAAAAAGTGACCTTGGCTCTTGAACTTACAAAATAAACTCGTACATAGGTATTTAGGTTCAATCTCTATGACACAAGTCTTTACATTAGCCTCCTATTTGATAGCAGTAACTAAAAAGAACAAATTTTGAAAATGTTTCACGACATCATAATACACTTTAAAGTAACAAGTAATATGCGTCAATGTAATTAAGCATTGGTGTTGCAGTAACTAAAAAGAACAAATTTTGGAAATGTTTCACGACATCATAATACAATTTAAAGTAACGAGTAATATGCGTCAATGTAATTAAGCATTGGTGTTGCACACGATTTACTGCACTATATTCTACCTTGAAAAAATGGAAGAATAGTGACAAATATGACTTTCCTACCTGATAGACAGACCATTATTGGTAGACTTTGATGAAATCTAAACTCATAGGGTTCAATTACGACGGGGAAATTATGAGATGGTTTAAAATCTCAACTTCGAAATCATTGAAAGGCAATTGGTGATCCATCCATATCAACAGACCTACTTTCACAATAGAATATACACTTTGATTAGTCTCAAAACTTCTCCTTTAACATTCCTTACTTCATCGTTGATGACAAGAACTATTGGGGGGGGGGGGGGCTATCTCAGGCGGGCCATTGGCCCAACATGACTGACCGAATATAATAACCCAATACAACAAAGTTCTCCATTACCAACATACACATGGGCATTTACTATGGATCATCGCATAGGAGCACACTCCTCGTATTCGTCTCCACAGTTGATGTGCATCCAATGGTCCTCCACATCCCATGTTAGATCAATCAAGAACATCACATTTTGATCACGACAAACATAGACCATTATATCATAAACATTTTCACGGCTTTCATTTCAAACTCTTATCCATTATTTGTTCGAGTATGAAATATCACTCGTGTCACAAAAAAAAGTCTTTATTCATTTCATGTGAGTATAATCACAAAAAGGTTTAATTCAGACCATGACTACTTTAGTTAACAAATTTGAAAAACACCTTGATTAGACACAACAACAAAACCTAAACCTGCGGCTACCCATCCAAACTCACCCCGAGTTTGATGGAGAAAATCCGCTTTGACTAGGTTTGGGTGTAAGTTTGAGTTTTCCTCAATTTTAAAAGATGGGTATGTGGCGGGTAATAAGGAGACTAGTACCCACCCTGAACCCGCCCCATTAATAAATTGGATTTTTTTTTTCAAAAAATTTATAATATTAATTATTTAAATAGTACATTGGTATTTTAGTTTGTACTTTATTATTTGAAATATTTAAAATATATGTTAGAATTTTTATACAAATATTTAATTTATTTATTTTAATGTTTATTAAGTTTAGAAAAAAAATTGGGTTTGAAAAAATTGATTATTTCAATCTACAAAACTTTTTTGGTGCAGGTATGGGACGGAGTAGGATACCCAAACCCGTTTGAAACAAGTTTTGGATTTAATTATTGATCTTTAGTTAGGTTTGAGATACAAAACAAATTTTTAGTTGAAATTCATATTTAAATTTGAGGAAGGAAAAATTCATTCCCACCCCACCTCGTAGCCAGAATTTTTTACATTTGTGCCCTAGTATTGGAACATATACTCCAAAATGCCACTTTTATACACATATATACTGAAATGCCATTGTTTCAAAAACGAAAATTTTTTTGGATGAAGGCAACCGCCCATTCATTGGGCGGAAATGTGAGAATTTAAAGGCAACCGCCCATTGGAAGGGCGGCAGTGACCACACATAATTTTTTTGGGCTGAAAATATATTTTTAAATATTAATATATATAATTATTAATATATATTATTATAAAAATAGAATAATAATATAAATTTTAATATATGTTAATATTAATATATATTAATAATAATAATATAATATTAGTAATAATATAAGTAATATTAATATATTATTATAAATATATTATAATAAACGTTTTTAAATATTAATATGTATTATTATTAATATATATTATTATTAAAATAGATTAATAATACTAATTTTAATATATATTAATATTACTAATAATATTTTAAAATTATATTTATAATACTAATAATATATATTTATGTTAATATTATTAATATATTTTAAAATTAATATTAATGATATTTATAATATTAATATACATTAATATTAATAATATTAGTATTTATTAGTATATGTATTATGTGACACTATTATTAATATTAATTTAAATGTATATATTGAAGACATAATTTATATTGATTGAAATTATTAACTAATATTAATTAATACATGATGATTAAAAAAAGGACTAACGACTACTTGTTCCTACATTGGGACACGGGGTGCGATTGTGTCCCGTTTGACGACACATGGAACATTTCCTCTCAAGCTTATCAAAGTTATCCATTTCTGTTGTAATATGTGTGCTTACAGGGCGACCTTTCTTGTTCCTTCGCATTCTTGGGTTATGGCAAATTTGATCTCCTTCATAAACAGGCCAATATTCATCGCATGGCATCACTGGAAAACTTGCGCTGTAAACCCCAAATAGGTTTGTAACCCTATAAACGTCGGACAAAAGAGTGTAAGCGTCGTGGCGCACATTCGAACATGCAGCGATAACATGTGAGCAAGGGACACGAAATGCTTGAAACTTTCCGCAGTCACACCACCCGTTCAAGAGGTCGACCTTATAATGTCCCATAGGTTTCCCCTCACCATGGTCCATTGTCTCTTGCACACTGAAAACATTGTTCCTGTAGTCAAAAATTCTTACTTGATGCGTGCTGGATTTTGTTGTTTCTTCTTTCATAACCTTGAGGCAGTTGTCTGTAAATGCTTGGCCAGAATTCAACACAGCACTCCACTTTCCACCCCTTTCAGCAAATAAAGATCCTAGTCTATAATACGTTGCCCTTACCAATGCCGTAATGGGCAAATTACGTGTGCCCTTAAAGACCGCATTCATTGACTCGACAAGGTTGGTAGTCATGTGACCCCAACGTCGACCGCCGTCAAATGCCCTTGTCCATTTTTCGGCTGGAATATTGTCAATCCACCTTAAAGCATCTGCATTTGCCATGCTAATCTCTGACCGATAGTAATGAAATGTTGGCTGGTTTAAAGCGTATCCTGAATAATTAAAATATCATATTAAAATGTTGACAAAATAATATATGTTATTGACAAAATTTAATGAATATTAAGAAATATAGTTACCCATGTTAATTATTTTTTTCCGTAGGTTCCTGTCCTTGATTTCTCTCATAAAGTTTTGTGCAATGTGTCGGATACAATAAACATGCACTGAAGGGGGATCGTGCCAACCATTTTCCACATTGTTGTATGCACTTTCAATTGAGGCATGTCGGTCTGAAATTAAACATAGATCTGGTTGTGGGGCGACATGCCTCCTTAAGTTTCTCAGAAAAAACCCCCAGGCTTCAGCGGTTTCACCTTCCACAAGGGCAAAAGCAACCGGAAATATGTTGCTGTTCCCATCTTGTGCAACTGCGATAAGCAGTGTACCCTTGTACTTACCGTATAACCAGGTTCCATCAATTTGAAGTATAGGTTTGCAATACGCAAAATCTCTGATGCATGGTTGGAATGCCCAGAATAGCCGGTGGAAGATGTGTTTCCCTTCAACAATAGTTCCGTCAGATGTATGCATGGGTAGTGTTTCTATTTCCAGCTTAGTGCCCGGAACATATTTTTTAAGTGCTAACAGAAAATGTGGAAGTTCATTGTACGAGCTTTCCCAGTTACCGTAGACTTGTTCAATTGCCTTATTTCTTGCAATCCATGTCTTTCTGTAAGACGGAGTAAAATGGAATTCGGAAACAATTTTACTTATGCAAACACTAACCTTAATAGAAGGATCTCTGTCTACAAAAGGCATTAACTTTTGAGACATTAACTGCGAGGTTAGTTTTTGATGATCCTGATTGAACAAAGTTGTTGAACAACTATGGGGTGGGTTCATAATGCCTATCTCCCACAACTCACTTCTTTTTCGGTAGGACGCCACGAGACGGAACTTGCAGGAATCATTCCTGCAACAAATTATGTATCTCTTCTTGTCGGAATCTATCACTTTGTAATCCACACAGTGTTTCATGTGGTATTGCTTAATGGCAGCGACACAGTCAGCTTTATTTTTAAATTGGTATCCGACTTCTATGTCACCTTCCGCGGGAAAACGAGGATTCTGTGGCCAATCAAATGATGTTCCTTCTACGCTTTGTGGCAGGGTTGTCATATGCGCTGGTGGGATGAATACATTTTGAAGTGGAACACATTGATCATCTATGTTGACTTCGATCCCTTCCTCAAACAAGGTAGTATATAAATCATCAACTTGTGCCTCGTTTTCTTCTTCGCCGTCTCCGTCTTCAACATCTTCGTATGGAATTATGGATGGATTGATCACCTGAGAAGTCTGCGTTTCTTGAACTTGTGCGAATGTTATATATAAATCAATGTACTGAAACCCACAACATTCATGATTCGAGAACATCGTTTCAACATCCTCGTCGTCACGAATCTTCAGTGGAACAAATTTAAAGTGATTGTCGCCGAAACGGACGGCATTTTTGTACATCATCTGTGACACTGATCCAGCTTGCAACTTCATCTGTACCCTTTCTTTGAAATGTTGGAATGATGATCTTCTATTAACAGCGAAACGAATTACGTCAGTGTTTTCAAATATCAAACCCACTTCGTCTGATACAACAACACTTCCATTAAAATGGGCGTTAACAATATGTTGTTGAGCACTAGACATTATGTAATAGAGGTAGAAGAAAAATATTGTTTGAGTAGGATTATTTGGAATTGTTTAAGTAAGAATTGAGATGGTAGAATTGTAGTAATATAGGTAGAAGAAAAATATTGTTTGAGTAGAATTATTTGAGTAGGAATTGAGATAGTAATAGAGGTAGAAGAATAATATTATTTGAGTATGATTATTTGAGTAGGAATTGAGATAGTAATAGAGATAGGAAAATATTGTTTGAGTAGAATTGTTTGAGTAGAATTGAGATAGTAAGATTGTAGTAAATATAGTAGAACCAGCCATGCCATGCATTCACGTAACAAATAAACCAGAAACCCAGCCGCCCATTGAATAGGCGTTGGTCAACCCATTTAACACACAACCGCCCATTCCAAAAACGGATGTCTGCAAAGCATTTATGCTGTCTGAAGGTAGCCGCCCATTCCAAAAACGGATGTCAGGGAATTCAATGCACAGCCGCCCATTCCAACTGCGGGTGTTAGTGTAAAAGAGACACAGCCGCCCAATCCATAGGCGGTGGTCAAAGTCTTTTAAGACTCTGCATGGGTGCAGCCTACATGTCTATGCATGCAAAAAAATAAGTCCTATGCATGCAGAAAATTAATTTTACACTATCCCAAAATTAATTTTACACCAACCCAAAATTATTTACCTCCTATTTATCTCTTACAATTTTCATAATCTCCTACAACTTTCATACTTCCAACACAAATATCTCTTTCAATTTTCATACTCTCCTACAACTTTTACTATTATTTCTCAAAGATGGTTTTACTAACCTTAGGCGATGATCACCGTGGTACCATGGAAAACATTGCAAATTATGTAAGTTAGCTTCTATTTATTTAAACTTAGTTATGTTATATTCTAATAGTTTTGTTATATTCTATTATTGTAAGTTACTATATTCTATAGTTATGTTTTACTATATTCTATAAACTGTTACTAACCTTATGCTATACACGTCATCAAAATAACATCATACGGGATTGATCGCAAATTTCTTCTCGCGTTGTGCGAAAGATGGCGACCCGAAACCCACACTTTTCATCTTCCCACTGGGGAATGCACAGTGACACTTGAGGATGTCCATATGTTGTTGGGTCTCCGTGTCAATGGCTCAGCGGTTGTGGGTTGCACCAACGTTAACTATGAATTAGTGGAACAATTATTGGGGGTGCCTTTAGAACGAGGTGATAGGAAGGGCCAAAGCCTTAAAATCACTTGGCTAAAAAGAATTTATGGCGACTTAACCATAACCAATGAGTCTCCAGAGGAACAAAAAATTTATAAGACTAGAATTTATTTACTTTTGCTTTTTGGGTGTTTTTTATTTCCGGATACTAATGGTAATACTATACATCTTCAGTATTTACCATTATTAGAAGATTTCAGAGAATTGAGTAATTATAGTTGGGGCGCCGCTACATTAGTGCATCTATACAGAAATTTGTGTAGATGCGCAATGAAAAATGTGCATAATTTTGCTGGCTGTGGTGTTTTGATTCAAGCCTGGGGATGGTCCAGAATGCCCAGACTGTCACCGATCAACCCCAATCCATTTCACTTTCCATACGCAACCAAGTGAGTATACAAAGTTTGTGTATATATTATTTTCTTCTATAATTTTTACTAACTGTTTCTTTTATAGGTGGTCCGCGTATGAGATGAATTACGAAAAAACACCGCATCATTGTGCTCCTGGGTATCGGACGTTCTTCGATCATTTTGAGGAAGATGATGTATTGTTTCTAGTCCCTTATTTTCTTGCTAGCACTTTCCATATTTTTTCCTCTAATCCCTTTTTAATTATATTATAGTTTCTATGGAGACCCTATCTTGAACTTGAAGACGAGGATCCAACTGAAAGCGATATGTGGAGTTCTACAACATTCATAATTTCTTTCACTATTGTTGAAATGCATCATTCAGATAGGGTGAAACTCCAATTCGGAATTAAACAAGACATTCCTGGTCCACCTACATGCATGGATACGTACCACAAAAGTGCAGCGAGCGACCAATGGAAATTCGATGATTGGAGAGACCATAACAGACAAGAACGACAACAATGGATGGATCGTCGCCGCACTGTTCTACGAGGAAATGTCATGGATGCCGAATGTAAACCAAGTAGAGAATACATGAGTTGGTATAGATCTGTGACCAATTTGTATCTATCACAAAATAGATACTTGTGGGACCCTCGAAACCAACCAACTTCATCAAACTTCCAAAACACCCCCTCCATGACTTATGACACCCAACCACCAATATTTAACACCCCACAACAAATATTTAACACCCCACAACAAATATTTAACACCCCATTCAACCCAAACCCAACACAACCACCTTATACCCCAAGCCAGCACTACAATCAACCTTACACATCATTTAACCCAAACCCCTTCAACATCCAACAACAAAACCCAACCTCATCATACACCCAATATAACCAATTCTCATTCTCTCAACCTACCCAACAAGAACATAACTACCAAACACCCCAACCACAATTTCCTTTTTACCCTTCACAAAACTTCACCCTTTCTCAAGACCAACATCCATACACACCCTACATGACTAACGCGGCGCCACCTATAAACCCACCAACTTGGAGTAACGAGGGTACGAGATTAAGTTATGGAAGTGCGGCAGCGATACCAGCTGACGACGATTTCAATGATGATTTGGTCGCTCAATTCATGAACCCTAACAATGATGCAGGACCATCTACGCCGACCCAAAACGCTGAGGTTGATCGTAGAAGGTCCACCAGAAATGTACAAGCTCCTGCCTGTGGAACCCACCAACGCTTACGTCGACCGGGTCGAAATTAGTTAAGGGTCAATAAAAATTGTAATGTACATATTAAATTTCAAAAATTAATAAATATTTATTTTAGTTCTTTTATTGTTATTTATTTTATAAATATTATTAAATATTTCTAATTCAGTTATAATTATTACTAATTAATTTAAATTAATTAAAACTAAATACATTATTCACACATCAATTATTATTATTAAATATTTCTAATTCAGTTATAATTATTACTAATTAATTTAAATTAATTAAAACTAAATACATTATTTCCACATCAATTATTATTATTACTAATTAAATTTAAATTAATTAAAACTAAGTATTTTAAAATACATTATTTCTAATTTAATTATTATTGTTAATAATTATTATAGTATAATAATAATTATTATTATTGTTATTAATAATAATAATAATAATAATAATAATTATTATTATTATTATTATTATTATTATTAATTATTATTATTATACTAAATAATAAAAAATAACATAAAACGAAAAGAAAAAAAAAACCAGTTACCCTCAACCGCCCATTGAAAGGGCGGGTGTCTTTAAAACACAACATGACCGCCCATTGAAAGGGCGGCAGTGCCTTACCTTTGTTTGAAATCATGGCATTTTGGTATATAGTTTCAAACGTGTGGCATTATGGTATTTTATTTGTAAAAAAGTGGCATTAGGGAAAAAAATTCTCGTAGCCATGCCTAACCTTGATGTGATTTAGGTTGAGTCATGATTCTATCATGATGATTGACTTTGTTCAAAAGATTGTTTTAAGCATAATTTTTTTTCAAAGTGATGCCAATACATAATACTGGGAAAGTACTCAATTACGCCTCTAATTAAAAAAAAAAAAAAAAAAAACTACCCAAAATTCCAAAGGGTACCGTAAAATCACTTTAAACCTTCCATGATAAATACTACATGAAAAATATTAATAAATTCTTCTTTATAATGATATTCCACTTGATCTCGAATATAAGCAATAAAAAAAAATTAATAATTTTAAATATAAGTAAATACCACCTATAATTATTACATTTAATATTATTTTTTCAAATATACTCTTACTTTTTTTCACATTTCTATATTTTGAACACATTTAAAGGAAAAAAATATAGGTAAAATTAAAAAGAGTGTAAGATTTAAATGCATTTAAACATTTTTTTAAAGAGTGATTTTTTTAAAAAAATATGATGGAGTATTTCATATGATAACCATTATAAAAAAATATTAATTTTTTTAATTTATTAAATAAGTGCCTTATTTTATCTCAAATATAAATTAAATACAATAATTATTTAATAAATTGAAAAATATTTATAAACACATCAACAATAATTAATGTATTTAATACCATAACCACGACCAAATATCTTAATCATTGTGTTTTTTCAAAACGATCTTATTATTCTTTTGATGTGCATGATAAGAGACCTGATAAGATATCTGTATCATATCTTATCTCAATTCAGTGTTTGATAATACAATATAATATGATAAGTTAATCTTGAAAGTTATCAATATCATGTCTCACTAGTTTAAATTTTATCATGAATATGAGCTGGGTTAGAATCCGGAAGGATAAGATAATAAAATAATTTATAAATTTACTTCTATAAAATATAATTTAAAATAAAATATTAAATATGATAAAATATAAATAAAGATTAATTTGATATTCAATTAAAAAATATTAATAAATAGTTTTTAAAAAATATGTATGATTTATCATAAGGACAATTTTATAACTTTATATAAAAAAATTAAAATCTAATAAATTGAAAATATTAATAATTAATATAATTTTAAAAATATAAATTTTAATTTTAATTTTTATTAAATATTAACTTTGACACCAAATCTAAATCGTTCAATAATATTTAATATACAAATATTAAAAAAATAAAAAGTTTGGAAGACGCTTTTCTTCAATATCTTCTTCCTATTGTTCAATCTCAATTTTCATCTACATCATTCTCCATACCAGTCAATCTCAATTTATTATCATTCTTGGTTCCAGTTTTTTGATAATTTTCAGTATGTCTTCTCATGGAATTGATTCAATCCATCCAATGAAAAAGTGGATCTTACAATTGAAATCATTCTTCTGTGAATTGTTGATAAATCATAGGTTTGCTTTTTCATCAATTTATTTTGTTCTTTTTTCTGCAAATTAACCTTATTTTATCATGTTGATAAATGTAATAACCAAATCAAAATTTTAATCTTCTATATAAATATGGAAAAATTGAATTTTGTATGTAATATATGTTTTTGGGTTGGTTTTTCATCAATTTTTTTTCTTGATGGAAATAATAATTCATTGGTATTTTATTTATTTTCAAGAATCCCATGTGATTATGTTCGGTCTCTTACACTCAATCAAATTCATATATAATGTTACATTTACACATTCTCCTCCAAAACTAAACTAGTGTAAAATGAATTAATTTAGGACTTGAAAATGTATAAAATTATTTGATATGATATAAAAGATATTCAAATTTATATATAAATTTAGTATAATATAAAATGTATTTATATACATATTTAAATTTGAAATTAACAATGATATATATAAATTCAATTATATTAAAATACAAAGAAAAAAAGGAACTCGTTAGATAAAAAAGAATATTTAATATTTAAAAATAAGAATTTTATCTTTCAAATTAAGGTAATTATTAATTAATATAAAATTGTATTGGGCTAATAGTCACCGTGAAATAGAAAATTTATTTGATACAATGTAAATGTATTTATATAGATATGTAAATTTGAAATTAGTTACTTAATTTTAAAATGAAAAATATATATATATAAACTCAATTGTATCACATAATTATGCAAAAAGGAAAAAATGACTCGTGAGATAAAGAAAGTTATTTTGAAATAAAGATTTTGTCTTTCAAATCAAGACAAATTGTTGATAAAAATAAAATAGAAATTGTACTGAGAATAACCCGTGAAATAAAAAAAAATTGATATGATATAAAATATATTTAGATACAAATGCAAAATTTAAAATGATTTACTTAATTGTAAAATAAACAATAATCATATAAATTTAATTGTATCAAAAGAAGAAAAAAAATAAAAATAATTGTTGATTAAAATAAAATATATGTGTTGAAAGTGACCCGTGAGATAAATAAATTTTTAATTTTATTAAAATTAAAAAAAAATTGATTAATAGTAGTTTTAGTGATAATAAATAGATAGAAAAAAATTAAAATGAAAGGGAGAAAGTGTGGGAAAAAGGAATGTGAGAAAATTTTGAAATTTAAATGAAAAGAGAAAATGAGTGCCACTTGTCATGTTGTAGTAGTAGATGAGAATAAAAAAAAAAGTAAATATCAATTTATTACTAAAATGTCTTTTTGGTAGTGTAAATAATTTGTGATGAAAGAGTAATTTAAGGAGTTCATACAATTGAATTTGTATATATAGATAGTAGACTAAACTCTTACCTATGATTCAAATAGATAGATTAGCTTCGTCTTCACTTATTTTTAGCTTGCAACTTCTTCGATTATGGTCATGTTCTCCTGTAATTAACATGATCGTTGTTTTTTTAGGAGTTGATTTATTGACAAATCTATGCTACTTTTAATTCGTTTTGAATAAGAGACTGGAAAATTATCATTTTGTCTTCTTTTAGTTTGTGATTCTACTTGATCTCTAATAGTTTATTCAAACTCTTCTTTTATAATCGAGGAAACCCAAATCTACACTCAAACCCAGTCAAAACAGATTTTCTCCATTAAACTCAAGATGAGTTTGAATGAGTACCCGCGAATCTGCGTTTTATTGCCATGTCTAATCAAAGTGTTTTTCAAATTTGTTCACTAATGTAGTCATGGTTTGATGTGTTTTTGTGTAAATTTAAAATTAAATACATAAACTTTTTTTTATATTTAAAATAGATTATTGTTAATTAAAGCTTGTCATAATCATAATGAAAGTGAGCACTTCTAGTTTTCTTTAAATGTCAACGTCACAGTGTCCGAAGTCATTTAATTTTTCCCGCTGAACCCGCTTCCTGATCACAACCCCCAACTCCAACTCTCTCTCCCACTTCTCATTAACACTTTCTCTTTCTAATTCCGCACCCACAAACACTTCAATTTTCATAATAATCACACAATTTTAAACTCAACCACATTCTCCTTTCTCTCTCATGTCCACCACAGCTCCACCACCATCCACCACCGTCATCACCACCACCACCGGCGTAGGTCTCGGCTACGGCATCGCAATTGCCGTAAGCATCCTCGTCCTCATCTCAACCATCATGCTCGCTTCCTACATTTGCGTCCGGTTAAAATCCCAAGGCCGTCGCAACTCCTTCCATCTCAACCGCGGAAATGTAACTATAAATCAAAATTATATTAACGGTTCCGCGGTTCAGCCCGGGCCGTTTATCTTGGGCCTAGAAAAGCCCGTGATCGAAACCTACCCGAAGATTATACTCGGAGAGAGTCTGCGATTGCCGAAACCGAACGAAGGCCCGTGTTCGATCTGTTTGGGTGAATATCTTCCGAAAGAAACGATACGGTGTGTTCCGGATTGTCAGCATTGTTTTCATGCGGAGTGTGTTGATGAGTGGCTTCGGATGAGTGCCACGTGTCCGCTGTGTCGGAACTCTCCTGCGCCGTCGCCGGTGGCTACGCCGCTGTCGGAGCTTGTTCCTCTGGCTTTTCATGCTAGGTGATGATTCCTCATTTTTGTAATTTTTTTAATTCTCTGTACGAAAATCACATGGGCTATACTTCAGATTTTCTGCAATTGGTTGGAAAAATTATAATGCAACATTGTAGAAATTTAATGCAGGCATCGTGACATTTTAATATAACATCACAAATATGAAAAATAAAATAATATTACCTAATTGAAATTTTTCATGAATTAATGAAGCTTTGTGTAGAATACATAATAGAATTTTGATGAGAATACTTAAAGCTCAAGTTATGCTGTGATGTGAATAATTGTTGACAAGCGAAATGATAAAAGATTTAAGTCGGTTTGTTTAGTTTTAAAAAATTAGTTTTTAAAATTTTAAAACTTAAAAACAAATTATTGATAAGTTAAAAAAAAAGTACACACAAATTAGAAAAAAGAAACACATATTTTTATTAAATTATCTCTTACCAAATTTTGAGAATAGTAAAAATAATATTAATTAAAAATGATTATTTATTTTAAAGTACTTTTATTTTTCAAATGAGTAATTAATTATTAGGAGAGTGTAGTCTAACAGCGGTTTTAATCATATTAATAAAAGAACTGATTTAATATATTTTTATTGAATAATGATGCTCTTGATTTCTCTCTTTTTATTTTCTTTATTATTATAATTTTAAGGCATATTTTAAATTTAATATATAAAATGTCGCATAATTATATTTATATTACCAAAATATTGGTAAAAGAAAAAATAGAGAGAATTTTGACTCGTTTTTGTGATACTAATATTTTTATATTTTTGTTAAATATAAATTATATTGTTAAAAAAATACTTCAAAAATACTTTGGGATTAATCTTTGAGAAGGATAAGCTTAATGAAACAAATTTTATAATACTGAAATTTAAGGATTGTCTTCAAACACGATGCTCTAAAAGTCAGGTACATCATGCATCATGAGTCTCTTTTAGAAGAGGAATCATCAACTTCTACTTTTAAGGCTTAAAAATATGCTTATTATTCTGGGTCAGACATACCTCCCTGAACCCAACCACATCTCCATTAGTCTGACCATTAAGAGACGGAACACCCCAAATTCAAACTTACCATCTTGTCATTCAATCGACTTCTAAAATATTCTCCAGACCACTGGAGTATCATGTGCTCAGCTACAAGATATCCATGCCCTAAGCATATCCAACGACCTTCCACTTTTTGCGTCTGAAAGATAGTGAGACAGTTATTCATCTTCCCTTATATATACGGGATGATGTCATTTCAAGTCACAAGTTTCAAACACAATTTGAATAATCTCTCATTATTCACTTATTGACTTGAATGTCAGATTGCTTACCTTGTAGGTACACCCCCACTTCATCATATTGAAAGCTCTCATTCGTCGTAGCTTTTACAATTCTTCACATTTCTAGTTCCGGAACAGAACAATGGCGTCGTCTATAGGAATTGACTTCTAACTCCTGCATATTCTACGTTCTCTATCTTTACACTTAGTGTTGAATTTCTTCAACCTTTAAACAAGAGATCTAGTGAATTAAACATGAAACTCAATCACGTACGATTAAATCGAATTCAACACCGATAAAGACATACCGATTATCCAGATCTTTGGTTGTCAATCTGAAGAAATGGGTGGATTAAGAGTTACTCGTTCTGCCACCTCGCGCGAAGCCACTCTAGCGGCTGCATGTGCAGCAACGACAACCGCCAGTCGACGGAACAAAAATCCTCCTTTTTTGAAACGGATTTCGGTATTGACGCTCCTTAGCAACCAGATTTAGTCGTTCCTCCACCGAGATCAAGAACAGTCCAACCGTTGTCTCTTAGAGTTCTGCCTCCGCTTCATATGGAGTTGTATGTGATGTCACATGATATCGACATTCTCGAGGAAAATATTGGCTCTCAAGGCATGAACGATTCGATCAACCGTATTTACAACATCATTCAACAATAAATCTCAAAAACGGTAGAAGAAAGGTTCCTTAGTTCGGAAGAAATCCTCCACAATGCTAAACCGCGAGTGAATTTAGTGCAAGAAGCCGTCTTTAGAAGAAATCTCTCTGCACATCCGGAGTCTTCCACAGCGAGAAAGAGAAAAGTCCATAAATCAAGGGAGCACTCTAAAGGCGGAAATCATAACTCTTCTTCTCAGAGTCCGAATGGAGATCGAGGTAGTTATGTTTCATCCCAAAATCGTGATGAATATCAACTGATTCGGGTACAACCTAAGCATCTTTTATGTTCCCGAATTTTGAAAAGAAAGATCCCTAAATCAATGCAAAAGGCTCCTAACTTGGGAGAATACGGTGGAAAAGGAGATATCAACGAATACGTGCAACGTGTCAACGAATAGATAAACTACTATGGAGCCGACGAAGCTTACAAATGCAAATTATTTGCAATGACGTTGGTCGAACCGGCTAGATTATGGTTCGCCTTTTTGACGGTTGCATCAAATCATGGACAAATTTTTGTAATCAACTTACCATAAATTTCAATGCTTAGAAAAGACAACCAATTACTATAGTCGCCTTTAGTAACATCAAGCAGGGACAAAGAGAGAGTTTACGGTCATACATCAAACACTTCACTCAAGTCTCAATAGAAGTGGAAGGAACAGAAGAATCTCACTAATGTTGGATCTTCGAAAATGGCTCTTCTACGATCATCCTTTCTGCACCAAACTCAAATATGAAATTGAGGCATTGATTAAGAGAGGTCGGTTATCCAAATATGTCACAAGCGATAATCAAAACTGTGACACCCTATTTTCACGACTCAACATTTAATAAAATAATCAAATTTAACTGAACAAATAGAGTGTCACTCGTGCTTCACCATAACATAAAAGAAGCATAAATAAAACTTTTAGAAATAAGCAGTGGAAAACTAATAAGTTTAACATATAAATCTCAACAACAATGAATGAGAAAGTAGTTCAACAATCCTCAAAAGAAATAAGACATGCAACAAAAGAAAACATAGAACAATTTGTTCCCTAGTGTTACTTATCAGAGTGACTCCACTAAGACCCAAACAATAAATAAATAAAGAGGTATAACACCATTCTCTAGCATCAAGCATCTACTTTTGCACCAAATCATCTGTACCTCAGAGGAGCACATGCGTAACAACAAACAGAAAGGGGTGAGAATATGCTCAAATAAATTAAAGATACAAAACACAACACAAATAGTATCATATAAACACAATCACCAACACATAATCATCACACAACAACACACGTATTCATCATTCACCCATATCACCAAATGATCACATGTTCATTTACAACATCAAACAATCATAATGATAACTCGGTCACAAATGCAGGTATATATGAAAATACATCCTCAACTCAACTCTAAATGCAAAATGCGATACCGACTCTTTGGATATCAGGTGTATGTTATTGATATTCTCTCAAAATCTCTCCCGACCCCACCACTGGACCAGAACACACAAAATTGTTATTGATTTGTCACTATAGAATCAATAATGCTTCACTGATTACCATTTATGAAATGCAAGTACTCGCTCCCAATTCCACCACTAAACCAGAGCACACCAAATCATTACTCACCATTAAATCAAAAATGCTTCATTGTTCCCATCATAAGAGGACCCGCTACTCCCTCCCGATTCCACCACTGAACTAGAGCACACCATCGAACTGAAGTTCACATAAAAATGATGCATGCAAAATGCACAATTATGCAAAATAAGGCCGCCAACACAACACAACATATTTATGCTTACATTATGATTCTCCATTGCATAATTTACACAAGCATGACAATAACATACATATTCACATAACATATTAATATTTATGCACAACAATAATTCACCAATCATAATTATGCAATTTATTACAATACTTCACATAATTATACACGAAATTCTCAACAATCATTCATGTATCGGCATCAACATCAACATCAACATTAACATCAACATCACTCCTAGTGAGATATTCATCAATTCAAATGATCACAACAATTAAAAGTTATCCCATCACCATTAACCATCAAATAATATTACACCTTAAGTAAAATAATTTATTCACACCCTTAAATGAATATTTAGTCTCTTAGGGCATCACCATGAGATGGTGTTATGTGTTATCTTTCCAACGCTTCAAACCGCGCCTCAAATGAATTCAAGAAACTCAAGCTATAATAAAAATCGTATTTGAAACCAAATCAGTCTGGTTGTGACAGGTGAATAGTCAAAAAGATGACGAAGGTCAGCTCACTTGACGCAATGACAAACAGCCTGTCACAAGGGAGACGGTTGTGACCGCTCTAGAATGCAAAACTAATGTAAAATACAGAATTCTGCATTTTTTCACCATTTTGAAGCCTTCCGGATCTCCGATTTCGATTTCGTAAAAAGCCAATCGCTCAGAATAATTCATACATCAATTATAACACATTAAACATGTTAATTTACCACAAATTAACATATAATTTCACCAATTAATCATGATTCAAAATTATTCTCATGAAATCAACAACACCTTAATAACAACAACAACATATAAATTTCATATTCATTTATCGCATACAAATTCAGCATAACACGATACATAAACTTTATATAAAAATTCCTAATCATAATATATTCATCACAATTTCATTATCAAGAACATCACACACATCAACCATGACCAAAAGGAGAAAAATCTATAGAAGGGTAAGGATCCCTCACTACTCTTCATGCATTTGACACCTATTATTATAGTAGTTATCTCTCCTAATTTAATTTTCCAGCAAAGCAAGCAACCTTCTAGGCTATGAAATCTCATTCTCCCTCAAACCCTTGATTGCCTTTTTTCTCTAAAAAAATTTTTTCTCCAAAATTTCACGTACTGTAAAACTTGACCTACATTATTCTATATCAATTTAGATTAACCTAATTTTACACTTTTGATAATTGCTCTATGACCCAATTTAATATTATTCTCTCACCACATTACCACATATTTTTCTTATTTCTAATTTTCACCTAAACTCTTCAACTTCCTATTTTTCTTTATTATTTTAATAATTTAAAATAATTAAAATTCTATTTAAGTCTCAATATTCTCAAAAATTTCCCCAAAACCATTAAACACACCAATAATTGAATAAACATCAATCTTAATTCAATTAAAAATAAACATACACAAATCGGGGTGTTACAGGGACCGAGAAGAATCTCCGAAGACCAAATCTCTCGCAAAAATTTATGAATCTGACCCCGGCGACGAAAAGGGAGAAACCAGGAAGAACAAACACCCATATATCGCCGCCATCACTGGCAGAGCACCTCATGCAAATCTTCCTTCTAAAGAGATGGTCAAGAAGGAAATCGCAGAGATGATGGCCATCTACAAGAGTGGTGGTAACTCGTTGTCCAAAATTCTCGATCGCCCAGGCTGGAGTTCCGAGACCCATAAAAGGTGTGTGTGTGGGGGGGGGGGGCATTTCAAAAAAGCCATTTCCTTTAGAAACTATGACCACTGTGGGATAATTCGATGTTTCACGAATTCTGATTGACGGAGGAAGCTCGTGTGATATCCTCTATTTGTCATTGTTCGAAAAAATTGGCTTAGACCGAGGAGGCCTAATACCATATGACAAATTATATTTACATGGGTTTAATGGGACTACCCTTCTTCCCTGGGGATATACGGAGTTAATAGTATATGTGGGGAAGATAGAAACATTTGGTATATTATCACCCAGTTCCTAGTTATCTCGTGCATAAGTCTTTATAACTGCATCTTAGGTAGACCTTTTACTACGACATTGCATGTCGTAGCTTCACTTGTGAACCTAAATCTCAAATACCACAACCTTCATGGAGAGCCACTGTCTTGCACACCAATCTCGAAGCATCCAAAAAGATACACAATGCACTTCGGTGGGATCAAGGGGAAAACACGACTATGGAGATTAACATGACTTCCCTCATACGACAACTCCAAATTCTGGACATCCGCACTTCCTAATGTGGCTGAATGAAGAGAATCTACTCATGTGAAATAAATGGCAAAATGACTACTTGTAATGACGAAATCGGGGTACGACCAATGTGGTTGACACCCGACATAAAGAATTTAGGGGTGCTATTGGATGCACTTTTACGGCTGAGTACATCAATCAATTCCCAACAGCGCCTTACATGCCTCTAGAGTTCATGTTTGATGTTGGATACACTTGTACCCTTGACTACAACAATCAATTCTCGACAGCGCATTCCACGCCTCTAAAGTTTATGAGTGTTGTCAGATACACTTGTATGCCCGACTACAATAATTAATTTTCAATAGAGCCTTGCACACTTCCAGAGTTCAAGGGAGCTGTCGGATATGCTATGCATGTCTGACTACAACAACCAATTCCTCTTGCGGTGCTATCGGGGATGCTTTTCACTTTCAAATACATCATTCAAATATCCATTATAAAAGAAATACACACATTTACATGTAGTTGTGACACCCCCTTTAGATCTAGACAATCCAAAGGCGAGAGATGTGGATTCTGGAGACGTCCACCTCAATTTGAGCTTTACCTCGGGGGCAGGGAGAAAGGTCTTCTACCTTTTGCCATGAATGATCCTTTGTGACGTGGAGCGCAGTTCAAAGCATGACTGCATCTAGCCGGTTTCATGCTCTCTTTTTATGCAGAATCGAAGCATGACCACATTTAGCTAGACCAATATATCATGAATAAAATGCTCACGTCTTTATGCGACATACTCATAAGTAAGTCAGTTGAACCTAGCTTCATGAAAGATTTAAAAGCTCAAAATCAAACCCCGACGCTTTCCCGCTTTCATAAGATGGAATGTCACAATTAAAATAACACGATATAAACCAACATTGTTTACGATCCAGGATACAAAACTCGAAATTTTTTTAACACCACTTGCCTAGATAAACTGGTAACAACTCAAGATAATTCACATTTTAATATTCCCCCTCTAATAACTTTCATGGCAAAAGAAAGCCTTAATAAATTGGAGGTATATAAACAAACTACGACACCATATGGCAGAATTATATCTGCAATAGAACAAATATACTTTGAACATGAACGAGGAAGAACTTCACTAACTGCAGAAATAAAGTATAATTACATACACTCTAGAGGAGTGTACCAAAACAAAAGCATGCAGACAGACACAAAATCCTATTCAAGAATAGAGACAATTCTACCGTCTTGGAGAGAGACAAATAATACATGATGTGTTAAAGGTAAAGTTTAAAGAAAACAAAGAAAATTTTTTATTATGCGCAATCTTTAAAACTTAGTCATATAAATGCCATAATCGTGCATATTAAATGGAAAAAGAAATCCACCTAACTGAATTACAACAAATGTACCATAGAAATATGCTTATTGGAATACATGGAAGTAAAAGAATGTAAATGAACATAAATGTATGTAGACTCAATTTTGAAGAAGTAAAATCCATAAAAAAATTCATCCTGCCCAAATCACTTCCTCCTTCTTTTGGTTCTAAATAAGAAATCCATCATAAACAAATAAGACAGAAATCGAAGTCATGTAACAAAGAACCAACAAATAATAAATTGAGTTTAAATGCACAAATATATAACACATTCTTTAAAGATAGGTTAGGTGCTTACACTTATTTCAAAAATTGACACTCTAATACCATTTGGCAAGATAGCAAAATTTGAATTTTAAAATTAAATATTTTTTTTATAAATAAATTTTAACTTTTTAAAATTTATTAATTAAATAATATATTCGGATAATATATAAATAAGATACATCAATTATTAATAAATTTAAAAATATTAAAATTTGTTTATGAAAAAGAGAATGGAGGGTAGATAAAATTTGGAATTATAATAAAAGTTAGGGTAAAATTAATCATCTCTTTCTCACTCCTCATTTTTTTTATCGTGTTTTAATAAAAGTTAGGGTAAAATTAATCATCTCTTTCTCTATAGCCTCACTTCAATCTTACAACTACTATTTTCTCTGTCTCCATCTCGCTCCATCTTCTCCGAGTTAACTCACTCACCTAGATAAGGTACTCTCTCAACTCGTTCTTGTTTACGCGTCTTTCTTTTTCGCACTTTTCATGTCGATGATGAATTGCACCCAATCTTGTTTAATTGAATTTGTTGAAACAATTATTATACTCAAATTGTTATATAGTTACCGCATTTCCTCATTATTGTATATAATTTATATGGTTAACTATTGATTTTTCTAAGAAAAGAAGAGGGATAAATCTCTAATTGTCAAATATGCATCATTCTCGTGATTTTTGACGCTTCTGATCGAAGATGTGTCCGGTGTCTGACACCTCGGGCTTGACACTGCACTGACACACGTGGATAAATTTGAGTATTACACAATTTGTTTTGGTGTCAGTGTTGTGTCTGGTGCCGGGCAAGGATTCTCTAACTTTAAGTAAGTTTAGGCAAAAATTAGATGAAATAAGAGAAACGGTGGTGTTTATTTTGGAGGGTAAAAGGAGTGAGAGAAAGTAAATTAAGAGAGGTATAGAGAGAAAGTTAGAGAAAGGTAGGGAAATGGAAGTTAGAGGATGGTGTCAATGTATGTCAGTGTTTTGATAGATTGTATCTATCTCATTTGAGACGCTGCTTTTGTTTTAAAACTAGCTGTGTTTGGAAATGCGGTGGAAATGCGAGGGCACATGTTAAGCATGATATGATGCTATTAGTTGGGGTTTGAGAATTGAGACAGCCGTGTGGTGACGAGACGTCGTGAATCTTCCACTTTCAAAACACACTATTTTTATGGTTATCTATATCACTGTTGCTGTCCTGTTCTATCTATGGCCTGGGTTATTTGCATGTCCTTCTTAAGTTCATTTGTTTTTATGGTTATCTTATTCCTCTGACAATATTGCTTGGTCAAATTATATACCCGAAACTAGAAAATATATTGTTTCTTTAAAACCTTTTTGGTCAAATTATTCACTGCTCGCTTTGAATTGTTGTATCAGAAAGAAACAAGCCGGTTTGGATTTTGGAGTCGCACTCAACTCAACGCAGCTGACCGGAAGACTCTGCCTGAGTACATTTCCGGCTACCTGAAACTGAATTACGCCGTAGCAGAGAGATTGCACGATAAAGCAAGACGTGCAATTGACAATATAGGTACTAACTTGTATTTGTGATAGCGAGAGATTGTGAAAGAGTACCATACGTTCTTTCCCGTTGATGACGACTCTCCTTAAACCTTTCACCTACTGAAGATTTAGAAATTATCATTATGATTACTATTGTGGTTTTATTTCTAATTTAACGATGTATTCTCACAGGAACTGATATGTTTCGTGTTATAAACTTGTACTGTACTTCATTGGACTGAATTATGGTTTTGTTAATCAGGAGGATTTGTTATTGAGTGTCCGTCTATCTGAGAAACATGTTGAAGCAAGCAATTGGTAGAATTTGCAGCAGAACCAATGTTTATTCTTGTGAAGGAAACAGAGTTTTGCCTTGGATATATGCGCCTTCCTGTTTTTTCCACAATGGACAGGTAATGTCTCCAATTCTTCATTTTAAAACTTAGATTATTTATTTACTTATGTTACTCGAATTTCTTATTTATCTGTTTACTAAAATAGTTGATTTTGGCTGCTTTACGATTTAAGTTAGTGACTCTGAGTATGTATATGTTTTGACAAGGTCTATAGTTCAATTGAAATTTGAGTTGAAAATAAGTTGTAATGAACACTTTATTTCCATTTTGATGCAAGTTATGTAGAGTTATCAAAACGAGCCGGTTTGGGTCACTCAGGTCGCCATGTGTTGCTGGTTGAATGGGTTGGCTCAACACAGACTGAGGTTCTAGCAGTGAGTTAGGAATATACCAACCAGTGTTACTGACGGCGGTCCATGGCGAGAGCCAAAATCCCGCCATACCGTCGTATGCGGCACCGTTATAGTGTATTATGACGGAAAAACCCGCAATATCGGCCGGTATTTACCATTGTTGCGAGCCCAAAAACTGCCATGTATATCCGGCTAAGCGGCCATGGCACCACTATTTGATAACACTGATACCGACTCAGCTCAAACCATCCCAGATTGGTGGGTTGTCTCACCTAACTTTCCATAAAAAGGCCAAAAAACTAGAAAATTGGGTTTTATTTTTTTTAATGGGAGGGTTGCCCTAGCTTGAACTAGGGGTAACCCACCTCAGCCTAAGGGTTTGGTGGGCCGACTTACAATGACAGAGGGTCTTGGTGACCTATTCTGCAATCCAACTCACTTATAGGTTTGTTTGGCTTATGGGTCAAGACAGCTCTAGTATGATAGGCTTAATGTTTTTAACTGAAATAGTTCATTTCATAGACAAATCAGAGAATCAAATTTAGAGTACTGGAACAAAGTAGGAAATCCCGAAGCTTATATAACTGGACAGGGTTAAATTGGCATGTTGATTTGGTGAATTGTGGTAATTAAAATAATTTTGAAGCCTTTTGAATGTTTGATGATTGCACATTATTTTCTATTTTGTGACAAATCCATAGACTAGTTATTTCACAGTTTTCCCCCCTTTTTAGTAACCATTGTGGTGATTGCTTTTAAAAGATTTTAAGGAAGAGCCGAGTAACATTTTGTTTGCAAAGCTATTGCTTTATGGATTAGATGATCCTACACATACTTCTACAGTTCTACCTAATATTGTTATTCATCTCAAAACAATGCATTTCAATATGGTAGTGGCACTTTGTAACTCCTACTTTGTTGTTATCTATGTGTGAAGTTATTCTTACAAGAGTCGATGTATGTTTTATCGGTTCAATGTTGAAACTAAGTTGGTTTCGGTCTTGGACTCTTGGTGGGTCTTCCGGGGCAAACTCACTTAAGCTTTTATTTTTACAAAAGTTGACATTAGAAATCAATATTAGCTCAGATGAAGATATATGGAGTCCTAGTAAGCATCAAATTTGAGTTTGAGGTGAATCATATATGAGAAATTGATACTCATTTTAGTTCATCTCTGTTACACAGGCAAATATGGCACCTAGAAGCTTTTTTGGGGTAGAGGACTTCGTCGATGATGACAACAGCCGGCCTTATACATACCAAAAAGGGAAGAAGTCAAAGAATCCAAACAAACACATATCATTCAAACAAAGAACAGTTGCATACATGGAGCCTTTTACACTTGACGTGTTTATCTCAAAACGTTTTGTATCTGCTTCACTCACTCATAGAGTAACAAGCAAACAGGTTGCAGTTGCAGGTACCAACTCCAAGGACATTAAAGCTGTTCTTAGATCTCGATCAGACATACCAGCGTGCATTGCCATTGGTCGGATTTTAGCTGAACGAGCAATGGAAGCTGATGTTTACACTGCTTCATATACTCCAAGGGAACGAGATAAGTTTGAAGGGAAAATCAGAGCTGTTGTTCAATCACTCATCGATAATGGGATTGATCTCAAGGTTTATCTTGATTGAGTCTCGCACAATCTTTTAAAGCAAACACTACCAGCCAGTTAAGTTATTTAGATTCTGGTTGTGTTTCATGTATGTCCATGTAGCTTGCTAATTATAAATTGATATATCACAACAAATGCAAATTTTCAAATTTAATTTTCCGTAGTTCCTTGGGATACACTCCACTTAATATTTGGATTGGACTTTGTGTATTTGTGGTAGTCATAAAATTTTCATTCTAGTCATGAAATCTTTTGTATTAATCACAAAAGTATACATGGTGGCTTCAAAATTTGAGTTTGGTGCAGGTTGAAATTTTTGCAAGAGCATGTGTAACACCAAGAGAGTTTGCATGTCTATCTTGTTGAACTCTTCTTGATATCTCCATGATAAGTTTAGATGATTAATTCATCATAGGGTGTATGTGTTGGATTGTTCATATCCTTGGCTCTATGGATATTCCTTACAGACATGTTCTCTTCGTATTAAACACGTCATATAGAATTTGCAGTAGCATACACTGCTGCTTGTTTTTGCTTCCCCATCCAAGTTCATGGTCTCAACCAGGGGTGGACAATCGGTCAAATTGGGCGGGTTCGGGCCTAAAAGTGACATCCTTCCCAAAGCCACAGTCGAACAAACTAGGTTCGTTTCTGCCTATTTCTCAAATCGATTTTGATGGGTTGGATTAGCACGAGTTACGGGTTATTTCGGTCTGTTTATTTAAATTATTGAGCTTATCCAATTTTAGGCTCAATGACATTATTTGATCTTGGAAAAAACTAATTTGTTCTTAAATTGAATTTCAAAATTTAAATTTAAAAATATGTCAGAACATATAAATTGGGCAGCATTAAATGATATATAATATTCTTATACATTTTATTTTCCTTGCTGATTAGAAAAAAATTCACGCTTAAATTTAATTGCAAATTTTATTATAGTTACAATTTAAATTAATTATTTAATAAATAAGTTTAAATTACATTTTGAAAATTCTAAATTGATATAAAAAATTAATATCCTATCATGTCAACGGTTTGCAAAAACAAAAATGTAATATTTATTTGGGTTGATTTGGATACGTGTGGGTCTATCTAAATGAATCGAATCCACCCATTTAAATTCATTTGAAACTGAGGTTTTGGCTAGATGACTCGCCAACTCGTTTTAACGCAGCTCAATTGGGTTTCAAATTTGATTATTGTGGGTTGAACAATTGGGTTTCAAATTTGATTATTGTGGGTTGAACAATTGGGTTTCAAATTTGATTATTGTGGGTTGAACAGGTTTGTAGTGTATTGTCCAACCATAGTCTCAACATAGCAACATTGTTGAGTTATGGTTTGTAGTTTATTGTCCAACCATAGTCTCAACATAGCAACATTGCATCGTCATAACTCAACGAAAGTAATAGGAGATTAGCAAGGAAGAACTCATCCTTCTTTACCTTCATTATATTTCCCACCTTGAGATTCTTCCACTATGTATATTCGAAATTTCCATCACCTTTGTGAAATAGGAGATCAACGAGGAAGAACTCATCCTTCTTTACCTTCATTATATTCCTCACCTTGAGATTCTTCCACTCAGGATATTCAAAATTCTCATAACTCGACGAAAGTAATAGGAGATCAGCAGGGAAGAACTCATCCTTCTTTACCTTCACTATATTTTTGTTACCTCGTATTTTCGACACTGGTGATAAACGTGAGAATTCAAGATCAAATATGGCTATGGCAAGGATTTAAGGTTTCACCCATAGTCAAAATGGTCACTTTTGACCAAAAGACCACTTAACCATTTGACGAGAATTTCCTGTCTAAGGAGGTTTGAAAACCTAGTCGAGAGGTCCATGGAAGACCCTGGTTGAGTTAAGAGACTTAGTGAAATTTGGGGTTTTTAGTTGACGCGACTATTGTGTTTTTATCGAAGAGATCATACAACTATTCAAGGACACGTGGGAACCTGTCAAAGATGAATGATACATGAAGACGAAGACGTATCAAGTTTTGCTAAGTCGGTCGTTGTAGACGATTATATTAGGACTAGTATATAAACAGTGATTGTTTATGGTTTTAAAGGTTCGCAATTTTACACATTACACACTCAAAGTATCCAACTGTGAAAGTGAGAAACGAGTTTTCAATGTATGTACTTGCGTTCCATTTATAAAGTTATTTTTTTCCCTTTAATTATTCTTTTTTACTCATTTAATTTACTGCATTATCTTTTTTATTCGATGCTCTTAACATTCATTGTCAAATCTTTCAAAACATACAATTTTTGCACAAAATTTGTCCTGGGATATTTTTGAGTTTAATCCCTTGAGTAAAATCAAACTTATCTTTGTTTACAGAATTTAATAGTAAACAAATTGGCACGTTCAGTGGGACATTTTTTTATACGAAATTTGTGTTTTATTTCTTTACTCATTCAGACATTTGCCTTAGCAGAGTTCCGCATTCATTAAAATTTCCAATGCCCAGTGTGCATGAGATTGAAAATTGGTAAAATAAGCAATAAGGAAGTTCTTGTTCCAACTAGAAAAATATATGTTATAATGGAAAATCCTAGAAATAACAATACTAATGAAGAACGACAATCCAATTCTACGTCTGGAGGCATGGTCGCTGCATCTTCGACTTGATCAAGCACCTCCACAATAAGTACGACAGATACACATTTGATTGTGCAAGATATGGTAATAATTCCCCCGTCAATAGCGTCAATTATCCTCATATCACCAGGGGTTACACAATCATTGACAAGTGACTTTACACCCTAGAGCCCAAGTCTAACATTGCATATGTTTAATCAAGAACAACCTTATGGTATGCCAACAGAGATGTAGACAAGTTTGCACTTGAATACGTCAACTTTTTCCAATAACAGATTTGTGTTGTCGCCAATTAATTCTTATTTGGCGTTAGGGTCTGCTATAAGCAATCCTAATCGAAACCTACAGTCACAACTAAGGGCTGAATTTGTCCCTCCATTGATGCTACCAGTAACCACAAATTCTATGATGGTTATGAGACAACAAATGGACGAGAGTAACCATTAAATGGTTAACATGCTCACTCGACAAATAGGCATTGTGTTTAACCATTTGATTTAGAATATGAATCATAGTTATCAACAGTTAGCGACTCAAATGTCTCAAATTGCAAATTTCTTTTGTGCTCCTCATGGTCAAACTCGACCTCAGATGGTGAGGCCAAATTAGAATGTCGGAATAATCAATGAGGAAAACATAGTGAACCAAGGTCAACAGTTTATGCCTTAATTTTTTGAACAACAGATACATGTGGGCATCGAACAAAGGAATCCACCAAATTTGTTGATTAATAGAAATCAGGATGCTAGCCAACTAGTTCATCAAGTCCAGCAAGAAAATCCTCCAGGTCAAAATAACCTTGCAGTCATGGTCGAAAGAATAATGACCCATAATGGTTTGAACATAGGCATATATAGGCCTAATTATACTTCCCCCAATGTCAGATTATGTACTAAAAACAGAACTTCCAAGGGGTTGGAAAGTCCCTAAGTTCACCAGATTGGATGGTGACACTAGTGACTCCACAGTCAAACATATCACTTGATATTTGACTAAAGCAAGGGATATGGCAAACAAAGAGAATCTAAGGATGAGATATTTCCCTAATTCTCTCACAAAAAATGCCTTCACATGGTTTACAACACTCCCTACACACTCCATAAATAATTGGACTCAGTTAGTAATATTATTTCATGAATAATTCTACACAGGGCAATCTAAGATTAACCTGAAATAATTGGCAAGTGTGAAGCAAAAAAATTCTGAAACAATCGACGATTACCTCAACAGATTATGACTATTGAAGAAAAGGTCCTTCACCCAAGTTCCGGAACATGAACTAGTCGAGATGGCTATGGGAGGTTTGGATTATTCAATCAGGAAGAAATTGGACACCCAATATATGAGGGATATGGCCCAAATAGCAGATAGAGCTCGACAAGTCAAACGTCTAAAGGCAGAAAAAGCCAAGGCAAATAGAAACAAAAAAGAAAGGTAGCTTATGTCAATGAGAACGAAGTTAACTTGGCTGAGTTAAAGCTAGGACCTTCACATACGTGTAAACTTCTTACACCAGCGAATGTGAAGAACCTTGATGAACCAGAAAAGAATGATAAATTCCTAAAGAAAACTTACACCTTTGACGTAACCAAATATGACGAAATTTCCGACTTGCTGGTTACTGATGGCCAAATTTTGGTGCCACAAGGCGCGAAAATACAGCCATTAGAGGAAAGTAAGAAAAAGGGTTTGCAAATACCATAATTTTTTGGGTCATAAAACTTCTCAATGCTTTCTTTTCAGGGGGATCTTGTCCATAACGCTTTGAATGAAGGAAGTCTGAAATTCACCGACAAAGGAAAGACGCCAATGAAAATTGACTCTGATCTGTTGCAGATTGAAACCAACTATGTTGAACTAGTTAAGATCAATATGGTCGAGGTTACTGAAGACCTTGATATCAATATGTTCGAGGTTACTGAAGACTTCAATATGGAAGTCAAAGCAGAAGTTGGTGAGCATAGTGAGGAGAAAATGAAGGTAGTTTACCCCAGGGCAAAGGAGAAATTGATTGACTTCCTCAACCACTACAAACTCAATAATTCTGAAGTAATATTATGTCCAAGATGCATTGTTGTTTTTGACAAAAAAGCTACTAAGGATTTGGAGAATGCCCAAAATGATAAATAGAAAGGGAAGTGGGTGAATAAAAAACCCCAGTTTTATTTCGACAAAAGAGGCGTGCCCAAAAAAAACAACAGAATATCCCGACTCACATGGGAAACAAACCAAACACCTATGTCCCAAAATACAATGCTCCTCAGGGAAAATGGATGCAACTTGTGAGCAATGAGGAACCTTGCCACCAGAAGTGGAAAAGTTTTGAGATTGGAAGAGATCATTATTGTCATATCGAGAGAAATTCCAAGTGTCAAAACAGTCTTATGGCCATACCAGTTATAAAAGGGAAAAATCCCATCTCTCGAAACCAATGGAGGATGTTCCAGAAAAAGAAAACGACAAAAAGAGAAACTACAGAATTAGGTACCAACATACCAAAAACTAACCCTATCATAGGCAAGGCCAAGAAGCTAGCTGGAAGGCAATTATTTTCCTCTATGCCAACAAAAGAAAAAGGGAAAGCAATAAAAGAAGCACCACCTTGCAGATGATGATATGGTAACTGATAATTTTGATTCCGGATCAGAACTTGATTTCGAGGTGATTTACAATATAGTGTTGGTAATCCCGATCGAGTATGATTGCCTTACAGAAGTTGAGTAATCTGAGAATTGCGATGAACAAGAAATGGCCAAGCATAAACCACTTTGTTATTATATTATGAATAATGATTGCGTATAGGAACAAAATGTGTTCTTCGAGAGGGTAGACGAAGGCATGAAAAGCCATTTGAAACCCTTATTCATAAGGACTTAAATTGAAATTACTCGGATCAACAAGGTGTTGATTGATGGAGGTGCATCAGTCAACTTGATGCCTCAGTTTCTTTTGAAAAATATCAAAAAACATGTCAACTTACGAGGGAAAAACTGGACACACTTTGGGGTGATTTAAGTTGACTTATCAATTGGTTCGATAAACATACCCACTATTTTCATGTTCATATCCTCCAGGGCCAATTATAACTTACTCCTGAGGAGAGAATGGACCCTTTGCATCAGAGCGGTGTCATTTTCACATCACCAAAGAGTTTCAATATGGAAAATGATGGGATTTTAAAAAATGTAGAGGTCGATCAAAGCTATTATTTGGCCAAGATAAACCATGTCAATAAAAGAAATTTTTGTAGAAACCTGACAAATATTGCACCTTGTACTATTGCAGGTGTTGCGGTGGAAATATGATATCAAACTATTAATTAGTTTGAATCACAATTCTTGATTCACAACCGCCCTTTGATTTATCCGAAGGAAAAGGTCAAAAGAGGAAAAACCTAATTTTGCATCGTAAACACAATGCGGGGAGAGACCTAGGTAAGGGGTTGGTTAAGCTTAGGGAAGGTACTAGCACCCTAAACTTCTGTAGTACTCTACAGGAACCTTTTGTTTATTGTATGCTTTTTTATTTTTATTCATTATCTGCTTTAATATATATTGAGCTAAGGGATAGAGTGATCTAAATACCTAAGGGTTAGTCCTAAGTTTACTCGGCAAGACGTCGCATCTTGTGCCTACGTATCCTGGATATGGAATGGAATCAGAGTAATCGTAGTTCCCCTCGAAAGGGAGGTTAGAAACATCTTGACTGTGGTCAAGGTTTCAATGGGGAGTAAGCATTTCTTAAGGAAACTCTTACGTGGAGTTTGAAAACTCCTATTTCTATGTTGAAATAGTTGAATTGAAAATTAGGGTTAAAATTAGGGATTCCACGGCGGGAAACCCTAAACAGAGTACGGCGACTCTTTGACCTAATGCTAGGATAAATGGTATTTTTGTCCACGGCGGGACACCTAGACTATTAGGGTTTGATCCATTCAAAGGGTAAGGCTATTGACTCGGCGGTCAAACGGCTAGACCTAATCCTTCGGAAGGGGAAAATAACGGTAAAACATGCAAGCAACGGAATTATTACATGGTAGGCATAAAAAATATGAAAAATAAAGTAAGCAGAAAAGGAAAGCATCGCGACCACTCGCGTAAATTACAGATTCCAAAAAAAGAAAGATAAAATAAAACCGCGACCATGGCCTCGCGTAAATTACATCCATCGAACAAAATAAACTGAATAAATATTACTCGGAATTTAGGTATAATCTGAGGAGAAAAACGGAGAACATTAGTGGAAAGTTAGACAGAAATTATAACAAATAATAAAATGGAAAGGGAAATACAATTTAGAATTTGTTAATGTCTTAATTATTATTATTTTTTATTTTTTTTTAAGAAGAAGAAAAAACTCATATTAAATTATTTTTCTACAAAAAGTTAATTTCAATTTTATTTTTTAAGGAAAATTACTAGTACTAATTATTTAGGAAAATGTTAATCTACTTTTGAAAAACGTTAGTATTATTTACAAAAAGAGAGTTAGTTCATTTTTGGAAAAGAGAAAAGGTTAGTGCTGATTATATACAAAAACTAAATTTATTAATAATAAAAAAAGGTTATTTATTTTAATCATTAAGGGTTATATTTTCCAAAAAATTTATTTTCTTTCACAATTGTTAGATTAAGAAAAAGGTTGTTTTATTTTTTTAATTAGGAAAATGTTTGGTTTTAAAAATATGATAAAAAATAGTTTAAAAAAAAATGGTTTAATTTGAATTTACTAAAAGAGAACTTTTCCCATAAGCCCTTAATTGAATGTGAAAAAAAAAGACTCAGGTTGAAATTATTATCAAACATTTTTTATAAACCCTTTAAAAGGTGTTACTGATGATGTACTAACTAAAAAATATATACGAAACTTTAACCTTTAGCTGTTAGAAAAAACATAACTTTACGTAGAAACAAATAAACTATTATACATTATAGACAAGTTTTTTTTAAGTTATAATAATAAAGAGATTTTTTTTCATAAGTTAGAAATTATTACCCAAGATACTTTTTAGTAAATGACTACTAAGACATTTTACCGATTAATTATTAACAGATGCCTTGATTAAATAAAAAACATTTATGATAATTAAGTTAAAGCAAAACAAGCAGTGGCTAAAGAACCCATTTTTGGGGTTCTCTTCTTCTCGAAGCCCCTTCTTCTTCTTCGCGGAAACCGGCAGCGACAAACTCCATTAACGGCGTCGAAGCTTTTCCTCCCTCCATACTTGCATGGCTTCGTCCTTAGCTTTCCTGCTATATTTCTGGGAAAAAAACAAACGAAACAGAACAGACAGGTTAAAACGGTGGCTTACATCTTCCAAGTTTCGGATCTGTCGGTGGTGGTCGCCGGTGATGAAAGTGTTCTGAGGCCGAGAGGGTTGATTGCCCGCCGTTCTGAACGACAATGGCGATCTCTCTCCTTTGCTCTTGATTCACGGTTGACGGATGATTTGATGTTCTGATGCTTCCGCTGTTTTTGTATGGTAAGCTTCTTTAACTTCTGGTTGGGGGTGATGATGATAAAATCCTGAAGGATTTTCTCTGAACCCTTACGGCGCTGTTCTTCTTGTGTACAAAACTTAGGGTTTTTGAATCCTCACCCGTCTCTCATTTATATCTCGAATCTGTGTTTGTTGGGCCGGATTTAATTTGGTTTCGAATGCAGGATTTTTCGGTAACTTTGTTATGATGCAATACGTTAATTTAGCAGAACTCTCAGGCTTGCTGGAATTTGTCGCAACAACTTGTTGATTTTGGCTTTGCATTTTGCTTATGACATCTTTATTGTTGTCTTGCTGAATTCCTGATGGTTGTTTTTCCGGAAAGTTATTCGCGGATTTGTTTGCTGCTCGCTTGCTGTTATGGAACTTTAGGTTGAATCCCTTGAATTTTGTTTATTGATTTTTAGGTGTTGGATTTGGATATCCAGAAGCTGATTCCGGATTTGGCTTTGGTTACGGATATCCACGGATATTTACTTGATGGAATGGATGTGGATTAATGCTGGCAATCCGTTCAAAACAATTTTTCGGCAAAATCATTTCGGCTCACACTTCTTTTTACTCTCTTTCTCGGTTGTCCCGTAACTAAGAACAAATATTATCGGTCTAGTGCCGAGTCGAGTTTGGAAATGGGAGTTCGGTTGCGGCATCTGTCGTGCCCTCCCGACACCCGATGATGACAATGTTCTGAGGGTGTTAAAAATTAATCTCTAACATTATTTCCATTTCGTTATGTTTTGTGTCGATGTTGCAGGTTTGGAATGACTTAATCGGACGAGTCGGAAGGTCGGAGAAGTCAGAAGAAAAACTTAGGACCCTTAGAATTATTTTAATTTTATGCAAAATATAATTAAATATTTTTTTAATGTAATTTTAATGCTTTATGATAATTATAATAATAATCCTTATTTTTTACAGTATTGTAAACTAAACATTATTACTAACTATCACTTTTGTTACGCAAAATAAATAAAAAACAAAAACAATATTGAACATGAAGATAAAATTAATTTAAACAATTACAAATAAAAATGTAACCAATGAAATAAAGATATTATTATTTTTCTTTAGAATGATCTTATTTAAAATAAAATGAAACAAAATTCAAAATGATATGATTTATTTTAACATGAAAGAAACTTAAAATGAAATGATTTATTTTTAAAAATGAAAGGAAAAAATAAGATAGAACTAAATGAAATTAACTTAGAATGACAGTGCAATGCAATACGATTAAATTAAAAACATATAAATGGAACGAAACTCCAAATTTTTATTAACTCCAATTTATCCGACTAGCTTCGCTTCCGACGCCATTCCCGATTAAACTTCATCAACCAGATTCAATTGCCCAAATTTCCTGCCCAACTTAAGTTGTGTCTGATGATAGAAACAGTACCGGCCTTGAACGAAGTAAAACAGCAAAAAGCAGAGAAATCCAATTAACAGTGAAAACAGAAATATATTCCGCATTAAAATTCAATTCGCGTCTCTGATAAAATACCAAACCATAAACCAACTAAGCCCAGAAACCTCAATCAAACAGAAATCAACACCCGAATACGAACCCGAAATTCTACTGCTTTGGCTTCAAAAATAACTGGCGGATAGCAGCAGAAACAGAGAATTAAATATTGATTAAAACATAAATTCCGCCGAATGGAATCTTGTCCCGATTTGAACCGGACCAGCTTAATGTCTCAAACATACTCGAACCCAAGTGACAAAATAAATGTCTCGGAACTCAACTGCCAACAGAGTCTCAGCCAGTTGAATTAATTACCATATCTCAAAAATCCTGATGCCAAAAATTACCGTGAATCTCTGTCTATTCTCAAAGAAAATAAAGAACTCGAAAAGAGGGGCTCTAATTATTCGATAAATCCCTGATGACAGATTAACTTCAAGAACTGTCAGCCAACAACGTATAAATGACCATTTGGCCGCTTTTCACAGTTAAAGTGCCCCTGATGTAATTCCTGCAAAATAAACAGACTATGCAACCTGTCAATAGTTAGCGAATGCAAAAATGAGAATTATGCGACATGAACCGACTAATATGAGGGTAAAATTTGGGGTATTACAGCAGGTTCATATTATTTTCCTTCAGAAATGGCATTCTACTTTTTGAAACTTCACCCTACCCATGGATTTATATGGTTCAGATAAAGCATGGGGGATGAGGCAATGTATGTGATCCCAACAATTGATTGGAAAGATGATGGTGGGGGCTATGTATGAGTCCGATACTATGAAAGTAATTTCGGATTATGTAGCCGAAAATAGACTAAAAGAGGCCTTTGAGGCCGAAGTATGACACATAACTTTTGACGCCAATGAAATAGAAATCTATTATTTAGGACCAGGGATAGACTTTGGACCTATGCCACCAGATAAGTCGCAGTTTGCGAATGGGGAAAGTGACGACTTAAATGCTCAAAGGCTCGATTGCGTCTATGATGATAAGTTTTTAGGTTTAAAAAAAGATCGAGTTTTTGCAACTAAAAAGATGTAGGCGTATGATGCTTTTTAAGAAATTGAACTGGGCAATGGGGAGATTAAAAGGCTGACATATATCAATGCCAATACCCAAAACTAAGAATTGAAGTAACCAAACTACTTCAGGAGTCAAAGACTGTTTTACTTAGGACTATGACGAAATGCCCAGGTTAAGCATGGATTTGGTGGAGTTGAAGATGCCAATAAAGCATGGTAAGAAGTCGATCAAGCAAATGACAAGACGGTTCACGCCAGAAATTATGTCGAAAATCAAAGAGGAGATCGAAAGACTTTTAAGATGTAAGTTCATCAGGATGGCCAGGTATGTCGAATGGTTGGAAAATATTGTTCATGTAATTAAAAAGAATGGAACATTAAGGGTTTGCATAGATTTCAGAGATTTGAACACCGTGACCCCAAAATACGAATACCCAATGCCGGTGGCAGAGATGTTGGTCGATTCAGCAGTGAATATCGAATTTCTCAGTGTGCTTGATGGTTATTATGGTTATAACCAAATTTTCATTGCAGATGAGGATGTGCCGAAGACGGTGTTTCGATGTCTAGGAGCCTTTGGAACTTATGAATGGATAATGATGCCTTTTGGCTTGGTCATCTATACCATCTTCGACAATCATTCGAAAGAATGAGAATGTACAGACTAAAAATGAATCCTCTCAAGTGTGCTTTTTGTGGGCAGGCTGGGTATTTTCTCGGTTCGTTGTTCATAAAAAGGGATCGAAATAAACCATAACAAAACTAAGACCATTATGGGAACTCGGCCTCCTTCGACCCAAAAAGAGTTGTAGTCTCTATTAGGGAAGATCAAATTCTCGTGGAGGTTCATTTCGAACCTAAGTGGAAAGACGCGAGCATTTTTACCGTTACATCGACTGAAGTGATAACGCGAAAATGTATCGTTTATTTCGACTCGATTCACATGCAATTTTATTTTATTTTACTTGTTTTTCGTATTATTATGTCGTATTATGTTTGTGTTTTAGGTATTTGTCGAGTAAGAGCGTTCGTGCGAGAAAACTGGGAAAAAAGCAAGAAAAGGAAGAAAAAGTGCAAAATTTGCCATTTTCTGGTACATGGCTGATAACGAGAAAACGCATCGATTATATTGCTAGGTTTCATTAACGTTTTATCGCATATTCACCGTTTTAACACTCGATTTCTCGAGTTTTTCTTACCATTTTGCAGGTACATCATTATATGGAGCTAAATCATGAATTAAGAGCAAAAGGAACAAAAGAAACCATAAAGAGATGAAGAAATGAAGAAGCCTGCAAAAGACTGCATAATTTGTTGCAGTCACGACCGTCACAAGGGTGTCACGACCGTGACACCCCAATTTGAGCCATCACGACCGTAAGAGAGTGGTCACGACCCTGACACTTAAAAATCACAAGTTACGAACGTGAAGACCTTGTCACGACCGTGACAAGGGTAAAATTAGGTTTTTGACTCAGACTACGTCAAGGCATTACGTGAAGACCATTTCTCCTATTCTGTTGCCACGTTCCTGCATTCCTTCCACAAATTCAGCAAGGCCCATGCAACAAAGGTCCAAAAATCCAGCCCATTAAGGATTCTATAAATAGTACAAGTTCTATGAACAATGGGGGAGAGAATTTTTTTATTCAAATTCCTGCGGAAGCTCTGCCGAACTGTATTACGAACCAGCCTTTCTATTCCTGCATTATTTTTAGTTTTCTGTTTTGTTTTTTATTGTATCCAAACCCGCCATATAACAATTTCCAACATCAGGAAATTGTTATACATTTATTTGTTTCTAAACCTTCAGCATTCGTTTATTTTCAATTTCCGCTAACTCCAAGCTTTCCGGTCTGTGGAAGAAGGAGTCTGCTCGAATATTTGTTAACTAGGTTTTTCATTATATTGCAATTTAATTTAATTATAATGTTTATTTATTTTTCTGCCATGAGTACGTTATTATTAAATTTTCTATCTCTGTCTGGTTCAACATCGATGAGTAGCTAAACACCTTAGGGCGGTATGTAGTTATAACAAACTTAACCGGTAAAATATAACCATAGGCTAAAAATAATTAATCACTTAACATTCTGGCTGATACTTTTTAATTGAAATAGACCTTTTTGTTACGAGAGTAAGAAAAGAGTATTAGGTTAGGTCAAGACCACGAGAGTGTGAGATTTTAACCAGATAGCTAAAGTTAGGCATTTAAATTAAACACAGCGAGAGCGCTTTAAGATAAATTAGAATTACTTAGTTTCCAAAAATTACCTCTAAACACTTATGGGCTAGCGAGAGCAGGCATAGGGCTTTAGGGATAAGATCTGATATAAGACCACGAGAGTGTGAGTTAAGGGTATTTAAGCTGGTAATCTCTACCGAATAGATTAAGTAAACACCTTTATAAGCCTAGGTTAGATTGACCCACCTAAGTTAGTATAATTACATACCGACCGCCTTAGTATTACTTTATTAAAACTTAAATTTAATTCCGCCTTTAATAGTCTTAAAAATCAACAAAAAATCGTGACAACCATTCGCCTTAGCTAAACTAGAAGTTCATCTAGCACTAAGTAACCATAGAATCCCTGTGGATCGATAATCTTAAATATTACTTCGATAGGCTGTGCACTTGCAGTAAGATACCGCTAGACGCATAAGTAGACACGTCTTTAGCCCATCAAGTTTTTGGCGCCGTTGCCGGGGATTCCTTAATTTAGTTACTAGTGCATTTAGGTAGCATTGTCTAGACTAAGGTATCAACTATTTAATTTAATATAATCTCCGAGTGTATGCCAAGTACTCGCTCTAAAAGCGAAGACTTGCAACCTCTAATCCCTGAATCGGAACGCTTCTTACACGTAAGAAGACGTATATTCGATTTCGAAAATAATTACAATATTCCAGATCTTCAATTAGATCCGCCTAAACCAGTCGTAAAATCAAAGGACGCAGAGATGGCTGAAGAACAGACTCATCCACTCAAGTATTACGCTAATCCTTCGCAAGCTGAACCGCATTCAAGCATTGCAGCGCCGGCTATCAACCGAAATGATTTCGAACTAAAACCTTCGTTGATATCAGCCGTGCAACAAAATCAATTCGCCGGAAATCCTACCGAGGATCCGAATCTTCATCTTTCGATCTTTGTGCAATATGCAGATACCGTAAAAGCCAATGGAGTTACCCAAGAAGCTATTAGACTACGTTTATTTCCTTTTTCGCTTCGAGACAGAGCAAGAGCTTGGCTTCAATCTCTGCCTTCGAACTCAGTAACTACGTGGGAAGAACTTAAGAGAGTTTTCTTGAATAGGTATTTTCCACCTAGCAAGACAGCTATGCTGAGAGCTCAGATCAACGAATTTAAGCAAAGAGAAAGTGAATCATTATTCGAAGCTTGGGAACGCTATAAGGATCTACTGAGACTTTGTCCACATCATGGATTAATAGAATGGATGGTCATCCATACCTTCTATAATGGACTCTTGTACAATACAAGAATGACAATTGACGCTGCCGCGGGTGGTGCATTGATGGACAAAGAATATAATGATGCCTATGCACTTATCGAAAGTATGGCTCAAAATCATTACCTTTGGGGAAGCGAGAGAGTCGCAACTGAGAAACCAACAAAGGGAGGTATGTACGAAGTAAGTAGTATGGACCAAGTCAATGCGAAGTTTGACCAACTAAGCCAAAAGATCGATAACTTGGCCATAACACCTACAACCACCGTGGCTGCAGTAACACCTAACTGTGAGTTATGTGGAGTCCCAGGACACGAAGTTTCTGATTGTCAACTATTGGCAGGAACTCCCACTTATCAAGTGAATTATGCTCAAGGAAACCCTTACTCAAACACATACAACCCAGGTTGGAAGAATCATCCGAACTTCTCCTATAAGAATAACAATGCTTATTACGCACCAGGTCAAGCACCAGCTACATCACCAGGATATCAAAAGACTGCTCCTAATATCCCTAGAAAATCGAACCTTGAATTGATGATGGAGAACTTTATAGCTAACCAATCTCAAACAAACAAGGACTTCTTAAACCAAAACATTCACACTAGTGAGCAGATTAAACAATTAGTGAGCAAAGTAGATGCATTAGCTACACATAACAAAATGCTTGAAACTCAGATTTCACAAGTAGCTCAACAACAAGCACCTACTGCTGCACCAGCTGGAGTATTCCCTGGACAACCTCAACCTAATCCGAAAGGACATGCTAGCTGTTGCACCCCAAAATTTGCCCTCACAATACAAGACTTTGTGTTCTAAGAAGGTTCACAAGGTTCACAAGTGCTCCAACAACTTGCATAACCTTTCATGAAGTTCATAAAGTCCACAAGCTACTTTATGAAGGTTCACAAGGTTCACAAGATTCACAATTGGTCAGAAGAGTTGACAATTCCCTCAGACAATGCACCTCCTAAGCAGTGCATCCAAAACTAGGGTTTTGACTTTAATCAGGCTAAATGGACTTCCAAGACTTCAAGTGAGCTTCATAACATCTTATATGTGTATAAGAACCCCCATGTCAAGCTTCAAGACTTTTCTCAAAAGTTTGCTCAGTCAGATGATCAGATAAGTCAAAAGCAGTCAATGCAGTTAAAAAGTCAAATTGAGGTCAACTGTGGTCAAACCAAAGTCAAACTTCGTGATTTTTTTTGCCAACATCAAAGAGAGGGGTTTTGTGTTGCAGATTTGGTCCCAGGGGTATTTTGGTCATTTTACACAAATTCTACCAATTCCTTGAAGACGGGCTGTTATTAAAATTCTGAGGCATTTGATGCGTTATGGTTTTGAGGCATTTATCAATCACCAGTTCTGATCATATTGAGATTTGGCATTTGGTCAGTGGAGTTTAATTACGATTAGTTTTGCTGTTGATGCTGAAAATGTTGTGACCATGGTGCCCATATGAGTTTGGTTATGAAACAATTGGTTAACATTTTAATCGGATGATGAGATCAAAATCACAAATACCACTTGGGGTTATTCATGTTTTATGCCTATTGTTAATGAATCTAAATACTTGTGGATTTATTCACAATTGTTTATATTTTTAACTAAGAATAAAATATAAATAAATTCAAAACTTTGAGAATTTCATTTCATAAATAATGTCATCATACAAGAAAGTGGTGTTGCTTTATATTTTACAAAGTACTGTTACAAGGAAGTACATTAAAATTCTCAAATCCTAAGGGATTACATTAAAGCATCTATCCTAAATCCTAAAAGTATCTAAAGGTCTTCATGTTCGTATTTGAACTTCTCCATGAATCCTCAGCTAACCTGCACATCAAAAGAGAACAGACAATACAGAAGGGGTTAGAAATTATTTTTGACACTCTCAGAACATCGTCATCATCGAGTGCCGGGAGTGGCACAACCGAAGCTGCGTCCTACCCCCGTTACCGATCCGCGCCGTTGGCGTCCGATCAGGTAACACCTGTTCTTATCATTACGGGACATCCGAGAGATAGAAGTGATAAAAGAAGCGGGACTGATTCGCTTTTGCCGCAATTGGATTTCCAAACTGATACAAGAGTAAGGCAACATAGTCAATCTGGATTCAGACCCGGATGCCGGCAGGTCTAAATCACTTTGTGCTCTAAGTTTTTTCCAACACCTGAAAATCACAACAGCATCAGTACTAGGTTCAGAATTCAGAACTCAAAACCTAAACAATTCATAAGCAGCATCAATTCTGAACCACATAGGTGAGTTCACAAAAACCAAGTCCCAAACACGAATAGAAGTAAAGGCTGCTGCTGGATCTCAAACTGCACCACATAAGAACAGAAAAGCTGCTACCAATCCTTATCAGAAAAATGAGATACAAACCAAACTGCAATGTATCAAAAAGTTCAAAAGCATCAATTCAAGAAACAAGTTCAGCAGAAAGAAACCAGAAATACGGTGCAGTTCGGTAAAGTGACAAGGACAAGTTCAAACAGCAGAACCATTTCATATCAGCCTCAGGTCACTGAAAAAGAAGAGGAAAAATAAGTGAATTCCAACTGATAACCAAACTGAATGAAACAAGTCCGTCAAAACCAAACCAGTTCAGAACAAACATAAACATATCAGTTCATAAGATAAATGAGTGCACAAAACCATAGCAGTTCATATCAGTCATCGCGGCTCAGTTAATCAACATCATGGCCCAGCTCACAGTCACAGCCAAGGGGTAATTGAAACCATCATGAATTAAACAATCAGAACCAAGTTCGTAATCATGTAGACGACAAAACTGTCATGAACATCAAAGCCATAATAAAAGGCCTGCATCAAAAAAACCAACGTGAATCCAGATAAAAGCAAGTCGAAATCAGCAATGTCCAGTTATCAGACAAATCAGAAGCAACAACATAATCAAAAGCCAGAATTGTAGTATCCTGTTCCGACGGTTCAGACAAATGTCATCACTACCGCGTACCCTTCTCGGCGGCAAAGACCAAGGCAAAACATCCATCCTGAAAGAAGAAGCAGAAAAGTAGGTGTTAGTAATCAGATGAACTCAAACAAATCGAAATCCAATCAGTATCAGATAAAATCAGAATCGTATCAAAAAAATCCCAATCCAATCCTAAAGAAGAAACAAGATTCAATCAGTACCAAGCAAATCCAATCAGCATAAATCCGAAATTGGAAAGAAGTTCAATCACAAGGACATACGTTCCAAAAATCCCAGATAGAATCAAATCGAATCAAATCTCAGCCAAAAGTAGCGTAAATCCAACAACAAATCCAAGGCCCAAAAAGAGAAATTATAAAGGGACGATCTCACCTCAGAGAAAGGGCTAACGAAGATCGCGCAAACCCTAACGAGTAGCCGCGAGAGAGAACACACAAAATCGCAAACCCTAACAGAGACAGAACGGCTAAGCCACCATCGCGAGCAAACCCTAGTATCCGAGAGAGAGAGAAATCGGAACGAGACGAGCTCGGTGGGACGAGTTCACCAGCGCCGTTCATTCAACGACGGGCAAACGCCTAGGAGGCTCAGCAACATCATCGCCTCCGTTCGTCACTAATCGCGAACGAAGAATGTAAGCCAGGAGCGTAATACCACCATGTTTAACATTCATTCTGTGATTTCAGGTTTCTTAACATGATCGGAGAGGATCAATCGAGAGAGATGAAGAAGAAAGGTGAAACGGCGCTGCGAATGGTCTTTGGGTGTGAAACCCTCAAAATGTTCTTGTCAATTTACTTCCACCGGGTTGGGTCCGGGGTGATGACCGACCCAACCCTCTTTTTTTTTATTTTTGTGTTTTTGTTTTTTTTAAAAATCTGTTTTTAACTTTTAATTTGTTTTTTTTAAGTTGTTTTTTTAAAAAAACCATTTTATTTTATGATAAAAAAAAAACCTTTTTATAAATAAATCAAAGAAAAAACTTCTTTTTATAATAAAGTTAAAAAGCTTCTTTTAAAATAAATAACGCAAATAAATTTTTTTTATATATATAATAAAATAAAAAACCTTTTTCAAAATAAATAATAAAAAAAAACATTTTAAAATATTAAAATTAAAACAATTGTTTATTCATATTTGTTTTTTTAGTTGATTATATTAAAAAATTGTTAATTTCTTATTATTATAATATTTAGATTAATTTTGTTTATTCTTATTTACTAACCCCCTTTATTATTTATTATTGCTTATTTATATTTATCTTTGCTATTTAATTATTTTGCTTATTATTTTGTAATTGTTTCTTGGATGTAAAGTTGTTTAATTATTTAATTATTATTATGGTTAGTAATTAGGGAGTGTAACAACATGTATGTAATATTAAAATAAATTTAGATCACTTTTAAATAAAGATAATTAAAATAAACACGTCACACACGTAAGTCGATTTTAATCGCCGTCTCACTTCCTAAGGATATCCCTCAAGTTGCCTATGAATATTGGTTAAGTGGGGTGTATAAAGCAAGTCCCTCAAATAGAAAAATCATCAAAGTCCCTTATGGTTGCCTTTACGAATCGAGTCCCTTTCGAAAAATGATGATGGTCCCTCCAGTTTGCTTATTACACCCCACAATGGCCTTCAAAAATCCAATTGTCCCTCACATGTCCCTTAACATCCAAAGTAAGGACTACCTACTCCATTATAGTAGGGATAGTCTTACTAAAGGAAAGAATAAAGAATAAGAAAGACCTTTAAACATTAGGGTAGGTTACTCCTAGGTGCTTGCTCACTTCAAAACTGTTTCACACTTAAACAAATTTTCAACAAGTTTTCAAACAAGTTCTTAACACATCCTTACATGGATTATTTATTAACTATTCTGAAAATTTTCTATTCACACACTACACTTTCAAAACAATTCAAAAGTGAGCTTAAGTACCCAAGAGCCCATGGATAACCATGGATGAAAAGGGTGCTAATACCTTCCCTTTTCATAACCTACCCCCCGGACCCAAAATATTCTCTAAGGTCTTTCCTGTTCTTTTATAACCTTTCCTTATGGATAAAATAAAAGTCGGTGGCGACTCTTGCTATCCGCAACATTGTTTAAAGTCAGTTCTCCCACCGTGTTACAGAACTGGCGACTCTGCTGGGGACCTATTTAAGAGGGGTACCCTTAGGAATTAAGATCACTTTAAATTGTTTGCCTTGTTTGCTTTATTATTATATTGTTGGGGTGCTCTTATGTGTGAAAGGTCCTAACCCGGATCTAGTGTACCTTAGGTAAATGGCAATAGACCAAGGAAACTGTACGACGTATATCGATACGGTTGATCTGGTGGCCATAGTTAGTGCGACTTCTTGGTTGGTGCTTATATTCCTTAAGTCAAGTTGAGGATAATATTGAGGATGCCATATGTTGTCAATGCACTAACTGACTTTTAGAACCCTAGTTAACTCATCTTGGCCTTTAGAAAGTAGTGAGGTAACCGGCTTTGGTGCAGACTGAAGTTGGTTGACACTCGATACTACGCTCATTGAGATCTTAAACTTGGAGGGTTTTGGTTGGCAAGTAAGTTGCCTTCTGAACAACCACCCTTGTGAAGGATCAATGATATTGAGATTCCTTAGAACCTGGTTACTTTTGTAGGACAGGATGAACCATCTAACTTCAGGGGAGGGTACTTGCCTTTGAACCTCATGCAAGCCTTTAAACCTAGGGCTATGGTGTGACTTGTTTGTGTGTGCCACATGTTTGTGATTGAGCATGACATCATGACATCATCATGCATCATAAGCATATCATTTTCCCTAACCATTTCAAGGACCAAAGGATTTATCTTTGTTCTTTGTTGCAGGTCATGGCTTCTGCTCGTAGAAACACCATCAGGATCAACTTTGTAGGGATACCTGCTAAGCTCAAGGAGTTGGTTTCCCTAGTGCCTGATCATTCCCAGTTCAACAAGAGACATGGTCACTTATTGGATCTAGTTACTTCAGGGTTCAGTGAAGACATGATGAGTGTGCTGTTTCAGTTCTTTGACCCTAAGCACCATTGCTTTACATTTCCTGATTATCAGCTGGTTCCAACCATGGAGGAGTTCTCTAAACTTCTGGGTATACCTGTTCTTGATCAGAAGCCATTCACAGGCTTAGAGAAGGAGCTTAAACCAGAAGTTATTGTTGCAGCTCTACATCTGAAGAAGTCTGACATTGTTCTAGAGACGAGAAGTGGAGTTAAAGGTATTCTTGCCAAGGTATTAGTGGATAAAGCTCAAATGTTCTTGAAGGCTATGAGCTACGATGCTTTTGAGGAGATCTTAGCCTTATTGATTTATGGCTTAGTGTTGTTCCCCAATCCTGATCAGTTCATAGACGTTCATGCCATCAACATATTCCTGAGTCACAATCCAGTGCCTACCTTACTTGGAGACATCCTACATTCTCTTCACACCCGTACTACAAGGGCAAGAGGAACTTTGATGTGCTGCATACCTTTACTTTCTAGGTGGTTTATTTCTCACCTTCCTCGCTCAGTAATGAAGAATGAGCAAGGGTTCAGATGGTCCAAGAGGATCATGTCACTTTCTCACTCAGACATCCATTGGTGCTCCAGATCTATGGAGAATGTCACCATCATTGACCGTTGTGGGGAGTTTCCTAATGTGCCACTTCTAGGCATAAGAGGAGGCATCACCTACAACCCATCTCTAGCTTTACGACAGTTTGGTTACGCCCGGAGCGATGGTCCACATGATATGTTGATTCAGGGCATTGTGTTTGACTACGACAACGATCTTCAGGGTTACCGTCAGAGATTCATACGAGCTTGGGGAAAGGTAAACAGGATTGACAGCAAGACACTGGAGCCTAAGTACACCATTCCTATGGAGGCTTATCTCAGATGGGTACGATTTCGTGCTCAGACACTCATGATGCCATATCCTGCCATCCTACCAGTTACCATGGAACCTGTTGCTGAAGGAGACACAGCTTATACCATCCTTCACCCAGACATGCCTACTGATATGGAAGACTTGCAGAGATCATGGATCCAACTGAAAGAGCAAAGGGATACTTTCGAGGCTCATTACAAAGCAAGCCAAGCAAGGATCCTAGAGCTAACAAAGCTACTTCATGAGGAACGAAACCTCAACTCATACCTCAACACAAAGAGGAAACGTCCATGGGAGACTTAAAACCCCATCTTTTGTACTTATTTCGTTTTCATTTTTTGTAAAGCCTAAAAGGCAAAACAAGTTATTACTAATAAAAAGTTACTTTCTTGTTTGTTTAAGCAAATTTAAATCCTGCGGTCCTTGAAAACATTGCATATGCATTCCCATATCATTGCATCACAGGTTTATAATTGTGCACAGGTTTCTCATCTTCTCGCTGTTTATTTCAGCAATGGCTCTTGAACAATCAATTAAGGATCTCCAGGCACAGAATGCACAGTTCCAAGAGCTGATCCTGAACCTATCCAAGGGGCAGGATGAATTGAAGACACTGCTGGCCAAGAAGACTAAGAAGGCTAGAAGGTCTGCTGGGTTGCTCAACATGGGAAGAAGGTTCAAAGGTCCTGCCAAGACCAAGGAACAGGTTGAAGACTATGAATCTGAAGAATCTGAGCAGGAGAGAGGCAGTCTCCACAATACTATGGGGGACTCTGATTCTGAGGCTAACTACTACCATGAGCCTAACGAAGACAAATTCAAGATGCTGGTGGATAGAATGGATGCTATGGAATTACAGAAATCATCTGGGCTGGATTTTGAGGATTTGAGCTTGATATCTGGGGTGGTCATACCCATTGGGTTCAAAGTTCCTACATTTGTTGTCTATGATGGGGTCTCTTGTCCCAAATTGCATCTGAGGTCTTATGTCAGAAGAATTCAACCCCACACTGCTGATAAAAAGTTGTGGATCCATTTCTTTCAAGAGAGTTTATCTGGAGCTCAGCTAGAGTGGTATTATCAGTTGGAGAGTGTCAACATCAGAGATTGGAATGACCTTGCTGAAGCTTTCTACAAGCAATATCAATACAATGCTGACTTAGCCCCCACTCGCATGCAGCTTCAAAGCATGTCTATGGGTGCCAAAGAAAGCTTTAAGGAGTATGCTCAGAAGTGGAGAGACTTAGCTGGAAGAGTTCAACCCCCTTTGACTGATAGGGAGTTGGTTGATATGTTCATGTGTACGCTGAATGGTCCGTTTTACAGTCATCTCATTGGAAGCTCATCATCTGGCTTCACTGAGTTGATCATGACAGGAGAGCGAGTAGAGAATGGTATCAAGAGTGGTAAGATCCAAGTGGGCACTTCTTCATCAGGTGCTGCAAAGAAGCCTCCCACTGGGAAGAAAGAATCTAATGCTGTGTATGGTCAGCCTGATCGTAACAGAAGGCATCAGTCTGTTAGTGCAGTTCATATTTCAAATCCAACTCCTGCAACAACAGAGCAGCCTCAAGGCAACCAACAGAGGGCTAGAAGACAGTTCACGAAGATCAACATGTCAATGGCTCAGGCATTGCAACACTTGTTGAAAGCTGAACTTATTACCCTGAGGGAGGCCCCTCAGAATCCCAATGTTACCTCTCCCAAGTACAATCCCAATGCACGATGTGCATATCATTCAAACTGTCCAGGACATGATACTAATAACTGCTGGGTCTTGAAGAACAAAATTCAGGATATGATTGATGCTGGAGAAATTGAGTTTGATCCACCAGGTACTCCAAATGTGATTACAGCTCCAATGCCAAATCACGAGAAGACTGTCAACGCCATTGATGAAGATATTGATGAAGATCTGCATGTCTATTCAGTTATGGAGTTGAGCACACCATTGTCTGTTATCAAAAAGAGGTTAGTACAAGTTGGGATCTTTCCAGGTTGTCATAAAGATTGTCTATATTGTACCTATAAGCCGGATAGTTGCTTCATTTTGAGAGATGGGATTCAACGTCTCATGGATAAATATACTATAGTGTTTGAAAGAAGACCGGCATCTGTAGAAAGTATGGTGGATCATCTGACTCAGGGTAAGAAGATTGAAGAGGTTGACATGGTTGACAAAGTACCACTAAGAATCACTTCTAAGGGTCCCATTAAAATCACTCATCAGGGCCCAATCAAGATTACTGCTGAAGGTCCTGTGAAAGTTGTCGCTGAAGCCAGAGTAGCTCCTCTGATCATTACCACTCCTGGTCCTATTTCTTATACATCTGACAAAGCTGTGCCTTGGCACTATGGGTCTGATGTTTACATCCATGGTGTCAAGCAGGAGCCTTTACCTGATATGCCTGTTGACATTGATAATATTGCTGGATCTAGCAAGATCACTCGTAGTGGAAGAGTCTTCTCTCCTCCAGTTGCTTCTAAGAGTGCAGTTACTCCTGCTGTTACTTCCACCACTGATGCTCGGGGCAAGGGTCCTGTTATTGAGCCTGTATCTACTGATGTGCCAGCTGTTGATGACCTCTCTAAGCAGATGGAAGAAGTATTGAAAATCATTCGCAAGAGTGATTATGATATTGTTGATCAGCTGGGGCATACTCCCTCAAAGATTTCTATGCTCTCCCTGTTATTATGTTCTGAGGCTCATGCCAAGTCATTGATCAAGTTTCTAAAGATGGCTCATGTACCCAGTGCAATTTCTGTGGACCAGTTTGAGAATTGTGTTGCGCACCTGACCTATGACAACGGGTTAGGATTTTCTGATGCTGACTTGACCCCTGCCAAGAGGGATCATAACAGGGCCTTGCATATTTCAATTGAATGCAGGGGCACTACCCTGTCTCATGTGCTGATGGACAATGGTTCCTCTCTGAATGTGTTGCCTAAGGAAGTCCTGAACAAGCTGAGTCCTGAAGATACGGTATTGAAGCCCAGTAATATTGTGGTAAAGGCTTTTGATGGTTCTAGAAGAGTAGTGCATGGGGAAATTGATCTTCCAATCAAGGTTGGCTCTCAGGTGTTTACTGCTACATTCTATGTGATGGATATTCGTCCTTCGTACTCATGTCTGCTTGGTCGTCCCTGGATCCATGGGGCAGGTGCTGTGACCTCCACATTACATCAAAAGTTGAGATATCCGGTGAATGGAAAAGTTGTTACTGTCTTTGGAGAGGAAGAATACTTTGTCAGCCATGTAAACACTTTCAAGTATCTGGAAGTAGAAGGTGAATACATTGAAACTCCATGTCAGTCATTTGAAGTGGTTCCCTGGGCTGTTAAGGATTGTGTGACTCCTCCTGCTGTGAAGAAGGTTCCTGTGGTCATCAGAAACCCTCCAACAATGGCAATGGCCTCCCTCAATGATGCAAAAGTTGTGGTGGAAGAAGGTGGTTGTATTATTTGGGGTCAGCTTCCTGATATTCCATACAAGTCCGACAAGTTTGGTTTGGGTTTCACTGCAGAGTCCCAGAAGGCTGTTCGTCGTGCTCGTGCTGTTCGTATCACCAATCAAGGGGTTATCAATGCTGTGGGAGATCAAGATGAAGACTACAACTTGGAGGCATGGATTTTTCCTACTGTGGGTGCTGGACTCAATAATTGGAAAGCTGAAGATGTTATCCCTATCTCCTTTAGTCAGGAGTAAATACTATTACTGTGTTATGTTTTTAAATTTAAACTTTCAAGCCATGTGCCTTACCCGGGGCACAATGGTGTGCTTGTTGCGGGTTGTCATTTCATTTGCATACATCATTCAATAAAATCAGTGGACGTGTCGTTTTCGTAAATATTGTGTTCCTTGTCTTTCTTTTTCTTTTATTTTTGCTTTATCAGCTATGTGTTCTTACACACACCCACGTCACTAAAATGCAGATCCTCATCCACTCTGGATCCAGTTGATAACAGTTCTACTATTGCCAATTACAATTTCGAGAATCCGATCTATCAAACTGAAGACGGAAACGAGGACGATTGTGAAATACCTGTGGAGCTTGCTAGGTTGTTACAACAAGAAGAGAAAGCTATACAGCCACATGAAGAGCCAGTCGAAGTTGTGAATCTGGGAACTGAAGAAAACAGAAAAGAGGTCAAAATAGGGGCTGATTTAGAGGACAGTGTCAAGAGCAGGTTGATTCAGATGCTACGTGACTATGTGGAGATCTTTGCTTGGTCTTATGAAGATATGCCAGGGTTGGATACAGACATTGTGGTTCATCGTTTGCCAGTGAAAGAAGATTGTCGTCCAAAGAAGCAGAAGGTTCGTCGTATGCGTCCTGAAATGTCAGAAAAGATCAAAGCAGAGGTAATGAAACAGTTCAATGCAGGGTTCTTGGCCGTAACTTCTTATCCTCAGTGGGTTGCAAATGTGGTACCAGTTCCTAAGAAAGATGGTAAGGTACGTATGTGTGTAGACTACAGAGATCTGAACAAGGCTAGCCCTAAAGATGACTTTCCACTTCCTCATATTGATATTCTGGTAGACAACACTGCTCAGCATAAGGTATTCTCTTTTATGGATGGTTTCTCTGGTTACAATCAAATCAAGATGGCACCTGAAGATATGGAGAAGACTACATTTGTGACACAGTGGGGCACCTTTCGCTATAAGGTAATGCCATTTGGTTTGAAGAATGCAGGGGCAACATATCAGCGTGCTATGGTGGCTTTGTTTCATGATATGATTCATCATGAGATAGAGGTATATGTGGATGATATGATAGCCAGGTCTCAGAATGAAGAACAACATCTTGATCATCTGCACAAGTTGTTTGAGAGGTTGAAGAAATACAGGTTGAGATTAAATCCAAACAAGTGTATTTTTGGAGTTAGATCTGGAAAGCTCCTGGGTTTCATTGTCAGTGGAAAAGGTATTGAAGTGGATCCTGCAAAAGTGAAAGCTATACGAGAGATGCCAGCTCCCCGTACTGAGAAGGAGGTTAGAGGTTTCTTGGGACGATTGAACTACATTGCAAGATTTATTTCCCAATTAACTACCATCTGTGAGCCAATCTTCAAGTTGTTGAAGAAAGATCAGGTGATGGAATGGAATGATGAGTGCCAGACTGCCTTTGATGAAATCAAGAGATATTTGCTAGAACCTCCAATTTTAATGCCACCAGTTGATGGAAGACCCTTGATTATGTATTTAACAGTATTAGACAACTCAATGGGGTGTGTATTGGGGCAACATGACGAGTCCGGTCGAAAAGAGCAGGCAATATACTACCTTAGCAAAAAGTTTACCGACTGTGAAACAAGATACTCACTGCTCGAGAAAACTTGCTGCGCTTTGGCATGGGCTGCTCGCCGACTAAGACAGTATATGTTGACCCATACTACCTTGTTGATTTCGAAGATGGATCCAATCAAGTACATATTTGAGAAACCTGCTCTCTCCGGAAGAATTGCAAGATGGCAAATGATCTTGACGGAATATGATATACAGTATACTACTCAGAAGGCCATTAAGGGGAGTGTTGTTGCTGATCATTTGGCTCATCAAGCAGTAGGTGATTACCAGTCAATGAATTTTGAGTTCCCTGATGAAGACATTATGTCTGTTACCAAAGAACCTGGACAATATGACGGACCTAAACAAGGATCCCGATGGACTATGGTTTTTGATGGTGCCTCCAATGCACATGGTAATGGTGTTGGTGTTGTGATTAGTTCCCCTGAAGGTTGTCATACCCCGATTACTGCCAGACTTTGTTTCTATTGTACCAATAACATGGCTGAGTATGAGGCATGCATCATGGGTATGCAAGTTGCTATTGATATGAAGATTCAGTTCCTTGAGGTGTATGGAGATTCAGCTCTGGTAGTAAGTCAGATTAAAGGAGATTGGGATGCAAAGCATGATAATCTCATTCCTTACAGAGAACATGTGTTGTCTTTGATCCCACATTTCAAAGTGATTACTTTTGGACATATTCCACGAAGAGAGAATCAGTTGGCAGACGCATTGGCCACCATGGCATCTATGTTTGAGATCAGCTGGGATGATGAAGCTCCCAAGATTACCATTGATAGATTTGAGAAGCCTGCATACTGCAATGAGATTGACACTGAAGGGGCAGAGGAGAAGCCTTGGTTCTATGAAGTGAAAAACTATCTTGAAGCTCAGGAGTTCCCTGAAGGGGCATCTGTCAAAGATAGGAAGTTCCTGAGAAGGTTTTCTGCTAAGTTCTTTCTGAGTAATGGCATTCTGTATAAGCGTAATCATGATTCAACTATGCTTCGTTGTGTGGATAAGAAGGAAGCTACAGAAATTATGGAAGAGATGCATGATGGGACCTTTGGCACTCATTCTAGTGGTCATACCATGGCAAAGAAGATTTTGAGAGCAGGTTACTATTGGTCTACCATGGAAGCTGATTGCTATCAACACTCCAGAACATGTCACAAATGTCAAATCTATGCTGATAAAGTACATGTACCTCCATCTCCATTGAATGTGTTGACTGCTCCTTGGCCCTTTGCCATGTGGGGCATTGATATGATTGGTGAGATCAAGCCTACTGCTTCTAATGGGCATCGTTTCATCCTGGTTGCTATTGATTACTTCACGAAGTGGGTAGAGGCAGCTTCATTTGCATCTGTGACTAAGAATGTTGTGGCTCGGTTCATTAAGAATAATCTCATATGTAGGTATGGTATCCCTGAAAGGATTATCACTGACAATGGCTCTAATCTGAACAACACTATGATTACTGATCTCTGTACGCAGTTCAAGATTAAGCATCACAACTCTTCTCCGTATCGTCCAAAGATGAATGGGGCAGTTGAAGCTGCTAATAAGAACATTAAGAAGATTGTATAGAAGATGACTGTTACTTACAAGGATTGGCACGAGATGTTACCATTTGCTCTGCATGGTTATCGTACTACAATACGTACTTCAACAGGGGCAACCCCATTCTCCTTAGTCTATGGTATGGAAGCAGTTCTGCCTATTGAAGTTCAGATCCCCTCCTTGAGAATTATGAGGGATGCAGGCTTGGATGAAGATGAGTGGATTCAGACTCGACTTGACCAGATAAATTTGATTGATGAGAAAAGGTTAGCAGCAGTTTGTCATGGCCAGATGTACCAGAAACGGATGATCAAAGCTTTTGACAAGAAGGTTAAGCCAAAGGTATATCAGGCTGGTGACTTGGTAATCAAGCGTATCATATTACCACAGGGTGATCCTAGGGGCAAGTGGACTCCAACATATGAGGGACCATTTGTAGTCAAGACAGTGTTCTCAGGAGGTGCCATGATACTGACTACAATGGATGGTGAAGACTTCCCGCAACCTGTAAACGCAGACATAGTTAAAAAATACTACGCATAAAAAGAGACCCGCCAGGTTGACAGGCCTAGGCAAAAATAAGGGCATCCCGGCAAACCAAAAGGGTTTGGGCAAAAATTAGGGATATATATATAAAAAGATGTACACCCGGCAAGTCGAAAACCTGAAAAGGCGGCTTGGGCAAAAAAGGGTATCCCGGTGGATTGAAAACCTGAAAGGGCAATCCAGGCAAAAGTTAGGGATTAAAGCGTATGACTATGTCTCGTTTGGATCACTCATGAAACTGCAACCAGTTGTACTACTTACTCAAGCTCAAACAGATAAAGCTCAATCCAATCGTTTCCGTCTCAACAGCAAGAAGATGAGATACTTGAGTGGCAATAGTAGAATTGAAACTCAATAGGATTATTTCCCACATAGCTGATTCTTTTTGTAAAACTTCATGACAAAATTCTCTTACTAGGGTTTATGTCTCCTTGTACAAACTTACCCGTGTATGGGTCACTTTTGATATAAATAAATTCCATCTTTTGAATCCAGATTTACTTTTACCCTATTTACATAAGCGAAACGTCCATTGGTTGTGTTTGAATGTATGTATGCCTTTGAATATGATTGATGTTTACCAGAAATGCATGTATGCTTTTAATATGATTGATGTTTACCAGAAATGCATGAAAATGCAGTAATAGTATTTACTAAGGACGAACGAGGGAAGGATTTCAACGAAGCTTCGCCGGTTCATCTTTACAAGACAGTTACAAACCATCAGTAGGACTAATCCATTTTCACAAAGTCTAATCTCCCCTGGAATTTATATCCATCTCTTTTATCCTCATACGGATATACGGGAAATTACTTTCCAATAAGGGCACGATGAACGAAGACGGGATGTTATACTTATCCTACTATCAAACGAAAACGAAGGTTATCTATACCCTACTATCCCCAACAACGGGAGGTTATCTATACCTTGTTATCCCCAACAACGGGAGGTTATCTATACCTTGTTATCCCCAGCAGACGGAGGGTTATGTATTCTTCAACAACGAGTCGGGATTTATTTTCCTTGGCCAGCAGTTGTTATACAAGGATATCCAGACACTTCCAGCAGTGTCATAGCATACATACATCATTTACATCATACCATAACATATATGTCTATAGTACATTACCTAAGTGCATCATGTCATACATGCATACATAAAGCATAAACTAATGTTGTTATACAGAATGCTACCTTGTTTTCAGGTTAATTATCCAACAAACAAGCTTATGATCTTTGGGACTGCTTTATTGTAACCTCAGGGTTACTTTATCCTCCTGATGAGCTTCTTATTACTTTGGGACTACTTTATTGTAACCTCAGGGTTATTTTATCCTCCTGATAGCCTCTCATGACTTCAAGACTGCTTTAGAGCTACTGATTGCTCTATCCTCCTGAAATCATCCTATTACTTCAAGACTGCTTTAGAGCTATTCATTGCTCTATCCTCATGAGGTCATATTACTACTTCAAGACTGCTTTAGAGCTATTCATTGCTCTATCCTCCTGAAGCCATCTAATTATTTCAAGACTGCTTTAGAGTTATCCATTGCTCTATCCTCCTGAAACTACATTATTATTTCAAGACTGCTTTAGAGCTATCCATTGCTCTATCCTCCTGAAATCATTATTTCAAGACTGCTTTAGAGTTATCCATTGCTCTACATTATTATTTCAAGACTGCTTTAGAGCTATCCATTGCTCTATCCTCCTGAAATCATTACTTCAAGACTGCTTTAGAGCTATTGATTGCTCTATCCTCCTGAAGACATATCACATTATTATTTCAAGACTGCTTTAGAACCATTCATTGTTCTATCCTCCTGAAATCATATCATTGCTTCAAGACTGCTTTAGGGTTATCACTATTGATTGCTCTATCCTCATGAAGACATGCTGCTACATCATTATTATTCCAGACTCCTGACAGCTTTCATCATACACCCATATTTTGAACTGCTCCCCCCCTAGTGGCATCTTTAAGCCCACTCAATCATATTCAACTAGCCATCTGTACCACTCTAGTGCACTGGTGAGTGCAAATTTTTGGGCTTTTGTGTTCAATCCCCTTCAACCTTCCAGGTTACGACTGGCAAATATACCAATCTAACCCCTCAGGTTTCAGAAAATTGAACAGGGGCAGCTGTTGCACCCCAAAATTTGCCCTCACAATACAAGACTTTGTGTTCTAAGAAGGTTCACAAGGTTCACAAGTGCTCCAACAACTTGCATAACCTTTCATGAAGTTCATAAAGTCCACAAGCTACTTTATGAAGGTTCACAAGGTTCACAAGATTCACAATTGGTCAGAAGAGTTGACAATTCCCTCAGACAATGCACCTCCTAAGCAGTGCATCCAAAACTAGGGTTTTGACTTTAATCAGGCTAAATGGACTTCCAAGAATTCAAGTGAGCTTCATAACATCTTATATGTGTATAAGAACCCCCATGTCAAGCTTCAAGACTTTTCTCAAAAGTTTGCTCAGTCAGATGATCAGATAAGTCAAAAGCAGTCAATGCAGTTAAAAAGTCAAATTGAGGTCAACTGTGGTCAAACCAAAGTCAAACTTCGTGATTTTTTTTGCCAACATCAAAGAGAGGGGTTTTGTGTTGCAGATTTGGTCCCAGGGGTATTTTGGTCATTTTACACAAATTCTACCAATTCCTTGAAGACGGGCTGTTATTAAAATTCTGAGGCATTTGATGCGTTATGGTTTTGAGGCATTTATCAATCACCAGTTCTGATCATATTGAGATTTGGCATTTGGTCAGTGGAGTTTAATTACGATTAGTTTTGCTGTTGATGCTGAAAATGTTGTGACCATGGTGCCCATATGAGTTTGGTTATGAAACAATTGGTTAACATTTTAATCGGATGATGAGATCAGAATCACAAATACCACTTGGGGTTATTCATGTTTTATGCCTATTGTTAATGAATCTAAATACTTGTGGATTTATTCACAATTGTTTATATTTTTAACTAAGAATAAAATATAAATAAATTCAAAACTTTGAGAATTTCATTTCATAAATAATGTCATCATACAAGAAAGTGGTGTTGCTTTATATTTTACAAAGTACTGTTACAAGGAAGTACATTAAAATTCTCAAATCCTAAGGGATTACATTAAAGCATCTATCCTAAATCCTAAAAGTATCTAAAGGTCTTCATGTTCGTATTTGAACTTCTCCATGAATCCTCAGCTAACCTGCACATCAAAAGAGAACAGACAATACAGAAGGGGTTAGAAATTATTTTTGACACTCTCAGAACATCGTCATCATCGAGTGCCGGGAGTGGCACAACCGAAGCTGCGTCCTACCCCCGTTACCGATCCGCGCCGTTAGCGTCCGATCAGGTAACACCTGTTCTTATCATTACGGGACATCCGAGAGATAGAAGTGATAAAAGAAGCGGGACTGATTCGCTTTTGCCGCAATTGGATTTCCAAACTGATACAAGAGTAAGGCAACATAGTCAATCTGGATTCAGACCCGGATGCCGGCAGGTCTAAATCACTCTGTGCTCTAAGTTTTTTCCAACACCTGAAAATCACAACAGCATCAGTACTAGGTTCAGAATTCAGAACTCAAAACCTAAACAATTCATAAGCAGCATCAATTCTGAACCACATAGGTGAGTTCACAAAAACCAAGTCCCAAACACGAATAGAAGTAAAGGCTGCTGCTGGATCTCAAACTGCACCACATAAGAACAGAAAAGCTGCTACCAATCCTTATCAGAAAAATGAGATACAAACCAAACTGCAATGTATCAAAAAGTTCAAAAGCATCAATTCAAGAAACAAGTTCAGCAGAAAGAAACCAGAAATACGGTGCAGTTCGGTAAAGTGACAAGGACAAGTTCAAACAGCAGAACCATTTCATATCAGCCTCAGGTCACTGAAAAAGAAGAGGAAAAATAAGTGAATTCCAACTGATAACCAAACTGAATGAAACAAGTCCGTCAAAACCAAACCAGTTCAGAACAAACATAAACATATCAGTTCATAAGATAAATGAGTGCACAAAACCATAGCAGTTCATATCAGTCATCGCGGCTCAGTTAATCAACATCATGGCCCAGCTCACAGTCACAGCCAAGGGGTAATTGAAACCATCATGAATTAAACAATCAGAACCAAGTTCGTAATCATGTAGACGACAAAACTGTCATGAACATCAAAGCCATAATAAAAGGCCTGCATCAAAAAAACCAACGTGAATCCAGATAAAAGCAAGTCGAAATCAGCAATGTCCAGTTATCAGACAAATCAGAAGCAACAACATAATCAAAAGCCAGAATTGTAGTATCCTGTTCCGACGGTTCAGACAAATGTCATCACTACCGCGTACCCTTCTCGGCGGCAAAGACCAAGGCAAAACATCCATCCTGAAAGAAGAAGCAGAAAAGTAGGTGTTAGTAATCAGATGAACTCAAACAAATCGAAATCCAATCAGTATCAGATAAAATCAGAATCGTATCAAAAAAATCCCAATCCAATCCTAAAGAAGAAACAAGATTCAATCAGTACCAAGCAAATCCAATCAGCATAAATCCGAAATTGGAAAGAAGTTCAATCACAAGGACATACGTTCCAAAAATCCCAGATAGAATCAAATCGAATCAAATCTCAGCCAAAAGTAGCGTAAATCCAACAACAAATCCAAGGCCCAAAAAGAGAAATTATAAAGGGACGATCTCACCTCAGAGAAAGGGCTAACGAAGATCGCGCAAACCCTAACGAGTAGCCGCGAGAGAGAACACACAAAATCGCAAACCCTAACAGAGACAGAACGGCTAAGCCACCATCGCGAGCAAACCCTAGTATCCGAGAGAGAGAGAAATCGGAACGAGACGAGCTCGGTGGGACGAGTTCACCAGCGCCGTTCATTCAACGACGGGCAAACGCCTAGGAGGCTCAGCAACATCATCGCCTCCGTTCGTCACTAATCGCGAACGAAGAATGTAAGCCAGGAGCGTAATACCACCATGTTTAACATTCATTCTGTGATTTCAGGTTTCTTAACATGATCGGAGAGGATCAATCGAGAGAGATGAAGAAGAAAGGTGAAACGGCGCTGCGAATGGTCTTTGGGTGTGAAACCCTCAAAATGTTCTTGTCAATTTACTTCCACCGGGTTGGGTCCGGGGTGATGACCGACCCAACCCTCTTTTTTTTTATTTTTGTGTTTTTGTTTTTTTTAAAAATCTGTTTTTAACTTTTAATTTGTTTTTTTTAAGTTGTTTTTTTAAAAAAACCATTTTATTTTATGATAAAAAAAAAACCTTTTTATAAATAAATCAAAGAAAAAACTTCTTTTTATAATAAAGTTAAAAAGCTTCTTTTAAAATAAATAACGCAAATAAATTTTTTTTATATATATAATAAAATAAAAAACCTTTTTCAAAATAAATAATAAAAAAAAACATTTTAAAATATTAAAATTAAAACAATTGTTTATTCATATTTGTTTTTTTAGTTGATTATATTAAAAAATTGTTAATTTCTTATTATTATAATATTTGGATTAATTTTGTTTATTCTTATTTACTAACCCCCTTTATTATTTATTATTGCTTATTTATATTTATCTTTGCTATTTAATTATTTTGCTTATTATTTTGTAATTGTTTCTTGGATGTAAAGTTGTTTAATTATTTAATTATTATTATGGTTAGTAATTAGGGAGTGTAACAACATGTATGTAATATTAAAATAAATTTAGATCACTTTTAAATAAAGATAATTAAAATAAACACGTCACACACGTAAGTCGATTTTAATCGCCGTCTCACTTCCTAAGGATATCCCTCAAGTTGCCTATGAATATTGGTTAAGTGGGGTGTATAAAGCAAGTCCCTCAAATAGAAAAATCATCAAAGTCCCTTATGGTTGCCTTTACGAATCGAGTCCCTTTCGAAAAATGATGATGGTCCCTCCAGTTTGCTTATTACACCCCACAATGGCCTTCAAAAATCCAATTGTCCCTCACATGTCCCTTAACATCCAAAGTAAGGACTACCTACTCCATTATAGTAGGGATAGTCTTACTAAAGGAAAGAATAAAGAATAAGAAAGACCTTTAAACATTAGGGTAGGTTACTCCTAGGTGCTTGCTCACTTCAAAACTGTTTCACACTTAAACAAATTTTCAACAAGTTTTCAAACAAGTTCTTAACACATCCTTACATGGATTATTTATTAACTATTCTGAAAATTTTCTATTCACACACTACACTTTCAAAACAATTCAAAAGTGAGCTTAAGTACCTAAGAGCCCATGGATAACCATGGATGAAAAGGGTGCTAATACCTTCCCTTTTCATAACCTACCCCCCGGACCCAAAATATTCTCTAAGGTCTTTCCTGTTCTTTTATAACCTTTCCTTATGGATAAAATAAAAGTCGGTGGCGACTCTTGCTATCCGCAACATTGTTTAAAGTCAGTTCTCCCACCGTGTTACACTAACGCTGTAATATTAAGAAGTGGCAAGGAACTTGACGGACCTACCGATCCAAGACTTGATAATCCAGCCATGTACCAAAAACCGGATAAACCGACTGAAGTGGTGAATGATCCAGAAGAAAAGGAAGATGACAATCAAGAGGTAGTGGAGAAAGAACAACCTTATGTGCCTCCACCACCCTATAAACCACCAATTCCGTACCCTCAAGGATTAATAAATTCCAAGACGACGGGTCAATTTAAGAAATTTGTCGAACTTCTGAAACAGTTGAATATTACTATTCCGTTTACAGAAGCAATTACCCAAATACCCTCGTATGCTAAGTTTTTAAAAGAAATCTTATCCAATAAGAAAAAGATAGAGGATAACGGAACAGTTACACTTACTGCCGAGTGTAGCGCCATAATTCAGAATAAAATGCCTCCTAAGCTAAAAGATCCAGGAAGTTTCTCTATACCCTGTGTAATAGGAAAATTCGTCATTGACAAAGCTCTATGCGATTTAGGAGCCAGTATCAGTGTTATGCCCTTAACGATTTGCAAAAGGCTAGACGTGGGAGACCTAAGACCAACTAAAATGTATGTTCAACTAGCCGATCGCTCTGTTAAATATCCTGTAGGCATACTAGAAAATGTCCCAGTACGTATAGGACAATTCTACATCCCTACTGATTTTATAATCATGGACATCTCTGAAGACTCCACCACACCTATCATACTAGGAAGACCATTCTTAGCTACCGCCGGAGCTATAATAGACGTAAAAAGAGGAAAGCTAACCTTTGAAGTAGGTGAAGAGAAAGTTGAATTTATTTTAACACAATTCTTACAATCACCAACTATAGAGGATACATGCTATCTATTGGACGTAATTGACGAATGTGTAAGAGAAATGGAACTGAAAGAGACCACTTATTCTGAAATAATGAAAATTCAAATCCCTCCGATTTTCGAAGATGATAATTGGCGAAAACCGTATCAGGATGACAGTGAATCAGTTATGTTGGGTTCCCAGTTGCAGAGATGTTCTTGATAGAGCAAGGGTTTGATCAGAGGATCTTATCATTGGGTGCATGTCTGTTCTTGATAGAGCAGGTTTCGATCAGAGTATTGTTATCAGAGGTTTGTTCTGGATGGAGCAGATTTTTGAGTGAGGTCTGAGGATCTCGTCAGCAGTTGTTGTTTGTTCTTGATAGGGCAGAGTTGAGTGGGGTTTGAAGATCTCATCAGCAGCTGTATTTTTGTTCTTGATAGGGCAAATTTCTGATTCGGGGTCTGAAGACTTCATCAACAGATATTCCTTGATCTATCATCCGGAGTCTTTATTATCAGGCCTTCGTTCTTGACAGAGCAGAATTTTGATCTCGATCCTACCAGATAGTTATTCACAGCAGATCAGATCAGGGGTTTTACACCGGGGTTTCCTTCACATCAGCGATTGTTGACATCGAATCTCCACAGCAGCCACCTGGATATATTGTTGCATACCTGCATTTTGCATTAGCTTGCATAATCATTCCATTAGCGTGTGTCTGTGACAGGTACCGTTTCCCTGATCCAAGATCTCTCACTGTGTTACTGCAGCTGTTCTCAGAAAGACTGATGCGTACGAGTTCTCGATCCTTGATTGTGTCAAATCTGACTATTGCTATGTGAGGTTACTGTTTCCATGATTGGGCCCAGATTCCTCTCCTTATTATTGCCGGCAGGCGCCAGGATCGGGGGAAATCTCTCAAGCACACAGACTCACGCATGCATTTGCATGAAGCATTCTTGCATGACATACATTCTGTTGCTTTTCCTAACCTTTGATCTTGACAGGTTTTTCAGGTACTCAGGTTCCGAGCTGCTTTCAATCTCCAGGATTGATCAAAGATTCATCCACCGCTACTCAACTCGCGCCAATCAAACGAGAATCATGGACCAAGTACAGTCAGATGTTCAGGAGCTTCGTGAAAGGATGGATCGTTTTATGGAGTTGATGCAAGTAGTTGCGAACGGGCAAGATCAGCTTCGTACTTTGGTTCAACCTCTCATCTCCAGGGTTGATAGTAATGGAATTCTTCATGGCGGGGCCGTGCCCACTCCTCCTCAGGGGGATACTCCACAGAACGTTGTTCCTGCTGCCGGGGGCAACGGTAGTGCTAACGGCAATCTTATGACTAATCTCGGACTTAACGCGGCGGGCGCCGTCAATGGTGGTTTGGGAGCCAATGTTAACGTGGGGCCGGTCAATGGCAATGTTGGTGCAGGAAATATGGTGGTGCCTCAACCGTGGCTGGAGGACCATCAGGATGATATTTTCTCTCAGAGAGGTGTAGAGGCTGAGTTGACTGCTGAAGCTCGACTCAGGTTCAAGGCGCTGGAAGATAAAATGAGAGATATAGAAAATCAGAACACATTGGGCGTTGACATGTCCAAACTCGGGTTGATTGCTGACTTTAAAGTACCTCACAAGTTTAAGGTGCCTATCTTTGAGAAGTATAGGGGCACTACTTGTCCCCGTGTTCACCTCCGATCTTATTACAGAAAGATGTCCGCTTATTCTGATGATGAGAAGTTGCTGATGCACTTCTTTCAGGATAGTCTTTCTGGCCCATCGCTCGAATGGTATATGGGTTTGGAGCCCGCTGCTGTGCGCACCTGGAAAGATCTCGCTGAAGCGTTTGTCCTCCACTATCAGTATAATAGCGACTTGGCTCCCAACCGAGTTCAGCTTCAGAATCTCTCGCAGCGGAGCAATGAAAGCTTCAAGGAGTACGCCCAGCGGTGGCGTGAATTGGCTGCTCGGGTTCAACCGCCGATGGTTGAGCGTGAGTTGGTACAAATGTTCGTGGCTACCCTTCCCGGAGTCTATTATGAGAAGCTGATCAGTGGCATGACCGGGACATTCTCAGCCCTCATCACTTTGGGCGAGCATGTTGAAAATGGTATAAAGATCGGCAAGATTCAGGGTGAATCATCCTCATCTGGAGGAGCTAGCAAGAAACCCTATACTGGCAAGCGTCGAGAGGGCGATGCCAGTGTTGTCACTAATGCTAGGAGAAAGGGCAAGGGCCCTCAGTCTCAGATCGCTAGCATAAACATCCCAGCTATTCCCCCGCAGCCGCAGCAGCAGCCTCAGCAACAGAATAATCCGGGATATAAGAGATATCAGAATCGGGGTCCCCTGGCAAACCGTCATTTGGAAACTCCTCCCATGTCATATGCACAGCTTCTGCAGACGTTGCTTCAGCTCCAATTAGTTCAGAAAAGGACACTGGCTCCCTTGACAGGGGCACCACCACCGGGGTATGATGCTAATGCTACTTGTGAATTTCATTCTGGGGCACCTGGCCATACAGTTGAGAATTGCAAGGCTTTTAAGCATAAAGTCCAGGACTTGGTTGACGCCAAGGTTATCAACTTTTCTGACAACGTGCCCAACGTCACCAAGAATCCAATGCCTCATCATAGGGGAGGCGGAGTAAATGCTGTTATCACTGAAGAGAATTCAGACTTGCTGACTGATGTCAGAGATTTGAAGACGCCGTTGAGTTTTGTTAAAGCTAAGCTGCTAAAGAAAGGCTTCTTTCCCGGATGTGGAGAGTTTTGCATGGATTGTGCTACACTTCCTGATGGGTGTGAGCAGTTGATCGAAGGTATCCAGAGTCTGATGGCCGAGGGTATTCTGCAGTTTAGTAGGAACGTTGAGAATGCGTCAGGGGAAGTCGTGCTGAAGCAGGCGGACGAAGTTGCTACTATTACCATTCCTCGCCACCCTATCACTATTTCTGCACCTCGTCCGCCTACTATTACCATCACCAGGGCCGGACCAATCCCGTTCGAGAGCACTAATGCCGTCCCGTGGCATTACGGCGCCGAAGTGTATTGTAACGGTCAGAAGATAGAGCTCGAGTCATCCGGATCGACTGCGCAGAATCTTACTGAAGTCAGTGGTATCACCAGAAGTGGTAGAGTGTTCGCGCCGGCAGAGGTCGCAGCAGAGAAGGTAGTCCGAGCTGACGCTATGGACAAGGGTAAAGGTAAAGCCGTTGAAGAGGTTCCTGCAGGGGCAGAGAAAGACTTGTTGGTTAAAGATGCAGAAGAGTTCATGCGACTGATCAGGAAAAGTGACTACAAGATTGTAGATCATCTTCACCAGACTCCGTCGAAGATCTCGATTCTTAACCTGTTGCTATGTTCTGAAGCGCACCGCAACGCGTTGCTGAAAGTATTGAATGCTGCATACGTGCCGCAGGAGATATCAGTTAATCAACTCGAGGAAGTAGTAGCCCACGTCAATGCTGGTAATGGGCTGGGTTTTACAGACCTGGAGCTGACGCCCAAGGGAAGAGATCACAACAATGCCTTGCACATCTCGATAGAGTGCAGAGGCACGATTATGTCACATGTCCTAGTAGATACGGGTTCCTCGCTTAACGTGCTTCCGAAGAAGGCACTGATGAAGTTGGATACCCGCGGACTGCTGTGCACGCCCAGTGACCTGGTCGTGAAGGCCTTTGACGGAACCAAGCGCCACGTCTTCGGAGAATTGACCCTGCCAATTCAAGTTGGGCCAGAGACGTTTAATGCGGTGTTCTATATTATGGATATCATGCCCGCCTATAGTTGCCTCTTAGGTCGGCCGTGGATTCATTCTGCTGGTGCCGTGACGTCCACGCTGCATCAGAAGCTTAAATATGCTGTTGGGGGCAGCATAGTGACAGTCTGTGGAGAGGAGGACATCATGGTAAGCCACCTGTCGTCCTTTAAGTATGTCGAAATGGATGGTGAGATCCATGAGACTCTTTGCCAGGCATTTGAAACTGTCAGGGTAAAGGAAGTGGCTCCCGTTGTTGCAGAGAAGCAAGAGGTGAACCTCTCCTCATTTAAGGAAGCTAGAGCCGTTGTCGAAGCCGGTTCCACCCCAGGCTGGGGGCATGTCTTGGATATACCATTCAAACAGGATAAGTTTGGATTGGGATATTCTCCGGAAGCTGAAGCTTCATCTTCTTCTGGTAGCTCGTCTCATGGGAAAGGGCCGATCCTATTCACCAAGGGAGGAGTAATATTCGAGAGTATCAACGCTGCGTCAGAGGACAGCGGAGACAGTGATTGTGATCTTGATGCCTGGATTCAACCGAGCAAGCCAGGCGAGCACCTTCACAATTGGACCATCAAGGAGATTATCGAGCTGACAAGTGAAGAGTAATGATTTGCTTTTTACAATCTTTGTACAACCCTATGTCCTGCCCGGGGCATAGTGGTTTTACTGTCAGGGCCTTGTTGGATTATGTATATGCATTTTGTTAATAAATAAAAAGGCGTTTTCTTCGTAATCAAATATTGTGTTATCTGTTATTCATGCTTTATGTTTGTTTTGAAAAACAGCAAAATGGCAACGAGGTTCGTGCTAACCTGCATATTCCTGCTTTAAACTTAACCCTTGTTATTGCAGGATCCACGTAATAGATGACATCGACTCTGGACCCTCTACGGCTCACTACGACTTTGATTGCCCGATCTATCAAGCCGAGGATGAGATTGATGAAGACGAAGACCTTCCGGAAGAATTGGCCCGCTTGTTGAGACAAGAGGAGAAGGTTATTCTGCCTCACGAGGAAGATATTGAGATCATAAATCTGGGTTCTGAGGAGCTTATCAGGAATGTCAGAGTTGGGGCTGCGCTGCAAAATGATGTCAAGCATAGACTGGTCGAGATGCTTCGAGAGTACAGTGACGTCTTTGCTTGGTCATATGAGGATATGCCCGGACTTGACACAGATATCGTGGTTCATCGCTTGCCGTTGCGAGAAGATTGCCCTCCAGTCAAGCAGAAGCTTAGGAGGACGAGACCAGACATGGCTGTAAAAATCAAAGAAGAGGTCCAGAAGCAGTTGGACGCAGGATTTCTAGCCGTTACCACCTACCCTCCGTGGGTCGCCAACATAGTGCCTGTACCGAAGAAGGACGGTAAGGTACGCATGTGCGTCGATTATCGGGATTTGAATAGGGCGAGCCCTAAGGATGATTTCCCGTTGCCTCATATCGATGTGTTGGTCGACAATACAGCCCAGTTTTCCGTGTTTTCGTTCATGGATGGCTTCTCCGGTTACAATCAGATTAAGATGGCGCCGGAGGACATGGAGAAAACGACGTTTATTACCCCCTGGGGCACGTTTTGCTACAAGGTAATGCCCTTTGGTCTGAAGAACGCAGGGGCCACTTACCAGCGAGCAATGGTAACTTTGTTTCATGATATGATTCATCATGAGATCGAGGTCTATGTTGATGACATGATTGCAAAGTCCCAAACGGAGGATGAGCATCTGGTCAATTTGCTGAAGCTGTTCGGAAGGCTTAGGAAGTTCAAGCTGAGGCTGAATCCTAACAAGTGCACTTTCGGAGTGCGGTCCGGAAAGTTATTGGGGTTTATCGTTAGTGAACGAGGTATTGAAGTTGATCCTGCGAAGATAAAAGCTATCCAAGAGATGCCAGCGCCGAAAACAGAAAAAGAAGTTCGTGGTTTCTTGGGCCGAATAAACTACATTGCAAGGTTTATCTCTCAGCTCACGGCCACTTGTGAACCGATGTTCAAGTTGTTAAAGAAAAATCAGGCGATTACTTGGAATGAGGATTGCCAGAAGGCATTCGATAAGATAAAGCAGTATCTTCAAGAACCTCCAATCTTGGTACCCCCAGTGGCTGGACGGCCATTAATCATGTACTTGACAGTTCTCGAGAATAGCATGGGGTGTGTTCTCGGTCAGCACGACGAGACGGGCAGAAAAGAGCATGCCATTTATTATTTGAGTAAAAAGTTCACTGAGTGTGAATCTCGATACTCGATGCTGGAGAAGACGTGTTGTGCATTAGCTTGGGCCGCCAAACGTCTACGACAGTATATGCTCAATCACACCACTATGCTGATTTCGAAGATGGATCCGATCAAGTACGTCTTCGAGAAGCAGGCTCTTTCGGGCAGGATTGCCAGATGGCAGATGGTATTAACAGAATATGATATTCAGTACGTCTCTCAGAAAGCCATCAAAGGGAGCGTATTGTCTGATTACCTTGCCGAACAGCCAATCGAAGACTATCAGCCGATGAAGTTCGAGTTCCCTGACGAGGACATTATGTTTCTCAAAGCGAAGGATTGCGATGAGCCATTGCCCGATGAGGGGCCAGATAGGAAGTCTCAGTGGAAGTTGATATTCGACGGAGCAGTTAATTCCTATGGAAGTGGTATCGGGGCTATCATCACGACTCCTCACGGATCCCACATCCCGTTTACTGCAAGACTGACGTTTCCAGTTACCAACAACGAAGCCGAGTACGAAGCATGTATTATGGGTCTAGAAGAGGCAATTGATTTGAGAATCAAGAATCTAGACATATATGGTGACTCAGCGCTTGTAATCAATCAGATCAAAGGGGAGTGGGAAACTCGTCAACCGAATCTAGTACCGTACATGGATTACGCCAGGAGGCTGCTTCCGTTCTTCGACCGAGTAGAGCTTCATCATGTACCTCGGGCTGAAAATCAAATGGCTGATGCTTTAGCCACGTTGGCTTCAATGTATAAGGTCAATCTTTGGAATGAGGCTCCAAGCATTGTTCTTTCGCGTCTTGACAGACCAGCATATGTGTTCGCAATCGAGGATGCCACTGACGGAAAGCCATGGTTCCACGACATCCAGACCTTCCTTATGACTAAGGAGTATCCTGCGGGTGCGTCAACCCAGGATAAGAGGACTCTGAGGAGGCTATCTGGAAACTTTTACCTCAACCCTGATGGAGTGCTGTACAAGAGAAACCACGATCTCGTGCTACTCAGATGTGTAGATGAGAAAGAAGCAAGTATGCTCATGGAAGAAGTCCATGAGGGCACATTTGGTACGCACGCCGGCGGGCATGCCATGACGAGAAAGATCCTAAGAGCAGGGTATTACTGGCTGACTATGGAGTCGGATTGCTTCAGATTCGCGAAGAAATGTCACAAATGCCAGATTTATGCCGATAAAGTTCATGTGCCGCCGTGCCCATTGAATGTCATGTCCTCCCCTTGGCCGTTCTCCATGTGGGGCATCGACATGATAGGCAAGATCGAGCCCACTGCATCCAATGGTCATCGTTTTATTCTGGTAGCTATCGACTACTTCACCAAGTGGGTGGAGGCGGCCTCGTACGCTAATGTGACCAAGCAGGTGGTAGCTAAGTTCATAAAGAGGGACATCATCTGTCGCTATGGAATTCCCGAGCGGATCATTACTGACAATGGTTCGAATTTGAACAACAAGATGATGAAGGAGCTGTGCCAGAGCTTCAAGATCGAACACCACAACTCATCTCCTTATCGGCCGAAGATGAATGGCGCCGTTGAAGCGGCCAACAAGAACATCAAGAGGATTGTTCAGAAGATGGTTGTGACGTATAAAGATTGGCACGAGATGCTGCCGTTTGCCTTGCACGGTTATCGTACCACGGTGCGTACGTCGACCGGGGCAACTCCTTTCTCCTTGGTGTACGGTATGGAAGCTGTCCTACCGCTAGAAGTGGAGATTCCCTCTTTGCGAGTTTTGGTTGATGTGAAACTTGATGAGGCAGAATGGGTTACGAATCGCCTAAACCAACTCAGCCTGATGGACGAGAAGAGGTTAGCATCGATTGCATTTGGTCGCCTGTACCAAAGCCGAATGAAGAAAGCTTATGATAAGAAGGTGCGTCCTCGAAGCTTTCAGACGGGTGATCTCGTCCTGAAGAAGATTCTTCCGCCACACTCCGATCACCGGGGCAAGTGGACTCCGAATTACGAAGGGCCGTATGTCGTCAGCAAGGTCTTCTCGGGAGGAGCTTTGTTGTTATCCACGATGGATGGTGAAGATTTTGCATCCCCGGTGAACGCGGACGCAGTTAAAAAATACTTTGCTTGAAAGCGACCCGCTGGACAAAAAAAGAGAGTCCAGGCAAAAAAGGGGCGTCCCGGCGAACCAAAAACAGAATAAAAGGTTCGGGCAAAAATTAGGGATATATTGAAAAAATGTACACCCGCGAAGTCGAAAACCTACACTGGGCGGCTTCGGCAAAAAAGGGTATCCCGGTGAACTGAAAACCCGGAAGGGCGGTTCACGCAAAAGTTAGGGATTTGAATAAGCAAATGACTGCGTTCCGCGTATGGACTTTCATTGTTTAGTGGTTCGGAAGACCTGAGGGCCGTTTATCTGAATCAATCTCTTCCAAAGCTGAAGCATCGGAGAAGTATCGAAGTCGAGTGGGTCCTAGAGGGATCAACTCATGGTGTTCGTCTACGCCTCGATTGCCGACATTTGTATATACTGATGTATATTTATGTTTTCTTTTTGCGCGGCTTCCTCATTCCAGGAGCTTGCCTCTGTTGTAAAACATTTTTGCCCATTCAGGGGTTCATCATCAATAAAATGCACATTATTCAGCAATTTTACTTGTCTGTTTAGCATTTATCTGTTTTGTTTGCGAATGATAACGCCGATGTGTTTTTTGATAAAATGCGCATACATAAGCTTGCGGGCCTAAGCCCATTGATTGTTGAAACAATTAACTAACTGAACATCGTCACGAGATAATAACCTGGATAGGCCCCTTTGAGGAGGGTATCTTGTCGGTTTGTTTGTGTTGTTGCAGGTGTAGCGCCTCGCCAGAAGATGTGCCGCGCGTATCCCTGAAGCAGGATGAGTCCCCCTTCTTCAGCAGAGTTCAGTAGTCTCTCCTCCGCAGAATCAGAATCAGAATAGTGAGCATTGATATGTCTTCCCCAGGTAGAGGTGATTCTCTTCCCCAAGCAAGCGCATCCTGAAGGAGTGTCACCTCATCAGCTGAGTCAAGCACCGAAGAATGATGTTGTCTCCCCCCAGCACCGGGTCACAAGTGCAGATTTCATAGAAGTATTCGGGTGCCAAAACTCGTTTCCCCAGCACCGGGTCACAAGTGCAGATTTCAGAGAAGTGTTCGGGTGCCGAAGCTCGTGTTTTCCCCGGTAAAGTCGCCGAAGCGGGTGTTTCCCCCGCACCGGGTCACAAGTGCAGATTTCATAGAAGTATTCGGGTGCCAAAACTCGTTTCCCCAGCACCGGGTCACAAGTGCAGATTTCAGAGAAGTGTTCGGGTGCCGAAGCTCGTGTTTTCCCCGGTAAAGTCGCCGAAGCGGGTGTTTCCCCCGCACCGGGTCACAAGTGCAGGTTTCGCAGGAAGCTAGTCGTATACCGAAGTATGCAGTAACTGATGGTGCCAGACTGAAATCTCCAGTGGAATTGAGATTCCTCACCAGAGTCAAGCTCTCTCCTGAAGTTCGATGATTCCTTCTTCCCCAGTAGAGTGTTGGGACAGCTGATGTTGTATTCCCCTGCAGAGTTGTACTCTCCCCCGAAGTCAGATGATTCTTTCTTCCCCAGTGGAATCGAATTCCCCATCAGAGTCGCACTCTCCAGTGAAGTAGAATGATTTCTCTCCCCGGTTGAGTCCGCAGAAAAGCAGAATCCTTGGAAGTTGATCAGGTCATGATCAATTTTCCCCAGCAGAGCATTGAACAGCTGATGCTGTATTTCCCCCTGAGTCGCACTCTCTCCAGCAAAGCAGAATGACTTCTCCTTCCTCAGCCGAGTTTGCAGATGTCCAAGAGATCCGAATCCTTGGAAGTTGATCAGATCATGATTGGTTTTTCCCCAGTGGAGTGTTGAGCAGCTGAAGTTGGTTCCCCACAGCGTGGTCATCCCCAGAAGAATAGCCGAGACAGCTGCGCAGTTTATTCTCGCGATTGATATCAGCAGATCCAAGTTCTCGTAGAGCTTCATCCCCTGCCGCAGTCAGCTGAAGTTGTTCCCCTGCAGCAGTCCGCGGAAGATCAATTCCCCAGACGGAGCCTGATTGACATTGGCGTGTTCACATTCTCCTCAGCAGGATGATTCCTCTACCAGAGTGGTTTTGTCTCCTTGACAGGAGGATTTCCCCCTTCGGCATTTATTTTGCTGACAGGATCACATCATTGTGCATGATTGCATAGCATTGTGCATGATTGCATAGCATTGTGCATGATTGCATGGCATTTAGCATAAATACATGTCATTCCCACCGTGTGGGGCATAGTGCAGAAGCATACACATCCTAAGCATGATCTAGATCATTATCATCCTCATTGTACAGGTGTACTACCGAAAGACCGGTTGCTCAGGACGATTCTTGAAGTTCTCCCCAGCAAAGTTGTTTTCTTAGATGATTCTAAAAAACCCCGGTGATCCCCGCAGTCGCTCGCTCAAGATGATTTTTGAGATCCCCAGCAAAGTCTTCAGTTCCAGATGATTCTCGAACTCCTCGGCAGGGCCATTTTCTTAAAGACGATTCTTAAGACCTCAGTACAGCTTCCCGGGTGGTTCGCCTAGTATGATACTTGAGCTCCCCAATAGCACCTCCAGCAAGAGTTGCCCAGGAAGATTCCTGGAATTCCCAACAGAATGTTTGCTCCAGAAAGGTTATTAGTTCAGGACGATTCTTGAAGATGCCCGACGGATCTGTTTGTTCAAGTTGATTCTTGAAGTCCTCAGCAGCATGATATGTCTGCTCCAGCAATGATGTCTAATCTGAAGATGGATTTCGTAAGCGCCCGATGGCGACATCAGAAAGTTCCGGTGAGTTCAGATTTCCGTGTTGAAGATTCAACGGGTGGATGAAGATAAGGTTCCAGAGGTTGTAGATACAACAGAGTGATTCGTGTGAGTCTGAAGACCAAGTCAGTTGTCCTGAGGAGATGATTGATTGCGATCAAGTGAATAGTGTTTCTTCCGACTGAAGTCGAAGATGTTTCTCCAGCTGAGGCGGAGTTTTGCCTGAAGGCAAAGTGTCTGAATCCCCGTAGGGTCATGAATGGCTCAGAACACCATTTCTCTGACTGAAGTCGCAGATTTCCTAAGCTGAAGCGAAGGTGCCTAAGGGCAAGGTTATCCCCCAAGGTCATGAATGACCTAGGATTCATTTTTCGGACTAAAGGCCGAAGTATATCCCTGACTGAAGTCTCGGATGCTCTATAGCAGAGATGGAGATGCCTGAGGGCAGATTCATGTATCCTTGAAGGCCAAGGATCATGTCTTTAGACTGAAGTCGAAGATACCTCCTGCAGAGTTGCCGACAGGCAAAGTTCACATCCTTGAAGGCCAAGGATGCTTATCTTCAGAAGTATTTGAAGATTTTTTCTAGCTGAAGCTGGAAATGGCCAGGGGCCAGGGTTTCATATGTCTTTGATGTTGAAGTTCTACGGCGGGCAGTGTGCAGCAGTATTCCGATGTTCGTCATGGTTCTGAGGGTGAACCCCAGATCAGAGTGTGCTCGGTTAAGTCTCTCATGCCCAGCAGAGTAGTTTCAAATACGCAAGTGTACCTTTTGTTCCATTTACCAGGGGTGAACCCCAAGTCAGAGTTGCTCAGTGTTGTATTTTCTCCAGCGGCGATGCGGGGTATTTTGATTATCCGACGGCGAGGTCAGATTATGTTTGTTTCCGGCAGCGAGGTTGGATGTTTGTTTGACGGCAATGTCAGACTCCTTAAATCCCCAGCAGAGATGATGTTGGTACGATGGCGATGTCGAGTGTCTCTCAGAATGATGTTTGTTTCCGGCGGCGATGTCAGATCAGTATCTCTCCAGCTAGTTGTTGAGCAGCTAGTGTCGCAGTATTCAAAGATTTGTTCCCCGCAGAGTATCATGTGCTTGTGCAGTTGGCAAATTTTCGGGTTTACCGATATTCAACCGTCTCGTACCTTGATTGGTTGAGAGTCGTTCGCTTCTCACCCAGTCAGGTTCAAGCCGTTTGAATAGGGGCAGCTGTTGCACCCCAAAATTTGACCAACAATTATTCATTCATTGAGTGTTTGAAAGTGGATACCTTCATCAGAAAGTTCAAGAGATCCTCAGAGGAATGGGTTGAAACCAGGGTTGTATGCTTCATAGCTTGAGAGTTGTGGGTGCCCCTCAGATGATTCTGAGACTTTGAGAAAGAACTTGATGTTTTGGGAAAGCTTATGAGATGTCTTGATAGCCTTCATGAAGCGCAGAGAGGTCATTATGCAAGAGTTCAGAAGATTCAGCCATGAATGGATGAATTAGGGTTTTGACTGGGTCAACCCTGGGTTAACTAAAAATTTGGAGAAGGTTGAGACTTAATCCAAGGGCCATGAGATCATGGAATGATGCATAGAGATGTTGTAAAGATGATTCCTAGACCAACTCATCATGATTGAGGAGTTTGAGAAGTTTTGAGTTAGGGTTTCTGAGGATTGTCAGTGGAAAAACCCTAATTTGATCCCTATTTTCCAGGCAGTTTTAGCTCTAGATGTGATTGATATATCATCTTCCCCACAACATGAATGTTGTAGAGCTTGTCCCAAGCTTTAATTTGAGTGGTGGAAGTCCTTGATAGGAGTTACAGAGCTCAAGTTATGGTTTTGACAAATTACAGGTCAGCAGAGGTGTGTGAATCTGGGTCCTTGAAAGTCACCCAACTTGCAGACAACTTTTGCCCTAGTAGGAGGATTCCTATGATTTCTTGGTCAACATGAATGTTGAAGAGGATCTTCTTAGCTTTAATTTGAGTGGTAGAAGTCCTTGATTGGATTTGTGGAACTCAACTTATGGTTTGAACAAGACAGGGGTATTTTGGTCATTTGTCAGTTATAGGTCATTTTAGCCAATGCCTAAAACTCCTATTTCCAAGCCTCAAATGGAAAAACTCAAAACATGAAAGTTGCTCAAAATGTGATTTTAAGTCTAGAAAGAAGGTCACAAATTGTTGGAAAAGCTCATAGCACAAGATTACATGATTGGTCAAAAATGAACTAAAAATGGCTTATAACTTTGAAAAGTTGAAATTGAAAAGTGATTTGGGAGATCCACAAATCCAAAATAGGTCATCCAATATATCATTTTGATTGGAAAAACCCTTTTGAGAACATTGGTTTAGCTAGAATTTTCATTTGAGGTCTAAAAATGGGTGATGCTTTGAAAAGTCATCACTTGAAAAAGAAGGCAAGGTTGGAAAACTTAACACAAGGTAATTACAAGGCATGTGAGCTTCCTTACCATTCCATATTATCATGTAATGAGATTTTAAAAGGTGTGTAAGTTGGTTAGAGGTGATATATCATGAGATCCCAAAGTGGCATATCATGGAATTTTCAAGAACTTTCCACACTTTTCTAGATGAATCTAGAAGCATCCAACCATCAATATAAAAAGAATGCCATGAGGAGTGTTAAAGGTTGGTGATAGAGAGCATTTTCAGAGAGGAGAGAAAGAGAGAGATAGCCATTGAAGCAATTTCTTCAAGTTCAAGTAACTCAAGAATTCTGCCACTACAAGCCATCTCCTTCACAACCATTGCAAACAGAAGACTGGTGGTCATCCAAGGATCATCTAGAAGCAATTCCAAGGCTTGAATCGTGCCCTACATCACTGCACCATAACCTCTTAACAGGTTTCTTCTTCACTCTCTATCTCTTAAATTATGCAGTTTTAGTTAGTTTCTTAGGCATAGAAATGATTCACTAGGGTAGAGGATTCTTTCCCTTGAGTTAGAGCAAGATTTGTGAGGTTTCACACCAGAGCCATGATTCTTTAATCTTCCATAACTGGCTGTGTAATGAGTTTTAGGTAGCATGAATTAGGTTAAAATGACCAGGATAACATCAAGAATATCTGTATACCATTAGACTGAAGTTTGGTGAAGGTCGATACCAGTTGATAGCAAGTGAACATGGTTGTACCAAGGCATTGCAAGATTCTGTTAGAACAACCTAGGTGGAATCAAGAAAAACTAATCGTACCATTTTATTCTAGGCATTTAGTAGATCATTTTTCATTTTAGAATCATGTTGTTTCGTGGCGTGTGGAGGGAGATAGAAGGGCTCGAATTTGAGTGTATGGAGGGAGGGTTCTGAAAACCCTAGGTCCCATTTGGGACGATGAACAATAGCCCTAGGATTAGATCCAAATGTTGACAAATTCATCCAATCCAGCGGCTGAGATTAAATCTGAGAGTGAGAGGGAAAATTCAAATAATCCCAAACGCTGCGTTTCATTAAACCAGCGCTGGGCCCAGAGTGCTATTCGCCCCCCCCTTTTTGTTGGCCCAGTCATTTTAACTGGCGCGCCTTACTATTTGTACCCCCCTCCCCTTAATTAATTTAATTCTTTTAATTTTCTTTTAATGTTTTTCTGTTTTGTTTAATTCATTAAAATTGATAAAAAATGATTTTTTTAATCCTTCTTTTTTCTATGATTAGATGAAAATGTGTAGAAAATTATAAAAATAAAAATGAGATTTTATTTTTAGGTTTAATATTTTTAATAGATTTTCCAAATAAATAGCTTTTTAATAGTCTTAATTTGGTATTTGATTTTGTAGGAATTGTTTTAGAACCTTACCTTAGGGTTTTTAATCCATTCTTTTTTATGCAATTAGATGATGAATCATAGTTCCCCATAGGATTTTTTCTAGATTTTTAGAATTAAATTTTGATTAGTTTAATTAGGGTAGATCTAGGGTGTCCTAATTAGGGTTTAGAATTGTGCCTAGGTGATGAATCCCTTTCTTTGATTAAGTTTTATCTTGATTTTTAGGTAGAGACCTTTGTAGATGTTGTGAGTAGGTGTTGAGGACCCTTGTGAATAATTTTTAGATTTTTCCCCATTAGTTTAGTATTTTTAGGTATTTTCTGAAGTTGCCTATGGATTTTGTGTACCCTGTGGTTATCTGTTCATCTTTGGGGTTCATTGTGGGGAATTTGTTGAGGGGCTTGTGTTGCCTTGAAGATATTGATGGAGAGCATCATGAAGTGAAGATTGTTGATCAAGATTCAGAGACCCAGAGCTTGTCTTGTCCCCTGTCTGCGAGGTTTGAGATCCTGAAGTTTGAAGGAAGTTCATGGTACTTTCCTGAGGAAGGCACTATGAATGACTTTCATTCTTTCTTCTCACCTCTTTCTTAAGTATCCAATGATGTTGGAGCCAACTTGTGAGTTTAATTTCTCCTGAGGAGGAATGTAAACTGATCACATGTTGTTGAGCCACATGGGATACAACTCCTAAGTGGAAGCCTCCTAGTACTTTCCTGAGGAAGGTCCTATGGGTCTATTCACTTAGTTCCCTTAGTTTGTCTAGGCTTTCCTAAGTATCCAATGATGTTGGAGCCAACTTGTGAGTTTAATTTCTCCTGAGGAGGAATGTAAACTGATCACATGTTGTTGAGCCACATGGGATACAACTCCTAAGTGGAAGCCTCCTAGTACTTTCCTGAGGAAGGTCCTATGAGTCTATTCACTTAGCTCCACTAGTTCAGATAGGATTTCCTAAATATCCAGTGATGTTGGAGCCTGCTTGTGAGTTTAATTTCTCCTGAGGAGGAATGTAAACTGATCACAGTGGTTGAGCCACATAGGGTATGACTCCTGAGTATACACCTCTTAGTGCTTTCCTGAGGAAGACACTATGAGTCTGATTGCTTAGCTCCCTTTCTTTGGTAAGCTTGTTCTGAAGCTTGAAGACTGGGAATGATTTCTCTTGTTTAGGGTTTTGCTTTGCTTAGATCTGTTCAGATTCTGTGTTAGGGTTAGGATTAGAGAGTAGATGATTCTTTCTCAAGTGTGTTTTGTTTGCCTGATGGAACTTCATTTCCTTTATCTGTCATTGCTTGATAGTATGTTGTTTATCTTCAGTATGATTGCTGTTATTTCATGACTGGCTTGAGGTCGAGACGAGCTTGTGGAGGCTGAAACCCCACACACATTTCCTCCCTCACTTGCATTGCATGCATTTTACTGTTAAAGCTGATGTTTTCGTCTGTTTCTGTGTATCATTGACATGATCCCTTAGGACTCTCATTTCCTTTGATAAGGATTTGATGATAGACTTTTAGGTTGAAACCTATGCATGACAACATCTAGGAGTTCCCTGTTCAAACCTCAACCATAGGATGAATCCATGGCATGATAACAGTAGGACTTGATAGTCTCCCTCCTAGTTGAACCATTTAATCCGTAGTTTCCCGAACTACGTTTGCTCTGATCTTTCATACCAGATGAAAGTACGTAGGCATAGGATGCGATATCCTAGCGAGCAACCTTCCCCCGTAGTTAGCCGAACTACGTTGACTCTGATTTCTCATTCTCTGATGAGAATACGTAGGCATAAAGCGCGACGCTTTGCCGAGTCATTTTTCTTTTCTTTTTCAGCCAGCCTTGATAGGTAGATAGATTATAACCAACCCGTCCAAGTAAACAAACAAGCGAGGATCCCGTCGAGTACGACGGACGTGAGGGGTGCTAACACCTTCCCCTTGCGTAACCGACTCCCGAACCCAGACAATGGTTGCGACGACCTTGTCTTACCCTTATTCGTCAGGTTTTTCCGATCGTTTCCTTTCCCGCTCTGAGGGATAAATAACGAAAGGTGGCGACTCTTCTGTCATGCCGGCACCTTATTTTCGCGCAAGCGACAGCTGGCGACTCTGCTGGGGACATCTAGGTGTTTCCCTATGCGAGTCTCGCCTTGGATTTCCTTCCTAGCTGTCTGGGACCGTCCCCAGCAGCTGGCGACTCTGCTGGGGACATCTAGGTGTTTCCCTATGCGAGTCTCGCCTTGGATTTCCTTCCTAGCTGTCTGGGACCGTCCCCAGCAGCTGGCGACTCTGCTGGGGACGCTCATGGCATCTAGGGACTTTTCCCATCCCTTATGCTGGGACCGTTTCCCATCCCCTACGCGAGTCAATCCTATCGTTTGTGTGTTTGCTTGTTGGGTTGCGTTTATTTACCGCATCTTTACTTCCCGCATTTTATTTCCCGCATTTTATTTCCAGTTTGATATGATTATCTGTGCTGCTGTGGGAGAGGGATGTTACTGTGAGTGAAAAGCCGGACCTGGGCTTGAGTACACACCTAGATATAGTTGCGGAGAAGTAGTAGACGAACCTGTCTGCTGAGCAGGCACAGTTCCCTACGAAAATCTGCGCTCAGACGAGATTCTTACAGAGGTGCTCCTTTCCGGTCCTGAGGATCTGAGGGGAGTCCAGACGTGAGGATTGTCGACTCTGGGGACCGATCATTTGGAAGTCAGCTAAGAGAGGCCTCTTCATGACTTGACGATGCCACTCCTTCTGGGAATCGTATTGTCACTCATGAAAGTCTGTGACGCTGACAACCGCATAGGATGCCGTACCTTTGTCCGTGGATTAGGTCCATCATACCTGTGAGTGGGGTTGGGATATTGCAGGAAACTTTGACCTCCAGACTACCTGGTTTTCTTGACAGTGAATCAGTTATGTTGGGTTCCCAGTTGCAGAGATGTTCTTGATAGAGCAAGGGTTTGATCAGAGGATCTTATCATTGGGTGCATGTCTGTTCTTGATAGAGCAGGTTTCGATCAGAGTATTGTTATCAGAGGTTTGTTCTGGATGGAGCAGATTTTTGAGTGAGGTCTGAGGATCTCGTCAGCAGTTGTTGTTTGTTCTTGATAGGGCAGAGTTGAGTGGGGTTTGAAGATCTCATCAGCAGCTGTATTTTTGTTCTTGATAGGGCAAATTTCTGATTCGGGGTCTGAAGACTTCATCAACAGATATTCCTTGATCTATCATCCGGAGTCTTTATTATCAGGCCTTCGTTCTTGACAGAGCAGAATTTTGATCTCGATCCTACCAGATAGTTATTCACAGCAGATCAGATCAGGGGTTTTACACCGGGGTTTCCTTCACATCAGCGATTGTTGACATCGAATCTCCACAGCAGCCACCTGGATATATTGTTGCATACCTGCATTTTGCATTAGCTTGCATAATCATTCCATTAGCGTGTGTCTGTGACAGGTACCGTTTCCCTGATCCAAGATCTCTCACTGTGTTACTGCAGCTGTTCTCAGAAAGACTGATGCGTACGAGTTCTCGATCCTTGATTGTGTCAAATCTGACTATTGCTATGTGAGGTTACTGTTTCCATGATTGGGCCCAGATTCCTCTCCTTATTATTGCCGGCAGGCGCCAGGATCGGGGGAAATCTCTCAAGCACACAGACTCACGCATGCATTTGCATGAAGCATTCTTGCATGACATACATTCTGTTGCTTTTCCTAACCTTTGATCTTGACAGGTTTTTCAGGTACTCAGGTTCCGAGCTGCTTTCAATCTCCAGGATTGATCAAAGATTCATCCACCGCTACTCAACTCGCGCCAATCAAACGAGAATCATGGACCAAGTACAGTCAGATGTTCAGGAGCTTCGTGAAAGGATGGATCGTTTTATGGAGTTGATGCAAGTAGTTGCGAACGGGCAAGATCAGCTTCGTACTTTGGTTCAACCTCTCATCTCCAGGGTTGATAGTAATGGAATTCTTCATGGCGGGGCCGTGCCCACTCCTCCTCAGGGGGATACTCCACAGAACGTTGTTCCTGCTGCCGGGGGCAACGGTAGTGCTAACGGCAATCTTATGACTAATCTCGGACTTAACGCGGCGGGCGCCGTCAATGGTGGTTTGGGAGCCAATGTTAACGTGGGGCCGGTCAATGGCAATGTTGGTGCAGGAAATATGGTGGTGCCTCAACCGTGGCTGGAGGACCATCAGGATGATATTTTCTCTCAGAGAGGTGTAGAGGCTGAGTTGACTGCTGAAGCTCGACTCAGGTTCAAGGCGCTGGAAGATAAAATGAGAGATATAGAAAATCAGAACACATTGGGCGTTGACATGTCCAAACTCGGGTTGATTGCTGACTTTAAAGTACCTCACAAGTTTAAGGTGCCTATCTTTGAGAAGTATAGGGGCACTACTTGTCCCCGTGTTCACCTCCGATCTTATTACAGAAAGATGTCCGCTTATTCTGATGATGAGAAGTTGCTGATGCACTTCTTTCAGGATAGTCTTTCTGGCCCATCGCTCGAATGGTATATGGGTTTGGAGCCCGCTGCTGTGCGCACCTGGAAAGATCTCGCTGAAGCGTTTGTCCTCCACTATCAGTATAATAGCGACTTGGCTCCCAACCGAGTTCAGCTTCAGAATCTCTCGCAGCGGAGCAATGAAAGCTTCAAGGAGTACGCCCAGCGGTGGCGTGAATTGGCTGCTCGGGTTCAACCGCCGATGGTTGAGCGTGAGTTGGTACAAATGTTCGTGGCTACCCTTCCCGGAGTCTATTATGAGAAGCTGATCAGTGGCATGACCGGGACATTCTCAGCCCTCATCACTTTGGGCGAGCATGTTGAAAATGGTATAAAGATCGGCAAGATTCAGGGTGAATCATCCTCATCTGGAGGAGCTAGCAAGAAACCCTATACTGGCAAGCGTCGAGAGGGCGATGCCAGTGTTGTCACTAATGCTAGGAGAAAGGGCAAGGGCCCTCAGTCTCAGATCGCTAGCATAAACATCCCAGCTATTCCCCCGCAGCCGCAGCAGCAGCCTCAGCAACAGAATAATCCGGGATATAAGAGATATCAGAATCGGGGTCCCCTGGCAAACCGTCATTTGGAAACTCCTCCCATGTCATATGCACAGCTTCTGCAGACGTTGCTTCAGCTCCAATTAGTTCAGAAAAGGACACTGGCTCCCTTGACAGGGGCACCACCACCGGGGTATGATGCTAATGCTACTTGTGAATTTCATTCTGGGGCACCTGGCCATACAGTTGAGAATTGCAAGGCTTTTAAGCATAAAGTCCAGGACTTGGTTGACGCCAAGGTTATCAACTTTTCTGACAACGTGCCCAACGTCACCAAGAATCCAATGCCTCATCATAGGGGAGGCGGAGTAAATGCTGTTATCACTGAAGAGAATTCAGACTTGCTGACTGATGTCAGAGATTTGAAGACGCCGTTGAGTTTTGTTAAAGCTAAGCTGCTAAAGAAAGGCTTCTTTCCCGGATGTGGAGAGTTTTGCATGGATTGTGCTACACTTCCTGATGGGTGTGAGCAGTTGATCGAAGGTATCCAGAGTCTGATGGCCGAGGGTATTCTGCAGTTTAGTAGGAACGTTGAGAATGCGTCAGGGGAAGTCGTGCTGAAGCAGGCGGACGAAGTTGCTACTATTACCATTCCTCGCCACCCTATCACTATTTCTGCACCTCGTCCGCCTACTATTACCATCACCAGGGCCGGACCAATCCCGTTCGAGAGCACTAATGCCGTCCCGTGGCATTACGGCGCCGAAGTGTATTGTAACGGTCAGAAGATAGAGCTCGAGTCATCCGGATCGACTGCGCAGAATCTTACTGAAGTCAGTGGTATCACCAGAAGTGGTAGAGTGTTCGCGCCGGCAGAGGTCGCAGCAGAGAAGGTAGTCCGAGCTGACGCTATGGACAAGGGTAAAGGTAAAGCCGTTGAAGAGGTTCCTGCAGGGGCAGAGAAAGACTTGTTGGTTAAAGATGCAGAAGAGTTCATGCGACTGATCAGGAAAAGTGACTACAAGATTGTAGATCATCTTCACCAGACTCCGTCGAAGATCTCGATTCTTAACCTGTTGCTATGTTCTGAAGCGCACCGCAACGCGTTGCTGAAAGTATTGAATGCTGCATACGTGCCGCAGGAGATATCAGTTAATCAACTCGAGGAAGTAGTAGCCCACGTCAATGCTGGTAATGGGCTGGGTTTTACAGACCTGGAGCTGACGCCCAAGGGAAGAGATCACAACAATGCCTTGCACATCTCGATAGAGTGCAGAGGCACGATTATGTCACATGTCCTAGTAGATACGGGTTCCTCGCTTAACGTGCTTCCGAAGAAGGCACTGATGAAGTTGGATACCCGCGGACTGCTGTGCACGCCCAGTGACCTGGTCGTGAAGGCCTTTGACGGAACCAAGCGCCACGTCTTCGGAGAATTGACCCTGCCAATTCAAGTTGGGCCAGAGACGTTTAATGCGGTGTTCTATATTATGGATATCATGCCCGCCTATAGTTGCCTCTTAGGTCGGCCGTGGATTCATTCTGCTGGTGCCGTGACGTCCACGCTGCATCAGAAGCTTAAATATGCTGTTGGGGGCAGCATAGTGACAGTCTGTGGAGAGGAGGACATCATGGTAAGCCACCTGTCGTCCTTTAAGTATGTCGAAATGGATGGTGAGATCCATGAGACTCTTTGCCAGGCATTTGAAACTGTCAGGGTAAAGGAAGTGGCTCCCGTTGTTGCAGAGAAGCAAGAGGTGAACCTCTCCTCATTTAAGGAAGCTAGAGCCGTTGTCGAAGCCGGTTCCACCCCAGGCTGGGGGCATGTCTTGGATATACCATTCAAACAGGATAAGTTTGGATTGGGATATTCTCTGGAAGCTGAAGCTTCATCTTCTTCTGGTAGCTCGTCTCATGGGAAAGGGCCGATCCTATTCACCAAGGGAGGAGTAATATTCGAGAGTATCAACGCTGCGTCAGAGGACAGCGGAGACAGTGATTGTGATCTTGATGCCTGGATTCAACCGAGCAAGCCAGGCGAGCACCTTCACAATTGGACCATCAAGGAGATTATCGAGCTGACAAGTGAAGAGTAATGATTTGCTTTTTACAATCTTTGTACAACCCTATGTCCTGCCCGGGGCATAGTGGTTTTACTGTCAGGGCCTTGTTGGATTATGTATATGCATTTTGTTAATAAATAAAAAGGCGTTTTCTTCGTAATCAAATATTGTGTTATCTGTTATTCATGCTTTATGTTTGTTTTGAAAAACAGCAAAATGGCAACGAGGTTCGTGCTAACCTGCATATTCCTGCTTTAAACTTAACCCTTGTTATTGCAGGATCCACGTAACAGATGACATCGACTCTGGACCCTCTACGGCTCACTACGACTTTGATTGCCCGATCTATCAAGCCGAGGATGAGATTGATGAAGACGAAGACCTTCCGGAAGAATTGGCCCGCTTGTTGAGACAAGAGGAGAAGGTTATTCTGCCTCACGAGGAAGATATTGAGATCATAAATCTGGGTTCTGAGGAGCTTATCAGGAATGTCAGAGTTGGGGCTGCGCTGCAAAATGATGTCAAGCATAGACTGGTCGAGATGCTTCGAGAGTACAGTGACGTCTTTGCTTGGTCATATGAGGATATGCCCGGACTTGACACAGATATCGTGGTTCATCGCTTGCCGTTGCGAGAAGATTGCCCTCCAGTCAAGCAGAAGCTTAGGAGGACGAGACCAGACATGGCTGTAAAAATCAAAGAAGAGGTCCAGAAGCAGTTGGACGCAGGATTTCTAGCCGTTACCACCTACCCTCCGTGGGTCGCCAACATAGTGCCTGTACCGAAGAAGGACGGTAAGGTACGCATGTGCGTCGATTATCGGGATTTGAATAGGGCGAGCCCTAAGGATGATTTCCCGTTGCCTCATATCGATGTGTTGGTCGACAATACAGCCCAGTTTTCCGTGTTTTCGTTCATGGATGGCTTCTCCGGTTACAATCAGATTAAGATGGCGTCGGAGGACATGGAGAAAACGACGTTTATTACCCCCTGGGGCACGTTTTGCTACAAGGTAATGCCCTTTGGTCTGAAGAACGCAGGGGCCACTTACCAGCGAGCAATGGTAACTTTGTTTCATGATATGATTCATCATGAGATCGAGGTCTATGTTGATGACATGATTGCAAAGTCCCAAACGGAGGATGAGCATCTGGTCAATTTGCTGAAGCTGTTCGGAAGGCTTAGGAAGTTCAAGCTGAGGCTGAATCCTAACAAGTGCACTTTCGGAGTGCGGTCCGGAAAGTTATTGGGGTTTATCGTTAGTGAACGAGGTATTGAAGTTGATCCTGCGAAGATAAAAGCTATCCAAGAGATGCCAGCGCCGAAAACAGAAAAAGAAGTTCGTGGTTTCTTGGGCCGAATAAACTACATTGCAAGGTTTATCTCTCAGCTCACGGCCACTTGTGAACCGATGTTCAAGTTGTTAAAGAAAAATCAGGCGATTACTTGGAATGAGGATTGCCAGAAGGCATTCGATAAGATAAAGCAGTATCTTCAAGAACCTCCAATCTTGGTACCCCCAGTGGCTGGACGGCCATTAATCATGTACTTGACAGTTCTCGAGAATAGCATGGGGTGTGTTCTCGGTCAGCACGACGAGACGGGCAGAAAAGAGCATGCCATTTATTATTTGAGTAAAAAGTTCACTGAGTGTGAATCTCGATACTCGATGCTGGAGAAGACGTGTTGTGCATTAGCTTGGGCCGCCAAACGTCTACGACAGTATATGCTCAATCACACCACTATGCTGATTTCGAAGATGGATCCGATCAAGTACGTCTTCGAGAAGCAGGCTCTTTCGGGCAGGATTGCCAGATGGCAGATGGTATTAACAGAATATGATATTCAGTACGTCTCTCAGAAAGCCATCAAAGGGAGCGTATTGTCTGATTACCTTGCCGAACAGCCAATCGAAGACTATCAGCCGATGAAGTTCGAGTTCCCTGACGAGGACATTATGTTTCTCAAAGCGAAGGATTGCGATGAGCCATTGCCCGATGAGGGGCCAGATAGGAAGTCTCAGTGGAAGTTGATATTCGACGGAGCGGTTAATTCCTATGGAAGTGGTATCGGGGCTATCATCACGACTCCTCACGGATCCCACATCCCGTTTACTGCAAGACTGACGTTTCCAGTTACCAACAACGAAGCCGAGTACGAAGCATGTATTATGGGTCTAGAAGAGGCAATTGATTTGAGAATCAAGAATCTAGACATATATGGTGACTCAGCGCTTGTAATCAATCAGATCAAAGGGGAGTGGGAAACTCGTCAACCGAATCTAGTACCGTACATGGATTACGCCAGGAGGCTGCTTCCGTTCTTCGACCGAGTAGAGCTTCATCATGTACCTCGGGCTGAAAATCAAATGGCTGATGCTTTAGCCACGTTGGCTTCAATGTATAAGGTCAATCTTTGGAATGAGGCTCCAAGCATTGTTCTTTCGCGTCTTGACAGACCAGCATATGTGTTCGCAATCGAGGATGCCACTGACGGAAAGCCATGGTTCCACGACATCCAGACCTTCCTTATGACTAAGGAGTATCCTGCGGGTGCGTCAACCCAGGATAAGAGGACTCTGAGGAGGCTATCTGGAAACTTTTACCTCAACCCTGATGGAGTGCTGTACAAGAGAAACCACGATCTCGTGCTACTCAGATGTGTAGATGAGAAAGAAGCAAGTATGCTCATGGAAGAAGTCCATGAGGGCACATTTGGTACGCACGCCGGCGGGCATGCCATGACGAGAAAGATCCTAAGAGCAGGGTATTACTGGCTGACTATGGAGTCGGATTGCTTCAGATTCGCGAAGAAATGTCACAAATGCCAGATTTATGCCGATAAAGTTCATGTGCCGCCGTGCCCATTGAATGTCATGTCCTCCCCTTGGCCGTTCTCCATGTGGGGCATCGACATGATAGGCAAGATCGAGCCCACTGCATCCAATGGTCATCGTTTTATTCTGGTAGCTATCGACTACTTCACCAAGTGGGTGGAGGCGGCCTCGTACGCTAATGTGACCAAGCAGGTGGTAGCTAAGTTCATAAAGAGGGACATCATCTGTCGCTATGGAATTCCCGAGCGGATCATTACTGACAATGGTTCGAATTTGAACAACAAGATGATGAAGGAGCTGTGCCAGAGCTTCAAGATCGAACACCACAACTCATCTCCTTATCGGCCGAAGATGAATGGCGCCGTTGAAGCGGCCAACAAGAACATCAAGAGGATTGTTCAGAAGATGGTTGTGACGTATAAAGATTGGCACGAGATGCTGCCGTTTGCCTTGCACGGTTATCGTACCACGGTGCGTACGTCGACCGGGGCAACTCCTTTCTCCTTGGTGTACGGTATGGAAGCTGTCCTACCGCTAGAAGTGGAGATTCCCTCTTTGCGAGTTTTGGTTGATGTGAAACTTGATGAGGCAGAATGGGTTACGAATCGCCTAAACCAACTCAGCCTGATGGACGAGAAGAGGTTAGCATCGATTGCATTTGGTCGCCTGTACCAAAGCCGAATGAAGAAAGCTTATGATAAGAAGGTGCGTCCTCGAAGCTTTCAGACGGGTGATCTCGTCCTGAAGAAGATTCTTCCGCCACACTCCGATCACCGGGGCAAGTGGACTCCGAATTACGAAGGGCCGTATGTCGTCAGCAAGGTCTTCTCGGGAGGAGCTTTGTTGTTATCCACGATGGATGGTGAAGATTTTGCATCCCCGGTGAACGCGGACGCAGTTAAAAAATACTTTGCTTGAAAGCGACCCGCTGGACAAAAAAAGAGAGTCCAGGCAAAAAAGGGGCGTCCCGGCGAACCAAAAACAGAATAAAAGGTTCGGGCAAAAATTAGGGATATATTGAAAAAATGTACACCCGCGAAGTCGAAAACCTACACTGGGCGGCTTCGGCAAAAAAGGGTATCCCGGTGAACTGAAAACCCGGAAGGGCGGTTCACGCAAAAGTTAGGGATTTGAATAAGCAAATGACTGCGTTCCGCGTATGGACTTTCATTGTTTAGTGGTTCGGAAGACCTGAGGGCCGTTTATCTGAATCAATCTCTTCCAAAGCTGAAGCATCGGAGAAGTATCGAAGTCGAGTGGGTCCTAGAGAGATCAACTCATGGTGTTCGTCTACGCCTCGATTGCCGACATTTGTATATACTGATGTATATTTATGTTTTCTTTTTGCGCGGCTTCCTCATTCCAGGAGCTTGCCTCTGTTGTAAAACATTTTTGCCCATTCAGGGGTTCATCATCAATAAAATGCACATTATTCAGCAATTTTACTTGTCTGTTTAGCATTTATCTGTTTTGTTTGCGAATGATAACGCCGATGTGTTTTTTGATAAAATGCGCATACATAAGCTTGCGGGCCTAAGCCCATTGATTGTTGAAACAATTAACTAACTGAACATCGTCACGAGATAATAACCTGGATAGGCCCCTTTGAGGAGGGTATCTTGTCGGTTTGTTTGTGTTGTTGCAGGTGTAGCGCCTCGCCAGAAGATGTGCCGCGCGTATCCCTGAAGCAGGATGAGTCCCCCTTCTTCAGCAGAGTTCAGTAGTCTCTCCTCCGCAGAATCAGAATCAGAATAGTGAGCATTGATATGTCTTCCCCAGGTAGAGGTGATTCTCTTCCCCAAGCAAGCGCATCCTGAAGGAGTGTCACCTCATCAGCTGAGTCAAGCACCGAAGAATGATGTTGTCTCCCCCCAGCACCGGGTCACAAGTGCAGATTTCATAGAAGTATTCGGGTGCCAAAACTCGTTTCCCCAGCACCGGGTCACAAGTGCAGATTTCAGAGAAGTGTTCGGGTGCCGAAGCTCGTGTTTTCCCCGGTAAAGTCGCCGAAGCGGGTGTTTCCCCCGCACCGGGTCACAAGTGCAGATTTCATAGAAGTATTCGGGTGCCAAAACTCGTTTCCCCAGCACCGGGTCACAAGTGCAGATTTCAGAGAAGTGTTCGGGTGCCGAAGCTCGTGTTTTCCCCGGTAAAGTCGCCGAAGCGGGTGTTTCCCCCGCACCGGGTCACAAGTGCAGGTTTCGCAGGAAGCTAGTCGTATACCGAAGTATGCAGTAACTGATGGTGCCAGACTGAAATCTCCAGTGGAATTGAGATTCCTCACCAGAGTCAAGCTCTCTCCTGAAGTTCGATGATTCCTTCTTCCCCAGTAGAGTGTTGGGACAGCTGATGTTGTATTCCCCTGCAGAGTTGTACTCTCCCCCGAAGTCAGATGATTCTTTCTTCCCCAGTGGAATCGAATTCCCCATCAGAGTCGCACTCTCCAGTGAAGTAGAATGATTTCTCTCCCCGGTTGAGTCCGCAGAAAAGCAGAATCCTTGGAAGTTGATCAGGTCATGATCAATTTTCCCCAGCAGAGCATTGAACAGCTGATGCTGTATTTCCCCCTGAGTCGCACTCTCTCCAGCAAAGCAGAATGACTTCTCCTTCCTCAGCCGAGTTTGCAGATGTCCAAGAGATCCGAATCCTTGGAAGTTGATCAGATCATGATTGGTTTTTCCCCAGTGGAGTGTTGAGCAGCTGAAGTTGGTTCCCCACAGCGTGGTCATCCCCAGAAGAATAGCCGAGACAGCTGCGCAGTTTATTCTCGCGATTGATATCAGCAGATCCAAGTTCTCGTAGAGCTTCATCCCCTGCCGCAGTCAGCTGAAGTTGTTCCCCTGCAGCAGTCCGCGGAAGATCAATTCCCCAGACGGAGCCTGATTGACATTGGCGTGTTCACATTCTCCTCAGCAGGATGATTCCTCTACCAGAGTGGTTTTGTCTCCTTGACAGGAGGATTTCCCCCTTCGGCATTTATTTTGCTGACAGGATCACATCATTGTGCATGATTGCATAGCATTGTGCATGATTGCATAGCATTGTGCATGATTGCATGGCATTTAGCATAAATACATGTCATTCCCACCGTGTGGGGCATAGTGCAGAAGCATACACATCCTAAGCATGATCTAGATCATTATCATCCTCATTGTACAGGTGTACTACCGAAAGACCGGTTGCTCAGGACGATTCTTGAAGTTCTCCCCAGCAAAGTTGTTTTCTTAGATGATTCTAAAAAACCCCGGTGATCCCCGCAGTCGCTCGCTCAAGATGATTTTTGAGATCCCCAGCAAAGTCTTCAGTTCCAGATGATTCTCGAACTCCTCGGCAGGGCCATTTTCTTAAAGACGATTCTTAAGACCTCAGTACAGCTTCCCGGGTGGTTCGCCTAGTATGATACTTGAGCTCCCCAATAGCACCTCCAGCAAGAGTTGCCCAGGAAGATTCCTGGAATTCCCAACAGAATGTTTGCTCCAGAAAGGTTATTAGTTCAGGACGATTCTTGAAGATGCCCGACGGATCTGTTTGTTCAAGTTGATTCTTGAAGTCCTCAGCAGCATGATATGTCTGCTCCAGCAATGATGTCTAATCTGAAGATGGATTTCGTAAGCGCCCGATGGCGACATCAGAAAGTTCCGGTGAGTTCAGATTTCCGTGTTGAAGATTCAACGGGTGGATGAAGATAAGGTTCCAGAGGTTGTAGATACAACAGAGTGATTCGTGTGAGTCTGAAGACCAAGTCAGTTGTCCTGAGGAGATGATTGATTGCGATCAAGTGAATAGTGTTTCTTCCGACTGAAGTCGAAGATGTTTCTCCAGCTGAGGCGGAGTTTTGCCTGAAGGCAAAGTGTCTGAATCCCCGTAGGGTCATGAATGGCTCAGAACACCATTTCTCTGACTGAAGTCGCAGATTTCCTAAGCTGAAGCGAAGGTGCCTAAGGGCAAGGTTATCCCCCAAGGTCATGAATGACCTAGGATTCATTTTTCGGACTAAAGGCCGAAGTATATCCCTGACTGAAGTCTCGGATGCTCTATAGCAGAGATGGAGATGCCTGAGGGCAGATTCATGTATCCTTGAAGGCCAAGGATCATGTCTTTAGACTGAAGTCGAAGATACCTCCTGCAGAGTTGCCGACAGGCAAAGTTCACATCCTTGAAGGCCAAGGATGCTTATCTTCAGAAGTATTTGAAGATTTTTTCTAGCTGAAGCTGGAAATGGCCAGGGGCCAGGGTTTCATATGTCTTTGATGTTAAAGTTCTACGGCGGGCAGTGTGCAGCAGTATTCCGATGTTCGTCATGGTTCTGAGGGTGAACCCCAGATCAGAGTGTGCTCGGTTAAGTCTCTCATGCCCAGCAGAGTAGTTTCAAATACGCAAGTGTACCTTTTGTTCCATTTACCAGGGGTGAACCCCAAGTCAGAGTTGCTCAGTGTTGTATTTTCTCCAGCGGCGATGCGGGGTATTTTGATTATCCGACGGCGAGGTCAGATTATGTTTGTTTCCGGCAGCGAGGTTGGATGTTTGTTTGACGGCAATGTCAGACTCCTTAAATCCCCAGCAGAGATGATGTTGGTACGATGGCGATGTCGAGTGTCTCTCAGAATGATGTTTGTTTCCGGCGGCGATGTCAGATCAGTATCTCTCCAGCTAGTTGTTGAGCAGCTAGTGTCGCAGTATTCAAAGATTTGTTCCCCGCAGAGTATCATGTGCTTGTGCAGTTGGCAAATTTTCGGGTTTACCGATATTCAACCGTCTCGTACCTTGATTGGTTGAGAGTCGTTCGCTTCTCACCCAGTCAGGTTCAAGCCGTTTGAATAGGGGCAGCTGTTGCACCCCAAAATTTGACCAACAATTATTCATTCATTGAGTGTTTGAAAGTGGATACCTTCATCAGAAAGTTCAAGAGATCCTCAGAGGAATGGGTTGAAACCAGGGTTGTATGCTTCATAGCTTGAGAGTTGTGGGTGCCCCTCAGATGATTCTGAGACTTTGAGAAAGAACTTGATGTTTTGGGAAAGCTTATGAGATGTCTTGATAGCCTTCATGAAGCGCAGAGAGGTCATTATGCAAGAGTTCAGAAGATTCAGCCATGAATGGATGAATTAGGGTTTTGACTGGGTCAACCCTGGGTTAACTAAAAATTTGGAGAAGGTTGAGACTTAATCCAAGGGCCATGAGATCATGGAATGATGCATAGAGATGTTGTAAAGATGATTCCTAGACCAACTCATCATGATTGAGGAGTTTGAGAAGTTTTGAGTTAGGGTTTCTGAGGATTGTCAGTGGAAAAACCCTAATTTGATCCCTATTTTCCAGGCAGTTTTAGCTCTAGATGTGATTGATATCTCATCTTCCCCACAACATGAATGTTGTAGAGCTTGTCCCAAGCTTTAATTTGAGTGGTGGAAGTCCTTGATAGGAGTTACAGAGCTCAAGTTATGGTTTTGACAAATTACAGGTCAGCAGAGGTGTGTGAATCTGGGTCCTTGAAAGTCACCCAACTTGCAGACAACTTTTGCCCTAGTAGGAGGATTCCTATGATTTCTTGGTCAACATGAATGTTGAAGAGGATCTTCTTAGCTTTAATTTGAGTGGTAGAAGTCCTTGATTGGATTTGTGGAACTCAACTTATGGTTTGAACAAGACAGGGGTATTTTGGTCATTTGTCAGTTATAGGTCATTTTAGCCAATGCCTAAAACTCCTATTTCCAAGCCTCAAATGGAAAAACTCAAAACATGAAAGTTGCTCAAAATGTGATTTTAAGTCTAGAAAGAAGGTCACAAATTGTTGGAAAAGCTCATAGCACAAGATTACATGATTGGTCAAAAATGAACTAAAAATGGCTTATAACTTTGAAAAGTTGAAATTGAAAAGTGATTTGGGAGATCCACAAATCCAAAATAGGTCATCCAATATATCATTTTGATTGGAAAAACCCTTTTGAGAACATTGGTTTAGCTAGAATTTTCATTTGAGGTCTAAAAATGGGTGATGCTTTGAAAAGTCATCACTTGAAAAAGAAGGCAAGGTTGGAAAACTTAACACAAGGTAATTACAAGGCATGTGAGCTTCCTTACCATTCCATATTATCATGTAATGAGATTTTAAAAGGTGTGTAAGTTGGTTAGAGGTGATATATCATGAGATCCCAAAGTGGCATATCATGGAATTTTCAAGAACTTTCCACACTTTTCTAGATGAATCTAGAAGCATCCAACCATCAATATAAAAAGAATGCCATGAGGAGTGTTAAAGGTTGGTGATAGAGAGCATTTTCAGAGAGGAGAGAAAGAGAGAGATAGCCATTGAAGCAATTTCTTCAAGTTCAAGTAACTCAAGAATTCTGCCACTACAAGCCATCTCCTTCACAACCATTGCAAACAGAAGACTGGTGGTCATCCAAGGATCATCTAGAAGCAATTCCAAGGCTTGAATCGTGCCCTACATCACTGCACCATAACCTCTTAACAGGTTTCTTCTTCACTCTCTATCTCTTAAATTATGCAGTTTTAGTTAGTTTCTTAGGCATAGAAATGATTCACTAGGGTAGAGGATTCTTTCCCTTGAGTTAGAGCAAGATTTGTGAGGTTTCACACCAGAGCCATGATTCTTTAATCTTCCATAACTGGCTGTGTAATGAGTTTTAGGTAGCATGAATTAGGTTAAAATGACCAGGATAACATCAAGAATATCTGTATACCATTAGACTGAAGTTTGGTGAAGGTCGATACCAGTTGATAGCAAGTGAACATGGTTGTACCAAGGCATTGCAAGATTCTGTTAGAACAACCTAGGTGGAATCAAGAAAAACTAATCGTACCATTTTATTCTAGGCATTTAGTAGATCATTTTTCATTTTAGAATCATGTTGTTTCGTGGCGTGTGGAGGGAGATAGAAGGGCTCGAATTTGAGTGTATGGAGGGAGGGTTCTGAAAACCCTAGGTCCCATTTGGGACGATGAACAATAGCCCTAGGATTAGATCCAAATGTTGACAAATTCATCCAATCCAGCGGCTGAGATTAAATCTGAGAGTGAGAGGGAAAATTCAAATAATCCCAAACGCTGCGTTTCATTAAACCAGCGCTGGGCCCAGAGTGCTATTCGCCCCCCCCTTTTTGTTGGCCCAGTCATTTTAACTGGCGCGCCTTACTATTTGTACCCCCCCTCCCCTTAATTAATTTAATTCTTTTAATTTTCTTTTAATGTTTTTCTGTTTTGTTTAATTCATTAAAATTGATAAAAAATGATTTTTTTAATCCTTCTTTTTTCTATGATTAGATGAAAATGTGTAGAAAATTATAAAAATAAAAATGAGATTTTATTTTTAGGTTTAATATTTTTAATAGATTTTCCAAATAAATAGCTTTTTAATAGTCTTAATTTGGTATTTGATTTTGTAGGAATTGTTTTAGAACCTTACCTTAGGGTTTTTAATCCATTCTTTTTTATGCAATTAGATGATGAATCATAGTTCCCCATAGGATTTTTTCTAGATTTTTAGAATTAAATTTTGATTAGTTTAATTAGGGTAGATCTAGGGTGTCCTAATTAGGGTTTAGAATTGTGCCTAGGTGATGAATCCCTTTCTTTGATTAAGTTTTATCTTGATTTTTAGGTAGAGACCTTTGTAGATGTTGTGAGTAGGTGTTGAGGACCCTTGTGAATAATTTTTAGATTTTTCCCCATTAGTTTAGTATTTTTAGGTATTTTCTGAAGTTGCCTATGGATTTTGTGTACCCTGTGGTTATCTGTTCATCTTTGGGGTTCATTGTGGGGAATTTGTTGAGGGGCTTGTGTTGCCTTGAAGATATTGATGGAGAGCATCATGAAGTGAAGATTGTTGATCAAGATTCAGAGACCCAGAGCTTGTCTTGTCCCCTGTCTGCGAGGTTTGAGATCCTGAAGTTTGAAGGAAGTTCATGGTACTTTCCTGAGGAAGGCACTATGAATGACTTTCATTCTTTCTTCTCACCTCTTTCTTAAGTATCCAATGATGTTGGAGCCAACTTGTGAGTTTAATTTCTCCTGAGGAGGAATGTAAACTGATCACATGTTGTTGAGCCACATGGGATACAACTCCTAAGTGGAAGCCTCCTAGTACTTTCCTGAGGAAGGTCCTATGGGTCTATTCACTTAGTTCCCTTAGTTTGTCTAGGCTTTCCTAAGTATCCAATGATGTTGGAGCCAACTTGTGAGTTTAATTTCTCCTGAGGAGGAATGTAAACTGATCACATGTTGTTGAGCCACATGGGATACAACTCCTAAGTGGAAGCCTCCTAGTACTTTCCTGAGGAAGGTCCTATGAGTCTATTCACTTAGCTCCACTAGTTCAGATAGGATTTCCTAAATATCCAGTGATGTTGGAGCCTGCTTGTGAGTTTAATTTCTCCTGAGGAGGAATGTAAACTGATCACAGTGGTTGAGCCACATAGGGTATGACTCCTGAGTATACACCTCTTAGTGCTTTCCTGAGGAAGACACTATGAGTCTGATTGCTTAGCTCCCTTTCTTTGGTAAGCTTGTTCTGAAGCTTGAAGACTGGGAATGATTTCTCTTGTTTAGGGTTTTGCTTTGCTTAGATCTGTTCAGATTCTGTGTTAGGGTTAGGATTAGAGAGTAGATGATTCTTTCTCAAGTGTGTTTTGTTTGCCTGATGGAACTTCATTTCCTTTATCTGTCATTGCTTGATAGTATGTTGTTTATCTTCAGTATGATTGCTGTTATTTCATGACTGGCTTGAGGTCGAGACGAGCTTGTGGAGGCTGAAACCCCACACACATTTCCTCCCTCACTTGCATTGCATGCATTTTACTGTTAAAGCTGATGTTTTCGTCTGTTTCTGTGTATCATTGACATGATCCCTTAGGACTCTCATTTCCTTTGATAAGGATTTGATGATAGACTTTTAGGTTGAAACCTATGCATGACAACATCTAGGAGTTCCCTGTTCAAACCTCAACCATAGGATGAATCCATGGCATGATAACAGTAGGACTTGATAGTCTCCCTCCTAGTTGAACCATTTAATCCGTAGTTTCCCGAACTACGTTTGCTCTGATCTTTCATACCAGATGAAAGTACGTAGGCATAGGATGCGATATCCTAGCGAGCAACCTTCCCCCGTAGTTAGCCGAACTACGTTGACTCTGATTTCTCATTCTCTGATGAGAATACGTAGGCATAAAGCGCGACGCTTTGCCGAGTCATTTTTCTTTTCTTTTTCAGCCAGCCTTGATAGGTAGATAGATTATAACCAACCCGTCCAAGTAAACAAACAAGCGAGGATCCCGTCGAGTACGACGGACGTGAGGGGTGCTAACACCTTCCCCTTGCGTAACCGACTCCCGAACCCAGACAATGGTTGCGACGACCTTGTCTTACCCTTATTCGTCAGGTTTTTCCGATCATTTCCTTTCCCGCTCTGAGGGATAAATAACGAAAGGTGGCGACTCTTCTGTCATGCCGGCACCTTATTTTCGCGCAAGCGACACAACCCCCTAAAACCGTTCGAGAAATACGAAGCTTTTTAGGACACGCCGGTTTTTACCGACGATTCATCAAAGATTTCTCGAAAATTACTAAACCTCTTACTAGTTTATTAATGAAAGACGCTGAGTTCATATTTAATGAAGATTGTCTTAAAGCATTCGAAACTCTAAAAACAGCCCTCATCACCGCACCAATCATGCAACCCCCTGACTGGAGATTACCTTTTGAAATCATGTGCGATGCGAGTGACTATGCTGTAGGCGCAGTTCTAGGCCAGAGAAAGGAAAAGAAACTTCATGCGATTTACTATGCCAGTAGAACCTTAGATTCTGCCCAGATGAACTACGCTACTACCGAAAAAGAATTGTTAGCAGTTGTCTTTGCGCTTGACAAATTCCGTTCTTACCTAGTTGGAGCGAAAATAATCATTTACACAGACCATGCTGCTATCCGATATCTATTAACTAAGAAAGATGCTAAACCAAGACTCTTAAGATGGATTTTACTCTTACAAGAGTTTGATCTAGAAATAAAAGATAAGAAAGGTACTGAGAACGTCGTAGCGGACCATTTATCTAGAATAGAAGGTATTAAACCTGAACAAGTGTCGATTAACGATGATTTTCCGTATGAACAGCTGATAGCACAAATAGGAAGCGACCTAGCTCAGTTAGATATAAATGAACCAGAATCCGTGGAAACAATCCAGACAACTGTAGGACTGCCATGGTACGCTGACATCGTCAACTACCTAGCCGCAGGAGCTCTTCCACCCGATCTAACCTATCAGCAGAAAAAGAAATTCTTTCATAATCTGAAACATTACTATTGGGATGAACCATTATTGTTCAAAAGAGGACCAGATGGAATCTTTCGCCGATGTATTCCCGAAGAAGAAATAGAAGATGTCATTGCTCAATGCCATTCATCTCCTTATGGTGGACATGCAAGCACTTCCAAGACTTGTGCAAAAATCTTGCAAGCCGGCTTATTCTGGCCTAATCTATGGAAGGATGTCCACATCGCTGTTATAAATTGCGATCGGTGTCAACGCACTGGCAATATTTCAAGAAGAGATGAAATGCCTCAAAAAGGAATTTTAGAAGTAGAAATCTTTGACGTCTGGGGAATAGTTTTCATGGGACCATTCCCATCATCTTTCGGTAATAATTACATACTCGTAGTTGTTGATTATGTTTCGAAATGGATTGAAGCCATAGCTTCTCCTACAAACGATACACGAGTAGTAATAAAGCTTTTCAAAAATATAATCTTTCCCAGATTTGGTGTGCCTAGACTCGTCATAAGTGACGGTGGCTCGCACTTCATTTTAAAAATCTTTGACAAATTACTATCTAAATATGGAGTAAGACACCGTGTGGCTACACCATATCACCCACAAACAAGTGGACAAGTCGAAGTCTCAAACAGAGAAATTAAACAAATCTTAGAAAAGATTGTCGCCATATCTCGGAAAGATTGGTCATCTAAACTTAATGAAGCTTTATGGGCTTATAGGACCGCTTACAAGACACCCATAGGTACTACACCTTTCAAACTAGTTTATGGAAAATCTTGTCACCTCCCAGTAGAACTAGAACACAAAGCTTATTGGGCGATCAGAACTCTCAATATAAACTATAATGTTGCAGGAGAAAAGCGAATCCTAGACATTAACGAATTAGAAGAATTAAGGTTAGATGCATATGAGAATGCTAAGATATATAAAGAAAGAACTAAGCGATGGCATGATAAACGCCTATCTAGGAAAGAATTTAGTGTGGGAGACGTTGTACTCCTCTTTAATTCAAGACCTAGGCTCTTTCCTGGAAAATTAAAATCTAGATGGTCAGGACCCTTTGAAATAACTAAAGTATTCCCGAGTGGAGCAATAGAAATTAAGGGTAGGAATAGTGAACCATTCATAGTAAACGGACAACGTTTAAAACATTATCATAAAGTTGAAAATAGAGATTATGCGAATAATCTAAAGCTTTTAGAATTGTCCACTAATTCCCCTGATTAATCTAAACCTAAGCATTACGTCAGGCTTTTGACGATAAAAACAACGCTTAGTGGGAGGCAACCCATTTACTTATTTAATTATTTAAACTATTCTTTTCTTTTAGCATATTGTTATTTATCATTTTATTATTTGTTTAATTGTTTTGTCATTTTATAGTTTTATTTTATATTACTATTATTGCCATTACATTATGCATTTCATTTTCTTATTTTTATCTTAAATCACTTTTTACAGATTTTCTAAAGTCTTTTCCACTTTCCTTCTTCCCCTGATTTGTTTCCCCCATATTTGCACTGACCATGGCTAACCAACCAATTAACCATATGGAAACCAAATTTAGAGGTAGGAACCAAAGAATGAAGTTTGAAGAGTTATCACAGAGGCAAATGGATTTGACCCTGTACCCGGATGATAAGACTATGGAAACCCTAGGTATACATGATAGTGTCATGTACTTGTTAAACCGACTCGAATGGGAGAATGCATTGATCCAACATAAGTTTGTGACTTACCGCGAGCTCACCCTTGAGTTCCTTAGCTCCTTAATTTACCTACCTGAGCGCGGTTTTGGATTTAGGAAAGGATTTATTAGTTTCCGCCTATTTGGAATAGAATATGACTTTAACCATAAAGAACTAGCTGACTTGTTAGGATTCCCTAGTGGACCATTTGCTTTTACTACCACACAAGTAGAATTGATGGATATTGAGCTAGATTTCTTTTGGGGAACCTTAACCGGAAACTACCACCCTGAACCAAATAACATGAATAATGATGAGATCCATAATCCTGCTCTCCGTTACTTCCATAAATTCCTTGCCCACACCTTCTTTGGAAAAGAAGAAAATATTACCGGAGTTTCTAAAGATGAAATATTTATTATGTCATGTTTCACTAATGGACAGCCTGTTAATGGTGTACCTTTCATGATGCAAACCTTCACCCGTATCCAAGAAGAACCTGAATTACCTATATTAGTAGGAGGTCTTGTAACCATGATTGCTGATGCCATAGGACTTAGGTACCAACTGGACAGGTGCAACCGTCTAGGAACAATCCGCCCTATGAATCTTAATTTCTGCTTCAATAGACATATCATAAGGAATTTAGGACATCCACCTTTTGAGTACCTAATCCGGAACGAAGTAGTAACCCTGTTCACATTGCCTAACCATGCTAGAGTAAGTGTTCACAATAAGGATAACTGGCTTTATGAGTTAAACCCACCTGATTATCCATCTACTCCTGAAACACCTCAGTCTTCCAAGATAAAAGATGATATAATGACCGATGTCGAAACTGACCCTGAGACACCTCCTGGTTACCATGACATTGACCACACTGAAGAAGTACATGAAACTCCTGAAGTTAATCAAGGAGATTATGCTAACAACTTACAAAACATCATGAACACTCTCAATGCTTACCAAACTGACATTAATTTATTTAAAGAAGACATTAAGAGCATGCGATTGGACATTATAGGATTGACTGACATAACCTGCGAACAATTCTATCACTTGAACTCCGCCATCGAAGACTTGAAGAAACGCTTTTGAAAATGCTATAAGTGATTTAGTTTATTTTTCTCATTGTTTTTGTTTCTAGTTAGATTTATTTTTCGCAACAATTTCATACCGTAATTTCCGTTTATGTAACTTCATTTTCAATTACTTTATGCAATGCACCTTTAATTCCAAAATTTCTCCATTTTTAGCAATTTATATATTTTTCATTCTATGTACTGTTATGCTTGCATTATTTCATATTATATACAATCTCTCATGCCATGCAAGTTAGTATAGTACTGTGTTGAAATTATATACTATATGGTGTTTATAATTTAATATGAGTGTTAGTGAAGAAAATACATTATTATAAACTATGTGAATTAAGTGAGAAAATGTTTTTCTGGAAATTATTCAACGAAGCGTGCCCTCACGGTCGTCATACCCATCTCACGATCGTGACGTGCTTAAATAGCGTGTTACGACCGTCACACCCCTGTCACGACCGTGACAACCCCTATTTCAGGAATCGTGAGAAACAGAACTGTTTCTCTTCATGCCTCTTCTTCTTCTTCCTCCATAACTTCCTCAAAACTACCCATTTTCTCCATAACCTCCGTAACCTCCCCATTACCAACTTTAAACCTCATTAACCCCCCATTATCATAACCTATCACATTCTCACTCTCCATTATTTATCCCCAATCAATATTTCTTTCATTTTACCATTTTTTTCACAAAACATCAAAAATCTTCATTCTTCACTCTAAGCTCTTGCATGCAATGGATTCTATTACTTATAGAGAAGGTGATGCTGGAGAAACTCAGAGAGAACGTTTTCTCCGATTCCAAAACCGCGGTGTGCAACCTACACGTTACATTGACACTGTCTGTTTGAGGGAACTCGGAATGCTTGCCAGTGTTACAAGCCTGCTTCAAAAAGTCGGTCTGTGGGATCTTTGCAGTCAACCTCAGCCCACATTCGAGCTTCTGACACTGGAGTTCTTAAGCTCATTCAGTTACATCACCGGTACCGGTTCTCAGAGTCAGCTCACCGGTGTCGCCAAATTCAGATTGCATGGCCAAGAGTTCAACATTCCGCAAGACAGGATAGCCGAGTTGTTAGGCTTCGATCACGGAGCTGAAGCTCACCGTCGCGTGCCCGATAATTTTAGTGAACAAGCTTTCACTCTATGGCACGACTTAACCAACACCCGTGCATCAGCCTTCCAAAGCCTCAACGCTACGCACATTCACAACCCGACAATCCGCTATTTCCACCGTGTCATATGCAACACCATCTTCGCTCGAGAAAGCAACCATAAGCTCAACTCCAAGGAGCTTCTATTCTTACACTGCGCTCTTAATGACGAGCCGATCAACGCTTCCCCTTTCATGCTTTATCATATCCAGGCCATTGCACACAGAGGCTCCACCCCGTTCTTCATAGGCGGCATTGTCACCACCCTCTCCATTCAGTTGGGGATTGGTGACTTGGTCGTTAATCAGCCTCACCTAGCCGCAGAATTCCTCACCAAGAGTTATTGCAGGTCCGCTCACCTGATTGCGCAGCGAGAGGATGGCAGGTATAGCCCTGTTGTCCATGGCACCATTTTCCATCATATCATTCTGCCGTCCCGCGACCGCATCGATCCATCCAGCCGAGCCAACTGGCTCTTTGTTTTACCTGTTGCTGCCGATCACGTCCCTATTCATGATGATCCGGCAGACCCTCCAACGGATGAGATGCAGGACGCTATGGATGCAGCTGAGCCTGTCCAGGATATACCAGAGACATCTATCCGACAGCCCCCTGCTCCCGAAATCACACTTGAGGAAGTCCTCCGTGCGATTCATCAGCAGAACCAGATGAACGCCGCACTGGAGCGAAGGCAGAAGGAGCAGTATGATGCTTTACTCAACACTATTGCAGCAAACCAGGAAGCTACTAATGAGAAGTTTGGAGAAATTTTCAGCGAGCTAGAAGCCCTCCGCATTAACATCACTGCTGCCTCCGGCACCGGTTCTGATCCTGAAGCGACTCCTTCCAGACGCCGCTCCCGCACCAGAGGCCGAGCCCGCGGTCCTCAGCAGCCATAGTTTTAGTTTGCTTATGTTTGTTTTTCGTTTTTGTCGTTGTACTGTACTTTTACCGCGTTTATATCACAACATTGAGGACAATGTCTGATATAGTGTGGGAGAGGTACCTTTCATTTCCGCATTTTCCCTTTTTCGCACTTTTCTATTTCGTTGTATTTTCAATTCCGTTGTATTTCTTTTCGCAACTTAATGAAATGAGCAAATCTTTGTGCTATTTTCTTTAATTTCGAACTTTCCCCGATTATTTAGCTATACCAGAAAAAATCTTTAATTATTCGCATTACCCGACTTACCTACAGAATCGTAATTAGGAAGCCGAGAACGGTTAAACAAGACCAATACAATCTTGACATCTTTGACTCCCTACTTAAGCAATTCCATCCCGATTACCATTACGAGTACACTTTTAGTTTCAGTTCAAAAGTAACCCCTAGTAGTTTATACTAGCAGTCAGCACCGTCTGAACACAAACCACGTGGGGAGCCGATGAATATAAGGGTTTGATGCCTAATCAATAATGATCCTTCATATCTCGATGCAAAATGAAAAGAAATCGCACCAAAGTACACGGTCGCATATGAGAAACGAGAAATATGAGAAGGAGTCCATTGCAAGTTGGTTCAGAGGTACTGGTTCTGAACTCGGTAGGGCGTGCTACAGCTCGATCCCCCACAACCTCCAAATCGGATAAAATATGTAGGGTTACCACACTCGTGTACCAGACCCCGTGCTCAAAAAAGGATCAAAGTCGCTAACCGGCTACTCCACTACGTGCGTGCTAAGGCAAAGGGCTTAATGTGATTGCGCTAGAATGAAACCGGGCGAAATAAGATCGAAAAACTCCAGGTGAAATCGTAATGTAATTGCCGATTGTTTCGTTTAACGGGAAGTCGACGACATAGCTTGTTGCTTGTGTCATTAGTGTATCGGTAGTGTTCTATCAAAGTACCGGATTATCCGACAAAACGATCCCTCGTACGGTTTGTTATGAGTATGCGTGAATAAAATCTTGTCCGCCGATTTTCAACCGACTATTTGCTTGAGGACAAGCAAAGGTTTAAGTTTGGGGAAGTTTGATAACGAGAAAACGCATCGATTATATTGCTAGGTTTCATTAACGTTTTATCGCATATTCACCGTTTTAACACTCGATTTCTCGAGTTTTTCTTACCATTTTGCAGGCACATCATTATATGGAGCTAAATCATGAATTAAGAGCAAAAGGAACAAAAGAAACCATAAAGAGATGAAGAAATGAAGAAGCCTGCAAAAGACTGCATAATTTGTTGCAGTCACGACCGTCACAAGGGTGTCACGACCGTGACACCCCAATTTGAGCCATCACGACCGTAAGAGAGTGGTCACGACCGTGACACTTAAAAACCACAAGTTACGAACGTGAAGACCTTGTCACGACCGTGACAAGGGTAAAATTAGGTTTTTGACTCAGACTACGTCAAGGCATTACGTGAAGACCATTTCTCCTATTCTGTTGCCACGTTCCTGCATTCCTTCCACAAATTCAGCAAGGCCCATGCAACAAAGGTCCAAAAATCCAGCCCATTAAGGATTCTATAAATAGTACAAGTTCTATGAACAATGGGGGAGAGCATTTTTTTATTCAAATTCCTGCGAAAGCTCTGCCGAACTGTATTACGAACCAGCCTTTCTATTCCTGCATTATTTTTAGTTTTCTGTTTCGTTTTTTATTGTATCCAAACCCGCCATATAACAATTTCCAACATCAGGAAATTGTTATACATTTATTTGTTTCTAAACCTTCAACATTCGTTTATTTTCAATTTCCGCTAACTCCAAGCTTTCCGGTCTGTGGAAGAAGGAGTCTGCTCGAATATTTGTTAACCAGGTTTTTCATTATATTGCAATTTAATTTAATTATAATGTTTATTTATTTTTCTGCCATGAGTACGTTATTATTAAATTTTCTATCTCTGTCTGGTTCAACATCGATGAGTAGCTAAACACCTTAGGGCGGTATGTAGTTATAACAAACTTAACCGGTAAAATATAACCATAGGCTAAAAATAATTAATCACTTAACATTCTGGCTGATACTTTTTAATTGAAATAGACCTTTTCGTTACGAGAGTAAGAAAAGAGTATTAGGTTAGGTCAAGACCACGAGAGTGTGAGATTTTAACCAGATAGCTAAAGTTAGGCATTTAAATTAAACACAGCGAGAGCGCTTTAAGATAAATTAGAATTACTTAGTTTCCAAAAATTACCTCTAAACACTTATGGGCTAGCGAGAGCAGGCATAGGGCTTTAGGGATAAGATCTGATATAAGACCACGAGAGTGTGAGTTGAGGGTATTTAAGCTGGTAATCTCTACCGAATAGATTAAGTAAACACCTTTATAAGCCTAGGTTAGATTGATCCACCTAAGTTAGTATAATTACATACCGACCGCCTTAGTATTACTTTATTAAAACTTAAATTTAATTCCGCCTTTAATAGTCTTAAAAATCAACAAAAAATCGTGACAACCATTCGCCTTAGCTAAACTAGAAGTTCATCTAGCACTAAGTAACCATAGAATCCCTGTGGATCGATAATCTTAAATATTACTTCGATAGGCTGTGCACTTGCAGTAAGATACCGCTAGACGCATAAGTAGACACGTCTTTAGCCCATCAATGACGTTCTCCATGTATCCAATCCACGTCATTAGCAAATTAAAGCTAATGGTGTTTGCCATTAGCATAATGGCGGTTGCCATTAGCCTAAAGGCGGTCGTCGTGAACGCGTAATGCAAAATTTTCAGGAAACAGTTTTTTTCCTCTCCCACTCTCCTATATTTTCTCGCACGACTCCCACTCCTTTGGCATCAGTTATTTTAGCATCATAACACTATATATTACAATTTTGACGTGGAATTTGGTATCCAAATTTTGTACGCGGAAGCACTGTTCGTAGTTTTAGGCAGAAACCACAATTGTAAAATGGGTAGTTTTCTCACGTCGAGAAACTACTCCACCATTAGTGTTTAGGCCTATAATTTATGTAACTTTCTTGGATAAATAATCTTGCCTTTAATTTAATTTCATATTTTATTTCAGGTTCATTTACTGTTATCGTACTTTATTTTCTTACCTTTAATTTCTGCCATTTACTTTTACACTTTATTTTTCTTCCATTGTTACTGTTTCAAGCTTCAACCTTTTTTTTGCAAACATGACTTTAAATTATTTTAAACCACTTATTATTTATTTAGTTAATTCGAAAACTCAAAATTGTTTATTTGTTTTCGCAACCATGTCTGGTTAAATTGTCTTGAGACTGGTATATGAGGATCGTTGTTATCGACGGGACTCAGTAATGAAATTAGGTGCGAAACGTTAGTAAATTCCATTTTGACTTTATTTTCCAAGTTTATTTCCAATAGTTTTGTCACGAGAGTGAAAAGAAAATTAAGGTTCGAGCTAATAGCGCGAGAGTATGAGGATTAAACTGAATAGTGGAAACTGGACATTGATCATAAATACAGCAAGAGTGCTTTAGGTATCAATTAGGACTTAATTAATTTTTAAAATATGTTTCTTAATTAGAATGGGCGAGCGAGAGAAAAATCTCATGGTTAGGAAGTGTGGCTTTAGTCAATAGTGTGAGAGTGTAAGATAAATTCTTTAAACTAATATTTTCTACAGAACGCAATTTAACCATAATTTAACGCCTATGATTTACAGAGTCTCGGAGAAACATGGAATTCATATTTAACTTAGTTTTAATTCTAGTTTTAGTTTCCCCAAAATCCATATTTCATTAGTCTTAGCTTTACATCGCAACAATAGATAATGGTAGATTAACATTGGTCTCTGTGGGTTCAACAATCTTTTATATTACTTCGATATTTTCGTACACTTACGAACACATCATGCTTTTGGCGTTGTTTCCGGGGACCAACGGTCAATATTGTGATTTCGTTGTTGCACCGTATATAGACTAAGGCACTCTTATATCTTTTTACTATGTATCACCCAGATTTTCTCTACGATTACAACTCCCAATATTTTGAGGAGTCGCAAGAATCCAATAAATCTGACCTTAAAATATTAATGGAGGATTTCAGTGCAACGATAAGTCACTCTCACCCAAATTTCCTCTATGATTACCATTTCCAGTATTTTGAGAAACCGCAAGATTTCCATAAATCCAAACTCAAAATACTAATGCATTGGAGACTCAAATCTCCTTGCTTGCACAAGCACCTTTAGGACCCTACCCTGAGAGATATATGGATGTCGTAACAACCAGTAATGAAAAACAAATCAAAAATCCTAAAGAGAGTGAGTTTGAGGAGAGTTCAGGTGAGAAAAGAGTAGAGATTTAGAAAAATCCTCTGACGCCATTTGAAAGGGAGGTTATCATAGAGGTAGAAAAGGAAGCACCTATCTTTTTTCCTCTTCCCTATACCCCACCTATTCCTTTTCCGCAAAGGTTTGTGGAAACTAAGGTAGACTCCCAATCCAAAATGTATGTGGATGTATTGGAAAGTATCCACACCAACGTACCTTTGTCTGAGGTCCTGCATAAAAAGAGAAAATCCGAGGACCATGAAACTAAGGATATCATTACTGTTAAGAGGATAAGGTTAACCTTTGAGGTGGTGGATGAAATAACTAAGCTCAAACTTGAAAAGTTGATACTCAGGATAGAGGCAGAACTACCACCACAAGTTCAAAAGAATGAACTACCCCACAGAAGGAAGAAAAGAAAAGGCGAGGGATATGAGAGATGGGTTGATAAGTGGCCATGAAAACCTATGACTATTAAAAGTTCGATTGAGGAATCATTCTCGAGAGAACCTCCATGAGTGCTTGCACTTCTGAATAGTCGAGCTACCGACGCTAAATTAACCACTGCATGGGAGGCAACCCACTAGCTTTTAATTTAATGTTTTCCTTTCATTGCTTGAATTTGCAGAAAATAAAGAGATGGACCGCTTATCACGTCTCAGTTACTTTTAGGAAAAAAACCTCTAGGTTCTACCCTCCAAATAATTTAATGATTAATAATGTTGTTGTTCAGAATATTATTTTTACCATGCCCAAACCGCACCAATGTGCAAAACTTGGGAGATTTAGTTCTATGACTCCGATGATAATCTTGGAGAAGAGCTAGTGCCCACAGACATTCCTACAAATGTCACTGCTGGTGGTGACACTAATGATGAGTATGATAGGAGAGAGCATGCCTCTCCCGTCTGTAATTCACCCCTTCCTCATTCTTCGCATGGTCAGATTCCACCTGCACACACCGCACTATATTTTTTTAACACTTTTACAGGTACTTCCTCTGAAAACGGGCAATATGATGAGCTGGTTCAAGAATTGCACAATCGAAGATCTTATAATGACGAGGGAGATAGTCTATTTTATGCCACATATCAACAACACACAAGAGATGATTGACTACATGCAACATATGCAAGCATCACAAGCTCAAACAAACGAAGGTATCTCAAAATGCCCGCCGCCGAAGCAGAAGTGGGCAGCGAAGACATGGACAACAAGGGCAAGATCAGAGAGGATTTGGCACGCAGTAGCATTCATACAGGTTCTATCTTTCCTTTGTCCACCTTTTATCAAAAAATTGAGGACAATGTTTAGTTTAAGTGTGGGGGAGGAACTTTACCGTTTATCGCTTTTTAGTTTGATTTTTTGTTTTCTAGATTATTTCATATTTTTAGGAATTTATCTATTTTTAATGTTTTGCCGAGTCTTTGCATGTGTTGTTAAGTCTTTATGCATGGTTTTCACTTGTTATTAAATTTCCCCAAAATTTTAAAATTTTAACCTCCAACAATTTTTTTGCTTTGATTCATGGCACGACACTCTGAAAGTATATAGGTTATTTTTAATTTAGGCTATGCTAGTAATCCTTAAGTAATTTATTTAAGCAGTCAACACCATCCTAAGCACACACTAAGTAAGAAGCCGATGCAAATAAGTGTATGATCTCTGGTTTAAAATGATAAATTAATAGAGAGAAAAATGAATGATAAGATACATTCCTTCTAAGTTAGGTGGTTCTCACCTGGTCACTTAGCCTAACGGTATCAACTTTTTAAGTTCAATTGATGCTTAAACATATTTACTGAGAAAAATGAAATAACAATGAGATCATAGTCACTAACAGATTTACTTACCATGAATGTGTATGGATAACGAGCTTAATGTGATTGCACTAGAATGAAATGGGGTGAAAGATAGAAAGAGATATAGGTTGAGTTATAATGGCATGGTTCAGATCGGTTTGCATAAGGAGGGGTTTTTTGAAATTGTGTCGTTACGATATCCTTGGTATCAATATTTAGTACCTATCGATCTAACATTAGCCTAGCAGCCACGTACAATTAGAGTCTCTTTGTGCCTTTGTTTCGAGCCATGCTTATTTCTTTTTACTGTGTTGGTTAATTGCTTAAGGACAAATAATGGTTTAAATGTGGAGGGTGTTGATAACGCAAAAATGTATCGTTTATTTTGACTCTACTCACATGCAATTTAATTTTGTTTTACTTTTTTTTCTTCATATTATTATGTCTTATTATATTTGTGTTTTAGGTATTTGTTAAATAAGAGTGTCCGTGCGAGAAAATTGGGAAAAGAGCAAGAAAATGAAGAAAAGGAAAGTGTAGAATTTTCCATTTTCTGGTACATGGCATTCGCCATGTACTCAATCACGTCATCAGCAAATTAAAGCCAACGACATTCTCCATTAGCCTAACAACGGTCTCCGTGGACGCGCAGTGCAGAATTTTCAGGAAACTATTTTTTTCCTCTCTCACTCTCCTATATTTTCTCCCAAGATTGCCATTCCTTTGGAATCAGTTATTTTAGCATCATAACACTATATATTACAATTTTAACATGGAATTTAGTATCCAAGTTTTGTACGCGGAAGCGCTGTTCTTAATTTTAGGAAGAAATCACAATTGTAAAAGGGGTAGTTTTCTCGCATCGAGAAACTACTCCAACATTAGCGTTTAGGCCTATAATCTATGTAAATTTCGTGGATCAACAATCTTGTCTTTAATTTAATTTCAGTTTTTATTTCAGGTTCATTTACTTTTACCGCGCTTTATTTTCTTGCCTTTAATTTCTGCCATTTACTTTTACGCTTTATTTTCTGCCATTATTACTGTTTCAAGCTTCAACCGTTTTCTACAAACACAACTTTAAATTATTTTAAACTACTTATTATGTCTTTTGTTAATTTGGAAACCCTAAATTATTTATTTGTTTCCGCAACCATGTCTGGCTAAATTGTCTTGAGACCGGTATATGAGGATCGTTGTTGCCGATGGGACTCAATAATGAAATTAAGTGTGAAACGTTAGTAAATTTTGTTTTGGTTTTAGTTTCCAAGTTTAATTCCAATAGTTTTGTCACGAGAGTGAAAAGTAAATTAATGTTCGAGCTAATAGTGCGAGAGTGTGAGGATTGAACCAGATAGTGGGAACTGGGCATTGATCCTAAATATAGCGAGAGTGCTTTAGGTATCAATTAAGACTTAATTAGTTTTCAAAATATGCTTCTTGATTAGAATGGGCGAGCGAGAGTAAAATCTCATGGTTAAAAAGTGTGGCTTTTGTCAATAGCGCGAGAGTGTGAGATAAAGTATTTAAATTAGTATTTTCTACGGAACATAATTTAACGCCTATAATTTGCAGAGTCTCAGAGGATCACAAAATCCATATTCCGACCTCTCTTTTCTGTTATATTTCCTAAACCTTAACTTAGGTTTAATTCTAGTTTTAGTTTCCCTAAAATTCATATTTCATTAGCCTTAGCTTTACAACGCAGCAATAGATAATGGTAGGTTGACATTGGTATTTGTGGATTCAAAAATCTTTTATATTACTTCGATATTTTCGTGCAGTTGCGGACGCATCATGAAGAAATAAAGGTTCAAATGGAAACAAGAACATCAAAGGGATTTTGACAAGATCAAGGAATAGCTGATGCACCTTCCAATCTTGTCTCCTCCTATTAGAGATATGTGTATAAGATTGTACATTTCTGCATCAGACTCAACCATAAAGAGCATGTTGACTAAGGAGGATGATATGGTGTTGAACAAGCCATTTATTACCTTAATCGAGTGTTGAATGATGCAGACACTAGGTATAACCTTATAGAAAAGTTGTGCTTATGTTTGTATTTCTCTTACATAAAATTAAAACATTATATACAACTAGTTGATGTTTACATCTCTTTCCATTTCAACGTTATTAAGCATATGTTGTCAAAACTGATTTTTCATAGTCGAATTGGTAAGTGGGCTCTTGCTCTAACTGAATATTCCCTGACTTATATGCCTTTAAAGGCTATGAAAGGATGATTGCTGCTAATTTCATTGTCGATCACACGATAGTCGATGTGTCTCAGAATTATCTAGAGTCGAAAGCTTGGAAGTTATACTTTGATAGTACTATTCATAGGAATGGGGCTGATATTGGTATCTTGATAATCTCTCCAAGAGACATTCCAACAATTTTTAAGTTCAAGATCAAAGGTCCATACTCTAGTACCGAGGCCGAATACAAAGCTTTAATAGCTGGCCTTGAAATCTTGTCAGATTTGGGGGGCAAAAAGAGCCGAAATCAAAGGAGACACTGAGCTAGAAAAAAAAAACCAAAGGAGTATAAGTGTATTAAGGATAGATTTCTAGTGCATTTTATCACCACAAATCTACTAATTAAGTGGTTCGATTTTGTTGACATCCAATATGTGCCTCGATTGGAAAATCAAGAGGCCAACAATCTGACACAGATTGCCTCAGGGTATAAAGTGCCAAAGTAAAAATTAAAAGAAATGATTGAGGTTCGAGATAAAGTGATTTCAACTAGTTTTCCCTCTTCAAATTTATCAATGGCTGAATTTGGGGGGGGGGGGGGGGGAGGGGTAGAAGGACTACATATAGATCCTGAAAATTACAAAATTTTTGCCATTGACAATATGTCAAATTCTGATTGGCAAAAATCGATAACTAAATATTTAGAATATCCAGCAGGATCAACTGATCGAAAGATCAAGTATATAACTTTAAACTATGTCATCATTGGGAATGAAATATTCAAAAAAGACTCCTGAGGGTGTCTTGGTCAAATTCCTTAGCGAAAGCGGGGCATAATTAGCAATATCTAGTGTCTATAGTGATTCATGTGGTACTCACCAAGCGGGCCACAAAATGAAGTGGATTTTGTTCTGACAAGGAGTTTATTGGCCCACAATTATAAAATATTGTATCGAGTTTTCCAAAGGACGCTAAGATTGCAAGAGACATGTAGGCACTCAACATGTCCCTGCAAGCGAATTGCATTCGATTCTAAAACATTGGTCATTCAGAGGTTAGGATTTAGATCTGGTTGGTGAAATTCGACCATTATCATCTAAAGGCCAAAGATATATTCTAGTTGGTGTAGATTACTTTACTAAGTGGATAGTAGAGATTCCACTATTCAATGTCGACCAAGAGGCAGTGATAGATTTTATCCAAAGCCACATTATCACTGATTTGGAATTCTTAAGACCATAACAACTGATTAGGGGTCAATATTTACTGGTAAAAAATGCAGGAATTTGCTTCCGAAGTTGAGATTAAGTTGTTAAATTCTACTTCATACTATGCTCAAGAAAATGGTCAAGTCGAGATAGCCAATAAGGTCATAATTGGTTTAATAAAAAAACATGTTGGTAAAAATCCAAGGAGTTGGCATAAGACATTAGACCTGATGTTATGGGCGTGTCGAAAATACCCTATGGAGGAAAATAATTCTAGTCCATATCGATTAACATATGGACATGATGTTATCCTTCTTATCAAAATATAATTACATTTGACTAGAATTCAAAGACAAGATGAAATACCATCCGAATATTATTGGAGCAGGATGTTAGATGAATTGGTCGATTTAAATGAAGAAAGGTTATATGCTTTAGATGTATTAATAAGGAAAAAAGAGAGAGTGACTAAGGCTATAATAACAAGGTTAAAACAAAAACCTTCTTTCCATGTGATCGTGCATGGAAAGTTATTTTGCATATGGATCAGAAAGACAAAACCTTAGGCAAATGGGCTCCCAATTGAGAGGGCCCATTTTTTATCCTTCAAATGTTTTTGAATAACACTTATGAAATTGAAGAACTATCACCTGATCGACGAATCTTGAGAGTAAACGGTAAATATTTGAAAAGATATAAACACATGCTTCAAGAAATTCAAATTTCGATGGAATAATAATCAAATATTTAAAATAAAGCAAAATTGTGTTCAAAGGACGCTAAAATGGTAACTGTTACAGCAAAAAATTACAACCCAATAAGTTAAAGTTCAGAATATGCCTAAGCAGGAAATTTAGACTTAAAATCTTCAAGTTTGGCCTTGGAAAATATAAGTCTAGTTTTTAGTCAATCATTAACTTCTTCTAAGATATCAACCTCAGTCCCTAGTCGAAGAGCAACTTTACCATGCTCGATGCGTTTGGTAGCTTCTTGATCAATAGTTTCCCCAGTGGGCAACGATTTGTCCCATACAAGCTCATCTTTTTGCTTTTCAACATTTACAATATCTTTGTTCAATTCAACAATTTGAGCACGACGACTTGAAATTTAATCGTCGAAGGAAGCCTTTTGTCTATATATTCTTGAAGTTGATTCTCGAGTCTCTTGACCTCTTTTTTAAAAGCTCCACTTAGATCCCACACTTTAGTCATCTCTCCTTTTTCTGTTAGAGTTGAGTGTTATAGGTCCTTTTGAGATTTATGTCTAGATAGTATTGATCATAGTAAGCTTCAAACTCAAACAGAAACTAGACCATGGAATCTGGGATCCTTTGCTTGTTGAGTTCAGCCAACAACTTCTGAATATCGGTACCAAGTTGAGCTTCTTCTTCTATATCCTTGAGGAGGTTGATTTAAAATATGTTGGCTTTGAGTTGTTAGATTAGGAGGTTCAGAGAGCTTTCACTTGCATCAACCAAAGAAGCATTAGAAGAATTTGAAGATCTTGTGCCAGTTGAAAGCCTGTACAGTTTCCGAAGCCTACTTAAGGCCTCTCCATGATTTTTCCTTTTGATGGCCAAGATTTCTTTTTAACTAAGGGAAGCGTTGGAGAAAGAATCTTGGACGATGGACTGAGTCTACTCCTCTCTGACAATATTAGGATGACTCCCCCCTCTGGTGTAAGATCCTCGACACCAAGTTTAACTTTATCTTCATCCACTTTCTTGAAGCACTTTGTAGTCCATGGATTATCTTAAGTCAAATTATCATGGACATAGGCTAGTGTATCATCAAATTCTTCAATTCACTTGGGAGATAATTCTTTCTTTTAAGATATAAGGCTCTTTTCGATATAGCCTATTGGATTCTCGTGTCCTTTTTCTTATTCTTACTGTTGCTTATGTGTATGATTCTTTCGACTTTGGGATCGAATAACAATGGTTATGCAAGAATCTTATATTGCATAAATGAGTAATAACAGACTAATTCTAAATGGTAACACGGAAATGACTATAAAAAAATATACAAGCCAACATTTAACTGCTGGAATGCGACCTAAACATCCGTTCAACAAAAATCAACCAACCAACACTCATTTGCTACCATGAACTACGAGGCTCTGATTTTCCCGTTGCACCTGAGAATACGTAGGCACATGACTTTGAAATCTTGTTGAGCACATCAATAAAAAACTAAAATTTCCCCATTTTGCATTTAAACTTTAATAATCAAAAGAAAATAATGTAAATATAAGCTAACATTATATCACAAATCTAACTAAATGGTTTTCATTGAGTACAACAGATGTGAGGGGTGATAATACATTTCCCTCATATAATCGACTCCCGAATCCGAAACTGGTTACAACGACCATTCTTTCATCCTTCAAGGGTTTTATCAACGTTTCCCTTTAAAAATAAAATTCTAGTGGCGACTATGTAGTTATTTCAAGGGTTAGTACGCTTGGGTATTTTTTCACGCCGCGTCAGTTTAGGAATAATCAATCATACAATGTAAAAGGCCTTCATAAAGAAATTTTTGAGTTCTTAGCCAATTAGCTAGGAAGAAAAATGTTTTCTAGTGATTTTCATAAAAGAAGAGGGGCTTTTAAAAGAGATGAAAGTGGTTTCCACCAAGTGCCACTTGACATAAGGTGTTGTCCTTCACTTAGATCTCCAAGTACCATAAAATCGATCACCACAACTTCATCAACACAATTTGATCAATAACCACACTCACTTTATTACTACATTAGATGATCTTCAGACACTTTAACTACAATACATCTTGATACTTGATATTCAAGCACCATCACTTTATCACCATATCAAGCAATGCCACTTGATCAACATGTCTGATGATATCATTTGGACTAAAAAGCCTTGAACAAAAAGACTGACAAAGACCTTTCCTAAGACTATTGTCAATAGCAAAACCAAATAGATTATTGCAGACGTCATACTTGCAATCACATATATCCACAATGGTAACGTCCAAGTCAACTTAGATAAAGATTAATCACAATTCTAACATCGATGTTGAAGTGATGACACATGTTCGTGTTCCTATAAGAGAAGTCATGCCCTCTTTAGCAGGAGGAATTAATCTTATTTTGGTAATTCCTCCAACATCTCATCATCTTCAGTCCCTAGTCTATCCACTTGTAGGCCATAAAAATTTCCAAATATTTTCGATCTTCTATCCTTTCCAATAACTATTTTAAGGCCAGACCTCAGAGCAACCTCAATCGCAACCACACATATCTGAACCATAGTGAAGCTAGCAGGATTATACCTGAGTGAATCGCATATGCAAAGATACAATTGAGTCGCCACCGGACTTTATTTAGTCCCAAAGGACAGGGAAAATATCGATAAAACCTAAGGGAAGAGAAATGAGTAAGGGAGTCGGTTATACAAAGGGGACGTATTAGCATCCCACGCATTCGTCGTACTCGACGAGAACCATTCTGCTTGCTTCTGAACTCGGATGGGTTATCTATATAAAGGCTACTAGCTAAAGAGGAAAGGGAAAAAGATGAAGAAAGTGCTCATGGAGGATTAGGCCCTTCGTGCCTACGTATCCTCATAGTGCAATGAGGAATTTAAAGCTCCGCAGTTTATGGAGCCAGGGAAGAGAAGGAGAAAAGAAGAAGAACATTGTGGAAGAAGGGTGGAAGAAGGTTATGGAAGAAGAAAGGTGCTCACCAAGATCTCTCAATCTCATGCCTATGTATCCTCATAGTGCAATGAGGAAGTCAGAACCCTGTAGTTCGGAGAACCAAGACGGAAAAAGCAAGGGAAATGGTGTCAAAACCAATAGCAAAAGCAAAGGAATGGTGTCAAACCAAGAGAATAAAGAAGAAAAAAAGTTGAATAGAGACAAGGTGAGACCCACTGATGATTCAGTATATTAACTTATTGGAAGTAGTTAACCGAAGAAAGAGAAAATGCGACCCTGACAGGGAAGACGAAAGTTGGTGTTTAACCGATAAACGATGATCAACCAAAAGAAAAAATGTTTAACCAAAAGGTGTTTGAATCTATGGGGATTCAGCATGTTAACTAACAAGCAGTGGTTAACCGAAAAAAAGGAGAGGAGAAATTGGTTTTAACAGATGGACTGTGATCAACCAAAAGGACGAGTGTGGAACCAAGCGAAGGTTGTGACCCAAGAGAACAGGTGTGGAACCAAGCAAAGTTTTCTAACCCAAATGGGTTTGGTATGTAACACCCATTTTAATTATTTAGTCATTTTATTATTATTTTAAATATTATATGTTGATGTGCCCTTTGGTAGGGTGTATTTGATGATGTTTGGTGGGTGTCCCTGAGATGGGAGATCATTGGTGGTAATTTGGTGAGTTTATAATAATATAAGAAATAATAGTAATATTGGTGGTGGTATTAATATTATTATTATTATTATTATTATATTTATGATTATTATTAATATTTGTAGTAATATTATTAATATGGAGAATATAATATTATTATTAATATAGTTATTATATTATTATGATTTTTGGTGTGAATATGATAATATAATGAATAATAGTAATATTGGTGGGGGTATTATTATTATATATTATTATATTTATTAGTATTATTAATATTATTATTATTTTGGTGAGATAATAATATTATTACTATTATTATTATTATTATTATTATTATTATTATTATGTTATTTTTATTAGTTATTATTATTATTATTATATTATTTTTATTATTATTATATTATTTTTATTAGTTATTATTATTATTGGGATAGGAAATAAAAAGGAAAATAGAATATGAAGGGATGGGGAAGTATTAGAGAAAATAACACGATAGAGCGATAGAAAGAGAGAAGAGGAAAGAACGAGAGAAGTGAGAAGAACGAAGGAAAAAGGGAACGAAGAACGGAAAGAAAAGAGGAGGCCAAGAGACCAAATCCAGGAAGAATTTCATCAATCAACCGATTAACAAGGTAAGGGGGGAGAAACTTGATTGGGAATGGTATATACATGTATAGGGTAGTGGGGATTCCTTAACCCCGTAGGAATGTATCGTTGATGAAGTTTTATATTGACATGCTATTGATTGTTGAGTTATGTTGATGTTGATGGATTGAAATATGTTGAGTGTTGGTGAATTGTTGTTTTTGGTTAATTTGGCGTATAGGTTGGGTTTACGGTTTTAGGGAAGTTCTGTGTGACCTTTTTGATGTGTCGATAGATTGTTTAAGTGATGACTTTGGAATAATATGTATATGATGATGTACGAATGTTTGATGTTGCCATTGTTGATTGACTGTTGGTGTTAGTTTGGTTTGAGTAAGGTTCAGAGTAACTCTAAAGTGTCGGTAGTGTGCCGTAATGTTGATCTGGAGTAGAATTATAGGAAGATTGATAAGCCTAATATGCATTGGTCGTAATACGGATAGTATAGGAAGTGGATGTTATAGAATAGGCTTGAATCAGAGAAGAGTGAGAATTCTGAACTGTGAGAACTTGAGAAGTCGCAGGCAACTCGCTAGCACTTCGCTTAGCGAGAAGGCAGCGAGCGTTCGCTAGGTGCTCGCCTAGCGAGTGAGTCTAGTAGGTTCTGTTTGCCTTCGCGAGGAGGTTCGCTAAGCGAACAGGTAGCGAGCATTCGCTGGGAGCTCGCCTAGCGAGGGTGTAGCGAGCGTAGCAGAATGGGGTTTTTCTATGCTGTTATACTGTGTGCGCTAAGAGTGTAGTGCCCTTGGACTTTGTTGATTATAGGGGAGATGATTGAGTGTTATAGAGTGAGTACTCGGTGATAGTATGTGATTTCCGTTACTAATTATTTAAATGGATAATTAGTTGGTGTATGAATCATGCGGAGCATGGTGTAGTGATCAGTAGGATCGTGTATTCCCGAGTGGTGGGACGTGTTTATATCTTGGTGATAAAGTATGAACTTGTTTACTTGGTGATGGTACTCGTTTTCCTTGATATTGTTGGTGAACAATTGGTTAACGTATATGTATGTAGTGATCAGTAGGATCGTGTGTTCCCGGGTGTTGGGATGTGGTTATATATGGTGTTATAGTATGAATTTATTTACTATCCGATTGATTTATATGGTGTTGGTGTAATATATCTACACATATATGCATTGATGTATGATGATATGATCAGGAGGATCGTTTGCACTTAGTGTGCCTAAATATGATAGTTATGCATTGGTGTGTGCATATCATGGTGTTTTGGTGGGATGAATCATGTCTCAGGAGG